>JABMCL010001464.1:1070000-1110000 GCA_018857735.1 Alviniconcha marisindica
ATGTACGGAGAATTTCTTACATTAGCTCTGCAAAGTTTAATTCAATTATTTCATTCTGCAAGGTCTGCAGGTTTAAAGTGCGGGCCCGATGTATTCATTAAATCAATTATTCACAGTCGCACCCGTAGCACGGTGTTCCGAGCGACATCACCAATAATCCTACACGTTATAACCCCCTGCCTGGTGGCTGTACTCAACCGTTCCATCTCCTTGTAGCAATAACATTTCCCCATGAAAACCTGCCTCTGAAAAATGCAAGACATTCTGTCATTCGTAACTCGGCGCTGTAGCGACGAGTGAGGTGGAACTCACGAAGACACTAACACGCCGCCTAAACGACGAAACGAGTAGCCTCCACTGAGATTAGACGAGGTGTGCACATTAATATTCCGCGATAGATTCAGCGCTAATCAAGGCGTTTGATCTTTGATTTCAACCCGCTCCATTGTGGCGGCTACCAGCTAGACAGTAAAACACAGAGCTCGTCAAGCCAGCGCCGACCCATGGTCGCATGAAGCGCCATCTGTCGCCAAATGTGGTACCACTGCAGATGCGCAGACTCGAGCGCAGGCGCAGAAGCCGCTACGACCCGCTTGGGTTCAGTGGGAGAGGCTAGACGGCCGGCATGGGAAGGGAATATGCTCGCCACGACTGAATGACTGTTTTGGACGAAAATGAAAAGAAAACGATCAAGTTTTGTTTTGGAGGCTTAGTTTAATGATTTGAAAAAGAAGAAGAAAAAACATGAAATTGAAATAAAGCCGTGCGATGTAGTTCATTGCTGTGAACAGAAAGCGAGAGGCTCTTTATTTGTTGATGTTGTTTGATTTTGTTTACTCATCTGGCCTTTTGGCTTTCATACAAAACCCAAAAAAAGAAAAAAAGAAAAAAAGAAGAAAAAAAAAAGAAAAAAAACTTCTGCAGCAAAAATTGCACAAGATTGAGAAAAATGTAAAAGAAAAATGGATTAGCTAGTTGATGCTTTCAGCCCAGTCAACCAAACCAAATAGGGTTATATGAGGACTAAGAAAGAATATCACCAATCAAACAAAAGACGAAGAGATAAATGACGAAGAAAACAAACAAGAAAAAGTTGAGGAAGAAAGAAGGAAAGAAAGAATTCAACAGTGATTACCAGCAAAGAATAATGAAACTTTTGAATGAGTCACAGAAGCAGATAAACAAATGAAAATTGACAACCAGCTTCCACAAAATAACGATCAATTTACAAACAGGATAGGTACTACGCAAGACAGATAAACATACCAAGTGTTTAATGCAATCAAAACTAAAACACAATATGAAAAGAAAAAAAATATTACGGGAGACAATGAAGAATTTAAATAGGTCTGACTGTCCTTCAACCAGTTTCTTTATGACTCAAGGATCTCAACACAAAATAACAGACGACTGACGCGAAAAATGCAGTGCATAAGACATTAACAACCAACCATCCTACCAACATCAAGATTTCTTTTTTCTTTTTTCTCCACTAACGAACGAGTCATTTTTATCCCGCCGCGATCGATTTTTAAAAACTATTAATCGTCTATAAATACTTTTGAATGTAACCAGCAGATAGTCAAAAGTATGCCTAAAATTCTTTTTCGTTTGGTTTTCACGTCAGTTGCTTGTAGTTATTTAGATTTCATAAAGTGTTTTACAAATGCACAGTGAGCCCATACAGGTGAGCCCCTGGACATTTGTAAATCAAGTGTAAGTCAGCCCTGCAAAAACCTGACTGGTTTATTTCAGTCACAGCAGTCGCACGTGCAAGCTGCGCTGTCAAAAACATCATAATATAGGCCTACGAACACGTAGATTTCACACACACACACACACACACACACACACACACACACACACACACACACACACACACACACACAAAATTGTTCACACCTTTTTTCAACGGGCGTGGTTATTAACATTTCTTTCTGAAGGCCTAATTAAACACACACACACACACACACACACACACACACACACACACACACACACACACACACACACACACACACACACACACACACACAAACACACACACGCGCGCCGCCACACACACACACACACACACACACACACAACACACACACACACACACACACACACACACACACACACACACACACACACACACCAGTGAAATAGAGTCCGAAATAAATTAGGTATACCTTTTTGCCAACACTTTCTTTCCGTGACATACATGGATAGCAATGTATGCTTAGGTAAACAAAACAACAATTATTTGAGGGAAACGAACGCATTATAATCCTACGAGTGCATACAATGCTGCCCACATGCATGCTTCGTCACTAACAGCCGTTCTTCATAATTATGCACTCTCTCGCCATAAACATCTGGCATCACTTTGATGTGGATATCAGCGTGGTACTGCGGGTGGTCATCCTGCACGGTGATTGCCCTGACGACAGCCATCCTGCAAGTGCGCGTGGGCGGGTGGGCGGGCTAGGGGAGGCAGCGGGGGAGGAGGGCGGATGGGGGGGGGGGGTGAGTGGGGGGCGGAGGGGACTGTCAACTCAAAGACTGGGCTGAGAATGACCGCCCTCCGTGCTGTGGTGGTGTTTGTGGCGCAGCTCCTCGTCTCCTGTCTGTGGTGGTGGTGTTGAGTTTCTTGTGGAGTCGTTTCTCGCACGTCAAGACAGAGTATTGTAACTAACTCTGTCTGTCTGTCTGTCTGTCTGTTTGTCTGTCTGTCTGTGGCGGTGTTGAGTTTCTTGTGGCGTCAAGACAAAGTATTGTAACTGCCCCTGTGTGTCTGTCCTCTGTGTGTCTGTCTGTCTGTGGTGCTGTTGAGTTTCTTGTGGCGTCAAGACAGAGTATTGTAATTGCCCCTGTATGTCTGTCCTCTGTGTGTCTGTGTGTCTGTCTGTGGTGGTGTCGACTTTCTTGTGGAGTCGTTTCTCGCACGTCAAGACAGGGTACTGTAACTGCCTCTGTCCGTCTGCCTGTCTGTGTGCCTGTGTGCCTGTGTGTCTGTCTGTTCGTCCGTCTGTGCATGGTGGTGTTGAGTTTCTTGTAGAGTCGTTTCTTGCACGTCAAGACAGGGTACTGTAACCGCCTCTGTCTGTCTGTGTGTCTGTCTGTTTGTCTGTCTGTTGTGGTGACTTTCTTGCGGAGCCGTTTCTCACACTAAAAGACAGGGTATTGTAACTGCCTATACCTATGCACGCGACAATGTCAAACTGCTTTGCATTCGTTGCATTCAGTTTTTTATTCCTCTCGTCTCTTGCTGAAGACGAAAGCTTGCAAGGAGCGATCAGCAATGGCGCCTTCGTTATTCGTGAGATTCAACCTCACAAACGGTTAAAAAGAACGTGAATTTTCATGGGACAATGCAAAACGTGTGCAATTTTGTTATTAGCGGTCTGTCGTTCTGGCTGACGATGCCGTGTTTGTATTGGTGTTGCCGTTGTAACTGCTGATGTTGCTACTTTTCAATGGCATCTGTTGTAACCTTCCATGACAGCTTTTCGACCGTTGCTGCTGCTGCCGCTGCTGTGTTTGCTGTTCCAACTGTTGCTTTCATTGTTTAGTGTCATAACACAACAACAACAACAACAACAACAATTGTTTAGTTTGTCATAATACAACAGCAATAACAACAACAACAAACAAACAAACAAACAAACAAACTAAAAACAACAAAATTGGAGAGAGAAAAAATATCTGAGGAGTCGTTTCTCGCACGTCAAGACAGTATTGTAACAGACACACAGACAGACACACACACACAGACCAACAGAGAGACAGACAGAGACACAGAGACACACAGACAGACACACACACACAGACCAACAGAGAGACAGACAGAGACACAGAGGCCTGTGTCTCTGTCTGTCTCTCTGTTGGTCTGTGTGTGTGTGTCTGTCTGTGTGTCTGTCTGTCTGTCTAGTTAAAGTGTTGATAGTATCAATACTCTGATACTCCGCATTCCTCGAGTTTCCTTTTATGACAGTCGATCGTAAGCTGAATCTCGGGGAAAGCGCAACAGTGAGACAGACAGAGACCCACCGCCACACGTTCACTGCCAAC
Organism: Alviniconcha marisindica; assembly: GCA_018857735.1. Classification (NCBI taxonomy): domain Eukaryota; kingdom Metazoa; phylum Mollusca; class Gastropoda; family Provannidae; genus Alviniconcha; species Alviniconcha marisindica. The sequence continues at coordinate 1,074,057 of JABMCL010001464.1, forward strand.
GATTCCGATCGCCCGTCAACGCTGTTATGTTTATGACGACTTCGGCCGACAGCGGTAACCCGTGATCATCACACCGCTTCATAGACAACAAAAGGCCACGTCGACAGAACAAGACTAAAAGCGTGCTCGCAATTTCTTCGATTGATAGATCTGTTCTACTCTCCCTTCCCACTTCGAGGGGGGTCCTAGGGTGGGTGAACGAATCGAGAGAAAAACCTGTCAGCTGCACGCGCTCGCTCGTGCTGAGGCGTCGCTGGGGCACGCGACTGGGCGTGGCTTCGGTGAAACCGAGGAGGAGAAATCGACAAGGCGGCGCTTTTGATCGTTTTCGCTCTCGCACTGAAGACATTGTTCTTGGTGCGGGGCTTTGGGACAGCGTGTGGCGTCCCCGCGGAAATGACGTCATCGAGGACCTCCTCCTTGTGGTCGTAGAGGACAAGGCGAGCAACTGGTCAGTTTATGCAGGCAGCCAACAGTGTCGCGGACCTTTGAAATTAGCATGATTTGTATTCTGTGGCCTGAAAGCTGCATGACTTCCAACTAAATGGGAACAAATGAACGGTTAGGAATAGTCGAACTGACATGCACGCGTGAAGAATTGTGCTGTTACAAGTCAAGCGGTTTATTTCAGAAACCCCAGTGGGGGTACATGAAAGAATATCAACGAAAGAACATCTGGTAAGACACGGCAGTAAACATAAAATACAAGTGCATACAACAAAAAGAAACAAACGGCAACAAAAACAAAAACAAAATCGTACGCATTTCCAAAACAAAAAAACAACGAGAAACCAGAGAAAGATCATTAACCAAATCAAAAGCTAGAGGAAAAAATGAAAATAGATGGGTACAGCAAACACACACACACTCACTCACTCACATACACGCCTTGCACACCCCCCCCACCCCCCCCCACCCACCCCCCCCCCCCCCCACACACCACTCACACACACACAAGATTTGGTACAGTTATTTAATGTTGAAAATCAATCGGTTCCGGTTCTAACTTCTTCAGCAACCGGAAACTAAGTTATTTGTTTCATTTCATCACTTGCTTGTGCACAGTATTATCTGTCGCTTCAAAAAAAGTGCTTGACTGAAAACTTGCACTGTATTGTATTGTCTAATTACAATCAGCGTTCTTTTTGACTTAGTGTGTGTTTTGTTGTTCTTTCTTTCCCGCTGCTGCCGCGAAAACTTGCCCATCTTGTCCGTGCTTTTGGGATCTCTGACGCGATGCAGGCAAGACACGCAGTTTCAACGGTGACTTTTGTCCTTATCCGAAAGGCCTCAGGGTATTTATTGTTCGTCTGTTATTTTAACCGGCCAGACTAAAAGCCAGCATAGGATACAGCGCGGAGATTGGGTCGATCCAGGATCGAACTCTCCTTTTTCTTCTTTCTCTTCGCCCTGATATAACTGTTTTGGCTGACTGGGCGTAAAATGCCAAACTATCTCTTCTTCTTCTTCTTCTTCTTCTTCTTCTTCTTCGGCTCCTCCTCCTCCTGCTCCTTCTTACTCTTATTCTTCTCTTCTTCTCTCCTCCCTTCTTTCTCTCCTCCTCCTCCTCTTCTTCTTCTTTTCTTCTCTTCTTCTTCTCTCTCTTCTTTCTTCTTCTTCTTCTTCTCTTCTCTCCTCTCTCCTCCTCCTCTCCTCTCTTCTTATTCTTCTTCTCAAGTTCTTCTTCTCCTCCTCCTCCTCCTTCTCCTTCTTCTTCTTCTTCTTCTTCTTTCTTCTTCTTCTTCTTCTTGTTCTTCTCCTCCTCCTCCTCCTCCTCCTCCTCCTTCTTCTTCTTCTTCTTCTTTCTTCTCTTCCTCCTCCTCCTCCTCCTCTTCTTCTTCTTCTTCTTCTTCTTCTTCTTCTTCTTCTTCTTCTTCTTCTTCTTCTTCTTCTTCCCCCTCCTCTTCTTCTTCTTCTTCTTCTCCTTCTTCGGGGTTCCAGGAGTATCCTCATACACTGATATGTCTAGCTTGGTGGTTCTAATAAATTTGATTCCGAGCAGCAGGTCCTCTCTGGTTCCCCAGAGCGCTATTCTGCAGTTCTACTCGTGACCATATTGCTTCACGTCCACAGAAGCGAGGTTGCTTTTTAGGGACGGGGACGGGGGGGTGGGGGTGGGGGGGCGAAGACCGCGGATACCGCCCGAAAAAGACCGGAGAGACCGTGGACCGCCGCCAGAACAATGGAAGTGTTCAGGCGGTGTCCCCTCGCCATTGCGCCGCGAATAGTGCACTGCGCAATTGCTGTTTCAACTGCCGTGCTGGGCAGAGTCACAAAGACAATGTCCGTTGCACTGCTGTTGAGGAACAACCCGAAGCGAAAGAAGTCCAACTTTCACAGCCCAGCTCCACCTCCCTGCTCATGATCTCTTCTGGGCTAACTTGAGGGTCCAGCTCCACCTCCCTCCTCTTGATCTCGCCTGGAACCCTGTGTTCTACTCTTGATCCGTGCTTCCTTGTATGGGGGACGGTTCTGCAGAACATGCTCTGGGGTTTGTGGGCTAGTCTCACGTGGGCAGCTGACCGTGAGTCACAGACAAACCAAGGCGATACAGGTGGGCAGCTGACCGTGAGTCACAGACAAACCAAGGCGATACAGGTGGGCAGCTGACCGTGAGTCACAGACACACCAAGGCGATACAGGTGGGCAGCTGACCGTGAGTCACAGACACACCAAGGCGATACAGGTGGGCAGCTGACCGTGAGTCACAGACAAAACCAAGGCGATACAGGTGGGCAGCTGACCGTGAGTCACAGACAAACCAAGGCGATACAGGTGGGCAGCTGACCGTGAGTCACAGACAAACCAAGGCGATACAGGTGGGCAGCTGACCGTGAGTCACAGACACACCAAGGCGATACAGGTGGGCAGCTGACCGTGAGTCACAGACACACCAAGGCGATACAGGTGGGCAGCTGACCGTGAGTCACAGACAAACCAAGGCGATACAGGTGGGCAGCTGCCGTGAGTCACAGACAAACCAAGGCGATACAGGTGGGCAGCTGACCGTGAGTCACAGACAAACCAAGGCGATACAGGTGGGCAGCTGACCGTGAGTCACAGACAAACCAAGGCGATACAGGTGGGCAGCTGACCGTGAGTCACAGACACACCAAGGCGATACAGGTGGGCAGCTGACCGTGAGTCACAGACAAACCAAGGCGATACAGGTGGGCAGCTGACCGTGAGTCACAGACAAACCAAGGCGATACAGGTGGGCAGCTGACCGTGAGTCACAGACAAACCAAGGCGATACAGGTGGGCACGCAGTCTACTGAGTCGCCAGTGCAATGATGGCCTGTCAGTCGTGGGATCGAACCCGAAACCCATGCTGAGCAAAAAACCCATCCCTCGACCCTTTCGGCTTCTATGTCGACCGGCTCTGGACGGTTATTATATAACAAGCTGTAAATAATAGAACGACGATGCGACCGTCCAACGCTCACCGCGCCACCGTTAAAGCATTCGACGTGGTTGCTGCCAACAATTACGTAATGCACATCACTGTAACGCGTATTTACGTCATATTTACGCGTATTTACGTCATCGGCCATGGCGGCCGCAGCGCAGTCATGCCGTAATAATCTGCAACTGGTTTCTTCGTTGAACACCAAGCCAGGGCGCGAAAAATGTCATTAACACCCGTGGTTTAAATACAAACAGTTGTAGATCCGTACTTTGTTCATGGGTAAAGATTAGCCCGTCCCTAATAGGCCTTACGGTTTCTGTGGGCGTTAAGCACCATGTTTACTTACGTAAAAATTACCCCGTCCCTAACAGGCCTTACGGTTTCTGTGGACGTTAAGCATCATGTTTACTTACTTTACTTACATAAAAATTACCCCGTCCCTAACAGGCCTTACGGTTTCTGTGGATGTTAAGCATCATGTTTACTTACTTTACTTACGTAAAGATTAGCGCGTCCCTAATAGGCCTACTCGCCTCCGTGGACATTAAACAACAATTTCTCTCCTCCCGTAAAAATTAGGTCGTAGAGAAAGGAAGGGAGGGAATTGGTTTTTAACGCCCAGTCAGCTATACATCCCTGGGAGAGAAGGTGGAAACTGAGAGGAAGTCGTCATCATCATCATCATCATCATCATTGTCATCACCACTCGGTTGACAGTTCTTAACGGGGATCGACCCACAGCGAAGACTCAACTGCTGGCCGAAAAACGTACAATATATGCAAATATTTTCTTTGGCAGGTTGGTCTCTCTGTCTCTTCATCCGTCTCCCTGTTTGTCTATTTCTCTGTCTCTCTGTCTCTGCCTGTCTGTCTCTATCTCTCTCTCTCTCTCTGTCTGTCTCTGTCTCTGTCTGTCTCTGTCTCTATCATTACTGTCGTGGTCAATGTTGTTACTATTGTTTTATGTGTAGCTACTGGCAAGTAGATTAGCAGGGACAGATTGTAAGAATAGGCAACTGCCTAAAATCTTAATCCTTGTGTAATAAAGTTCTGAGTCTGTCTGTCTGTCTGTCTGTCTGTCTGTCTGTCTGTCTGTCTGTCTGTCTCTCTCTCTCTCTCTCTCTCTCTCTCTCTCTCTCTCTCTCTCTCTCTCTCTCTCTCTCTCTCTCTCCCACACACACACACACACACACACACACACACACACACACACACACACCACACACACACACACACAATGCTAAAAAGAAGAAGAAGAAAAAAGGAGGGGGGGGGGGGAAGCACAACCCAAAGCAAAAAACTCAAAAGCCGTTTCTGTCTAACAATGTAAATATCCCTAAGTCAACAGACCGTCTAGTGCACATCCGCTTGCGTGTTAGTAAAGGCTGTGTGACCAAGATGACACTGAAAGAGGACCGGAAACCCAAATGATAGTCAGTCTCGTGAAGATAAGGGAGAAGATCGATCATGATTTTCACCCAAACAACGACTAATGCCACAAAACACAAAAGCCTCTCGCCTAATGATCATAATGATCGCAGTCCTTTCAAGAACGACCTTTGGCCTTTTCATTTGTCACTGTCAGCCCGGCTAGAGCTGGACTGATTCTGGGTTAAGATGCTGACAGAAATGGTTGTGAATATTCAGGCAAAGTAATTATGTACTCAAGTATCCCGTTCTTTTCCTTTCCCAGTCTCTGTCTGTGTCTGCCTGTCTCTGTCTCTGTCAGTCTCTCCTGTCTCTGTCTCTGTCTCTTCTCTCTCTCTCTCTCTCTCTCTCTCTCTCTCTCTCTCTCTCTCTCTCTCTCTCTCTCTCTCTCTCTCTCTGGAGGCGGGAGGGTCGGTGTGTGTGTGTGTATGTGTGTGTGAGAGAGAGAGAGAGCGAGAGAGAGAGAGAGAGAGAGAGAGAGAGAGAGAGAGAGAGAGAGAGAGAGAGAGAGAGAGAACTCGAACTCGAAAACTTTATTTTACAAGGATTGCCAGTAGTCAGTTTAGGTTCAGTCAAAAACCTGTCTAACAACTAGTCCTTGCTAAGCTACTGATGAATAGATATCAAATTACAGGCATTATTTATATGCATACAGGCATGAATGAGTGAGTGAATCGTTATGCATCAGTGGTCGGAATTTCCACACAAAACATAGCGAGCTCACAGCGCCAGATGAACACTGATGACATGCCATACATCATTCAGTTACATATTATGAGCATACGATGAGCATATTATGAGCAAATGAAGCAGCAGAACATCTGATCAGTTCATATGACTAGTATCGAAGAGAGAGAGAGAGAGAGAGAGGTGTGTGTGTGTGTGTGTGTGTGTGTGTGGTGTGTGTGTGTGTGTGTGTGTGTGTGTGTGTGTGTGTGTGTGTACCTGTGCGCGTGTGTGTATGCGGGTTGGGAATGAGGTATACAGTGAGATATGTACTTATGCGCTATTGCGGAATTAGATTGTGTGTCATGTATGGCGCTGAGTTTTGCACATGTATAGTCATAGAAGGATTCATCGCATTACCATTTAGTAAATGCATTTATTATTGTTGTTATTATTATGTAGTAGTAGTAGTAGTAGTAGTAGTAGTAGTAGTAGTAGTAGTAGTAGTAGTAATAGTAGTCATTTTTCAACGGGGGAGCTCGGTTTATATTTTTATCCGTAGGATAACTTGGTGCAACGACAAAGACATAACCTTTTAAATTTGATGAAAAATGGGTAATTTAAAGGGAACAAATCTAGAACCACTAGACTGAGCAACCACTAGAATGAGCTAGAACCCCAAGAATGAGCAACCACAAACCCCCGTGCTCTGATGGTACAAGGGAGATAACTCTTTAATTCTCTTATTACTAGTGAATGCACGCTGGTTTCCCCGTAAGAACCAGGGAGCAATTTTTATTTGCAGAGGCAAAGTTGAATGAAAACCAAATTTTTTGCATATTTTTAAGTAAATAATAGTACGGTGTATTACTTATGACTTCATATACAGTTCTTTTCCACTGAGAAAGTAAAATTCTTCTGTCGTGAACATTTGATAACAGCATAATTCTTTGTCGTCAAATTACCTCCTCGAAAGAACATCCAAGATGGCTTCTCTACCAGTGGACATGGAGCTGAAAAAGGTGACGCATTTAAACAAGATGCTTGATGTACTTGTTTTTTGTGTAAACCTCGCAGTGATTGACGCTTCCATATGTAGTTTAATGGGGCTTGTGTCAAATAGCCGGCGCTATGTAGGTGTGGTGTTTAGTTTGTCAGTGAATGTGGGGCAGAAGAACATGTCCGGGAGCAGCACGTTGCTAGGTTATGATCGTGATGCTAAATTTACAATTCAGCACGGTTTGATTTCTGCCGCTTCCATCCATATCTCCACTCTGCTCACTTGGTGAAACTGGCAGTGTTTGTTTGAGCACTTTTTGTACAATACCTTGCGAAAGCTGCTTGCAAATCAAGATGTCTGGCATGCGGCATGATCATTGATATTTGCTAATTTGGAGTTGGACAAAGTCAAATCATCACTCGGACCCCCGACCCCCTTCCCCCTAGTATTGTGTCTAGATTACTATGCCCTAAAAATGTCTAAAATAGTCTTGTGTTAATCATACCGCTGTCATTACTAATATTTATTTAAATATTATGACCATGTAAATTATAATTACTGCTAGTGCCACTTAAAGTTAAACCATTAAAACTAGCCAAAGATTATCATTATAAATATCAATATAGATCACAATGAGTGAATGACTGAACAGTGTCAGTGATACTGACAGCTAACTTCACTGCCAATTGATGTATCTATAGCCATGTGTAAATGTTACCGGTCGTACACTTGCTTAAAGTTGACTGTGTACTGTACTCGTACCAATTTACAATTACTGAATTAGTATGATTCATAATCATAGTCATACTTGGTTATGACATATTTGGTGTTGGTCAAACTAAAGTGATTCATACAAAGATGCCAAAGAGTTATAAGAAAATATTTTAAAAAAGAAGATACAAACAGATTTGTATTCATGGAGATTCATGGAGCCTGGGGTAAGAGCAAAAGAACTGAACCACAAAATATGGGCGAACAGTTATTTGGCATAAATTGTGACCCAATTTGCTGAGCTCTTGATGTTACTGTGCAGAGATTAAGCCTGGCCATGAGTTGAAATAAATCCACTTTGTGACCACCAGGTCCTTATTGATGGGCTTTGTGATAATGTGAATGTGTCTGCAGGCGTTTCAAGAAATGCAGATGAAGATGATAGGAACCACCCAGCAGCTGAGGGTGGCAGACTCTCAGGTCGAAACACTGAAACGCAAGATCCATCATACTCGTCTGGTGGACCAGGAGATCTCCACCCTTCCCGAAGACACACGCGTCTACCAAGGCATCGGAAGAATGTGAGCATTGAAAGTGGAAATGAGATAGGAAGAGTCAGCACTGAAGCTGAGTGAAACTGTATTTTTGGATTAATTGCTTTTGTTCATAATGGACTCTCCATTTGCCATGTTTTTTTCCTCTCTTTGTTTTCTTCTTCTTCTTCTTCTTCTTCTTCTTCTTCTCTCTCTACTGGGCATAAAACACCAACTTACTTACTTCTCTCTCTCTGTGTCTTTCTCTCTCTCTCTGTCTCTGTCTCTTTCCTGCTTGCTTATTTAGTCTTCATGTTCTGCTTTTACTATTATTTTCAAATTTCAGTATGTACAAGGTATGTATGTATCTGCGAAAGCAGTGCTTGTGTACCACTGAATGTCATTACCTACACTATTGACTTAGGCAGAGAAACCATTTTTTTAATTTTAAATTCCTGTTTTGTTGGTCAACGCTATGCATTACAAACATTTGATGAGCAAATGGAGGATACTGACTTTACTTTTATGCTACATCATATTCACAGCACAGTTTGGATAATTTTTAAAGCATCTATTTTTTTGTTGTTGTTTGTTTTTGTTTTTAACAATTTTATTCAACGCAATTAACAGAGAAGCATGGTTTCAGACAAGTTCATGATACATTGATAGTGTTTGCTGATTGATCAATTGATACAGTAGTTATGGTCCAGAATTAGACTTTGAGGCTCTTATGGCAGAATTTGCATAAATATTAAAATTATGTTTGAAACCAGTGAAACTGTCAGTTAATACATGTTTATATGGACTGGAGCACCCATTAATTTTGAGCCTAGCAGCAAGAGTACTAGGCTGTGAAGGCTGCCTTGGCTGCACAGGCACCGATGCTGATACTATACTAGTGATAGGGTTATTATCAACACAGTATACTATGCTGGAGTCCAGATCCTCAGAGTCAGAAAGATCTCTAGATTTTCTCATGGTTTTTTTCTTCTTTCTATTTTCAGGTTTTTGCTGATGACTGTTCCTGCCATTCGAGAAAGCTTGGCATTAAAGCAGAAGACTGCAGAAGAAAAGATCAAGACAATAGATGTGAGTTTTATCTTTTCTGTAATTTATTTTTCTCCCCCCCCCCCCGTTTTTTTTTCTTCTTTTTCTTTTTTCTTTCTCTCTCTCAAGTTGTGCTTAATTTTAAAGATGACATTTTGTGAGGTAACATCACAGTGAAATATGATGCTGTAACCTGGCTCCTTACTTTGTTTATGTCTGAGGAAGGCTTAGTTCTAAATTTAACAGAAACTCCACTCCTATTCCAGACTTTCAAAAGACACCGGACATGAAAACGCCACAGCTCAACCAAAAGCGGATAAATGTCCTAGTTCTACATCTCATTACTGTACAAGCAGTAAGAGAGAACCAATTTTTATTAAGACCAGATACAGTTCAGTGATCTCAAAACTGGCTCAACATATAAACATACAAATACATGCATTTTAGTTTCCATTTTACTTTAGTGAGCCGGTTTGGCCTCGCGGTAAGGCATTAGGCTGGTAAGCAGAAGGACCTTGGTTCGATACCGCTTCGGCTCTCCTTTCTCTTCAAAAAGGTTGTGGTTTGTGGACACTGTCCTGTGACTTTGTCCATCACTTCCTACTGAAACATTAAAATGGCTCTCATCGCTGCCCATATTAATGCAGGAATCATTCTGGTGGTGACAATGTAGCGATAGGTATATAATCTCCGTCTCCCCCCTACATCCATACCCCCTTCCCCCCATCCCTAATAAGCCTTATGGTTTCCGTGGACGTTAAGCACCATGTTTACTTACTTACATTTTAGTTTGCATGTTAACCTGAGAGTGAATTGTCACAATCTGAAACAGAATGAGGCCCATAGCACATCAGTTTCAAGTTCTGCACAGGTGCTTTGGGCTTCGTTGCATTCAAGTTTGCATGCTTGAGTTTTGTTGGTTTCTGACAAAAGTGATTACAGATCAGCAAGAAGTACCTTGGGTGAAGCTGCGTGTTTGAGTTTGAGTGATATTCATTTTGACCTGACAAGCTTTCCAGCCACTGTTTACAGATCATCAAGGAGTACTTGGCGAAAAGCCTCAGTGACAGCGAAGAGTCTCTGTAATTGTGATGTTGTTTATTTTTCTGTGGCAACCATTGTGACTACTGTGTACAGATCAGCAAGTATTTGAGGAGAAGCCTAAGGACAGTGACAAGCAGTGTCTGCATAATGTTTATTTTGACCTGGCAGACTTTCCAACTGCTGTTTACAGATCATCAAGCAGTACTTGGGGAGAAGCCGCAATGACAGCAGAGTCTCTATAATTGTGATGAAGTTTATTTGGGCCTGGCAACCATTCTGACCACTGTTTACAGATCATCAAGGAGTACTTGCAGAGAAGCCTCAGTGACAGCAAAGAGTCTCTGTAATTGTAATGTTGTTTATTTTGGCCTGGCAGCCATTCTTTTACTTCTAACCACTGTTTACAGATGTTGTTTATTTTGGCCTGGCAACCATTCTGACCACTGTTTACAGATCATCAAGGAGTACTTGCGGAGAAGCCTTTGTGACAGCAAAGTCTCTGTTGTTTATTTTGGCCTGGCAACCATTCTTTCACTTCTAACCACTGTTTACAGATCGGGAAGGAATACCTTGGAACGAAAGACTCAAGGACAGCAACAACAAAAACCACCCAAAGTGTTTGTTTATTTTCACTTAACAAGCGTTCCGATCACTGTGTGCAGGTCAACAAGGAGTATCTGGAGAGAAGCCTCAAAGAGTGCAAAAAGAATCTTCAGGAACTTGTTCGGGAATCGCCGTTTACAGATCCGGAAGGAGAAGCCTCTGAGGAGAAGCCTCAAGGACAACCAAAAAAGAAGCCGAGACTGACTTGACCAATGTTGTTGATTTTGACTTAACAAGCGTTCCAATGGCTGTGTGCAGGTCAACAAGGAGTATTTGGAGAGAAGCCTCAAGGAGAGTGAACAGAGTCTTCGGGAACTTGTTCTTTCCAAGCAGTCACAGCGATAATCACCGCAAAGCAATTTTCAACATCATCCGCATCAGACATTATTGAACTCTGATCAGTCATGTCATTATTTATCTCCTTACCACTTCCGGAGATTGGCCAGCCAAGTGTCATCCAATTTTGGCAAAGGCCAGGAGTGCTTGCATATTTCCATAGGGATGTGTACATGTTATGCAACAAATCACCATCCAAGTTTACTGCAAAGTGGTTATGTGTACATTGGCCCTAACATTGTACATGGAAATGGAATGGAATATTGACCAGATGAAAGAACTTTTGTGTGCTGCATTGTTTGTTTTAAATCCAGTGTAAAAAAGAAAAGAAAAGAACGAGTATTGTGTCTGTTAAATGCTGTCACCTTTAACAGCTGTCTTGAATTTGCTTTGTACGTGAAGTGATCAACTGAATGCATCTGATGAATATCAGAACATCATTGTCAGGCAAAAGAGGAACCGCATGCAAGGATTGCTTCCCTTAGCGAACAGATCTATCAGTTTCAGGTAAACAAACAAGCCTACAAATGTCACTTAGTAGGGAGCTCTTTTTTCTTCTTTTTCATGTCCTAATAATACCATGTCTGTTTGGGGTGAACTGTACGTATAGAACTGAGATTTATAAATGGTTCTGCACCAAGCTTAGTGGCCTGCTTCTTCACAAGCTTTCAAGCTGACCACTGCGTGGTACTGTGTTGATTGGTGAAATGCATGTGTCTTTGATTCACAGCACTCAGAATGATATAATCTGCCTCATTTGGTTGCAGCTGATAGGGCTCATCGTCAGTGAGTGTGCGCCGTTATTTATTATTTTGAAAGTTTTGTTTGGATTCCTTGTCTTGAGGTGACCCTGTGTGGCTGACACGACATTGAAATCCAAGAACTAACTTGTTTGTTTCCAAGCAAAACCTTATATTTGTTATAAGGACTTAAACAGGCCTACAGTTAGCTGTAAGGATGTATGCTCAATTTGTAAAGATTCGCTGTGAAATCTAAAGACCAGCAAGTACTTGTTTGAGAAAGGACAAATTCTCAAGGCTTATAAAGACATGGTAAGCACCTGCAAATTCAGTGGAAAAAAGTCTTTCACTGCTCTGCTATGCTGTGAGAGAAACATGGCGACTGCTCTTTGAAGTATTCAGGGTTTTCACACAGAATCAGCACACAAGGGAGTCAATTAGCGCTCAAAATACGTAACGCAAGTACAACAAATACTTGAGTCGCCTACGGTAACTACAAATTATTTTTCACACAGAACAGTAATTGTGATGTGCTGATGGCTGAAGAGTTCAGATAATTGGTATCCCAGAACCCACTTCACTATAAACTACAGTGGTGCACTTTGTGCATCGAAAATGTTAGCTTTTGGACAGTGACTTCTCAGCTTGAGATTTTTCAACCAAAAAAAGAAAAGGCTAACCAAGTTGGGTTGAGGTTTCTGATGATAACAGTAAATCAGCCATATACAGCTAATAAGCTGGATAAGTATGATACATGCTAGAGCAATTTGATGTTGAACTCGTCTGTCTAGCCACCTGGAATAATAGTTCATGCGGTTGTCGATTGCTTCAGGATTTCTGAAGTGAAGGAATGGAAAGTAATGTGTGCACCGAAATATTTTCATTTGAAATGTATGATGGATTTCATAATCCATTACCGTATCTCTGGTTTATTGCACTATCATCAGCTGTGCAAGTGTACGTTTATTTGCATGACTGCGGTTGAGAATATGGGTGAAAGACTTTGAGAGTGATGTGTGTGCTTTTCCAGTGATCCCCCCACACACCCCCAGCAAGCATGGCATTGGCAGTGTGTCCATGTTTCAATTAAAATGAAAAAGTGGGTATACATCTTGCTGTTGCTTTATTTGTTTGAAAAGTTTGTTACAATTAAATCATTATAAAAAAGACAAAACTATTTCCATTCTGCATACAGGTCATTTCATAAGTGGGGCAGTGATTGTTCAGTGGGTAGAGCATCTGACTGAAAGACCAGGTGCAATACTGACGTGGGTTCAAACCCCCAGTATGGGAAGGGATTATTCTCGCAGTCATCTGTCACTAGTTTCGGTGCAGTATTACTGTGTTGTATGCATCAACATCTGTAAGTACATTAAAAATCCCAATCACTGGCAGCCATACCACTGTGTGGACACATGGAAATACTACACACACTGACAGGAACGGGTAGCACTGCTTTTGCGGCTGCTGTGCCTTACCCAGGTATGGCAACCCAAATTTCCTGCAAAGATTGGTGAAGTACTAATTTTTTTAACTGTAATAATTGCATTTAGTGTCCAACATGTTAACACCATTTTGATACTAATTCTACTTCCGCATATCACTTTTTTTCAAAGTACCTTACATAGTTTTTAGTAACAACTAACAGAATAATAGATGAAGGTTTTGATTTTCTGAAAACAAGTTAATAACACATTGTCATTAACAGCAGTAATTGTACAGATTTCAGTATAAATACTGAAACATTTTTATCAGTTACTTCTCCTTGTGTCACCATCACCGTGGGCTTTGAACACTGGCCCAGTTTAAAGCAGTAGTGTACAGGCGTCCAACACCAGTCAATACTCTTTCCTCAGTCACCACAGTTTGACGGAAACACCAGCTCCTCTCACAAAAATGAATAATGCTTCCATCCTCCTGAGAGCTGTCGGGTCCCTGTACAGCTTCTTTGTCAGTCAGGGGCAGGTCCTGTGGTCTTCCGCAGGGTCTTCCACAGGGTGGTCTGGAGTGGGCAGCGCTGGAGATGCTGACTGGTGATTGGAGCGGTGTTGGAGGGGCACATTTCCCAGTCCTATGTTCCTCTTGTTGAACAGGTGTGGGTTCAGGTGATTGTGCCACACCCAGTTCTCGGCCTCAGCAGGATGACCTGGTCAACTCTGGCCGGCTTGTACTTAGATTTGTTGCACCCTGGGTGTTCCTGGCACTATTTCTTCACTAAGGACTTTGTGGTGGTTGTTTGATTCAATGGTTGCTGTGTAGCGTATCTTCACTTCAAGAACTCGTTATCCATTTACTGCTGCTGAGATTATGCACCTGTAAACAAGAAGAGTTGTTGGGTGCATGCATGTGCAGTATCGCTTTGGGTTGTCGCCCTTTTAAACTTGTACACATTGAATGTGCAGAGCACATAAGACTATGTTATAGGTGTAGCTGAGACGTTTAGGGTCTCTGTTTACTCTGTTGAAATGTTTATGATGTTCTTGTAATTTATATATTCTGTAAAAATATCCACAGCAACATGCATAATCTCTCACACACAGTTAAAGTGTGCTGTGCACACACTCACAAAAGGGCACAACACACACATACATACACACACACACACACACACACCACACACACACACACACACACACACACACACACACACACACACACACACACACACAGGTTGTGACAATACTATGATGTACGAAGGTATGATACTTGACAGACAAAACTAATCACATCCAAATTATTATTTTTATTTTTACATAAATGTGGAAACATTTTTTTAAAGGCTTATTCAATGCCCATTAGACTGGAGGAGGAGAAAAAAAGACTGTCATAATTGAACTGGCAAAGCTTGAAGGTGTGATTGCATTTAAATTAACATTCAAACCTACTATTGTATACAAATAACATGTATACACTAATGCTAGTAATACTAATAGTGATACAATCATAACATTTTTGATATTTCCAGTCAATTGCACCTTGGGTCACATCAATGTAAACTGTACAAAATGTATCATCTAATCCCAATTACGCCTGTAACTTACAGGTCAGAATACATACTTTATTTACATGTGTCTATGTGAAGAAAATTTGAAAGAAAAATGAAGCTGGATCTATGAATAATGAATACACCAGGAAAGCAAAAATTAGTAGAAAGGCAACATTTCTGGCATGAGGTGAAGCAAGTAGCCTATGGCCATATTCTGGTAAACCCCAGTCCCAGACTTAACAACTTAAAAAAGTTCAACTAACTTAAAGGAACTAGAACAAACCTGAAACAGAACGAGGCCCAGAGCCCTCATGCAGAATCAACACACAAGGCGAAGGGAGTTAATTAGCATTCAAAATACGTAAACCAGTCCACGCATGCCAAATGATAGTTACTGCAGGCAACTCGGGTCTACATTGTTGTACTTGTTACATATTTTGAGCACTAATTAACTGCTTTGTGTGTTGATTCTTAAAGGAACTAGATTCACATCTCAGAATATCTGAAACAGAATGAGGCCCAGACTGCCTAGAGTGTTGATGTAGATCTATGGAGTCAACAAACAATGAGACTTAACGAGTTAATCAACCCTCAAGTGATGTCACATGAACACAACAATGAAGACCAGAACTGCCTACGGTAACTCACACCTGGCGTGCAAGTACAAGTTCTACAAGGTATGTAATCCTAACACAAACGGTTTAAAAGAACGCTAAGATAACAATACAAAATATGCTGATTTGGGGGCCCTTTTGCAAAGCCACAAAACAACAGTTATAATTAAACTTTTATATATTATATATATATATATATAATACATGTACAGTGTTAAATGAAAACATTGTACTTATCCAGTTTTGGCTGGTATACATGTATTGACTGCCTGGAGTGTCTGAAAGAATGCTGAAATGACAGTGACCTGTAATGAAATAGCTGTGATGACTTCTAGTTCTACTAGTTATATTACTCATAACATCAAAATTAGATGACACAGAAGAGATGGGGAATTCAGCTTTGGACTACAAACAGATAAAAAAAGGGGTCCAACCTTAGAAAAGGAACAAAGAGCATCCAGTTCCAAACATCCCATTCCCACTCCCAGGGGATGAATGGAAAAGCCAGAGTACGTGGGTAAAAACAACATTAGTCAGTGGCAGAGAACCCTATTCACTATTGACAATAAATGAATAATTGAAAGAAAAAATTAGCAAACTGAAAGGAAGAAAGAGCATCCAGTTCCAAACATCCCATTCCCAGGGGATGAACGGAAAAACCAGAGTACGGGTACAAACATCAGTCGGAGGCAGAGAACCCTATTCGCTATTGACAATAAATGAATAATTGAAAGGAAACATTAGCACATTCACAACGGTCCCACTGCCGTCAAATTCAAAGCTCAACAAAACAAGAAAGAAAAAAGTGTAGGTTTCTTCATAACTCTGCTAGATAATAGTATTAATACTACTAACAAGTGTACTCTTAACATAATTTCATCATGATGTAGCCTCTTTGACATTCAAAATGAATTAAATCAAGTTGTAAATCATTCACTGAATTTGTAAGTTCTGGTTTTATGTAATAACTAATATTTATAAGAAAATCCACACTAACAATAACATTATTGTGCATACTCTTTGCATCAGATTTTAGAATATCCTGCACTGCAGGACAAATAAATGGATGATCCACAATTTCAGCTGATACACAGCACAGTTAGTACTTTTAAAATAAGTAAGATTAAGATTAATAAGAATCCACAAAACGTTTCCTTTTCAAATTTCACATAAACTTCTTCCAGAGTCTTCACACTCCAGGTCAACGCCCCTCTCAATCACATCAAGATACACCATTATTCCTGTGATCAGTTTCACTTTCAGGAAGTTTGTCACCTGGTTTTTGACCCAACTCTTCCTCAGACTCCCCTTCATCACTCGATTCACTGTCCTCCTCACTGTCCTCCTCGTCTTCTTCATCACTGTCATCATCACTGTCCAACACAGTCCTGGAGCTACCTACACCCATCTGTCCCATTTTGTCTGTCAACACATTAACACCATCACCACCTTCCCTTTCTTTCAAAACCAGTGCTGCCGCTGTTTCAAGCTCTTCAAGTTCAAAACCAACATCCCCTTTTGACACAGAGAAATTCATCAACGCGCTGGCCAAGGACTGGATCTTCTCACTCTTTGCTGACTGAATCCACACACAGTAGTCAGTGATGTAGAGGTCATTGAAGACATAGTGTGGGTCACTGACAATCATGCATGCATGAACATCCAGCAGACACTTGAGAAGTGGCTTCTTCCCACCTGCAAACAGTGTTCGCACATCTTCCAACACCTTGATGCACAAGTCCCAATTGCGATGCAGAGGGAAAGTGAGGGCTCTGCGGAAGCACGAGACAATGACATCTTGAAGGGAGGTGAAGGAGTCGAGCCATGACAGTGTCGAAGCCAGCTTTGCAATGGTCCAGCCAGACTCCACGTTGTTCTCTCCGTACAAAACTCTGTGGTTGTAAACATAGGCAAAAATGATGTCCACTAGACCCAAGTACACACAAGGCAACACATCAGTGGCAATGAGATGCTTCTTCCTCGGCAGCTTCAGCATCATTTCTTTTGCCTCTTCTGACAACGTGAGCTGATCACACGATTTTGACCACCAAGGTTGAAAACTTAAAATGTCAGCAATTTCATCATTATCGTACAAGTCTGCAAGATAGTGTTCACTGCAAAACAGTTCTGTTTCTTTTGCTAGTCTCTGTTCTCTCCTCTCAGAACTGCTGACGCTGTCGGGATCTTTCACATCAAGAATTTCACAGAACTCTGCCAGGAGTTTTTGTGACAAGCCAGACTTCTGCAGAGCAAAACCATACTTTGCACCTCCAGAAAGAATACCTTCAGTTTCTAAGACCGATGGAACAGACTGTTCAATATACCAGTCAAATTCTTCTTCTTCCTCCTCCCCCTCCTCTTCGTCGCCCAGGGTGTTCCCAGTTTTCTCAGCCTGATGTAGAGATTGTGTTGGCTCCACACCTGACGAACTGGTCTGTTCAACAATACCGGGGGAGGTGGTGGGTTTCGAGTCTGCTTCAGGCGGTGTCAACAACTTAGTCAACATGTCCAGCCCTTCAAATACCTCCCCTTTGTTTTCCTTGGCGATTTTGGCGGTGAAGGTCCCCTTGTCCACATCATATCGCGCAACGTTCTCATCGTCGTCGTCCTTCACCCGTTTGGGAAGATGCAAACGAAGGTAGTATGGCTTGGAATAAAAACACACGTTTTCGTCTTGAATGTGAAATTCCGCCTCGGCCACCTTCGCGTAAGGTGCATGAATGACGAGAATTAAAAATCCGTCGTCTTGAGAGAGTTCAAACCTTGGAGTTATCATTGTGAAAATGAAGGCTAAGAAATAGCTTTTTTCAAACCAAAACACGAGTTACTCGAGCCACATTTTGTCGGAAGTGAGCAGAGTAGTTCCCCTTCTCACAATCTCGGTAGCCACAAACAAAAAGTTATGGATCACAAAGAGCGCACCTAGTAGTTTTACTTCTTCCTGTCAATATCAAGGACTTGTGACTGCCAAAGTGTTGCAAGGGCTGCAGCGATGTGTATTTAAAAGGTAGTTCTATCAGTTAGTTGATACAGTGGTTGATAGGGTCTTGTGTGTGTGTGTGTGTGTATGTGTGTGTGTGTGTGTGTGTGTGTGTGTGTGTGTGTGTGTGGTTATAGTGTGTGTGTGTGTGGTGTGTGTGTGGTGTGTGTGTGTGTGTGTGTGTGTGTGTGTGTGTGTGGTTGTGTGTGTGTGTGTGTGTGTGTGGTGTGTGTGTGTGTGTGTGTGGTGTGTGTGTGTGTGTGTGTGTGTGTGTGAGTCTTATAGGTGTGTGTGTGTGTGTGTGTGTGTGTTGTGTGTGTGTGTGTGTGGTGTGTGTTCTTCTTCTTCTTCTTCTAGTCTCTCTTACGTTTTTGTTTTTGTTTGTTTGCTTGTTTGTTTGTTTTTCGGCAGAGCATGTTTACTAAAGGGGGGGGGGGGGGGACAAAATGCATAGTCTTCTTCTCAGGCCCTTTTTTTTTTTTTTTTTGCTGGCCTCAACTGAATGGCCAAAACATACACACGTGTTTGTTCTTTGGCGTGCCGCACTTGAGTCTTGAGTCAAGTTTATTGCTTCAATGTATTCGTTCATTCGCGTGCCCAAGTTTTTTTCTTTTCTTTTTTCGGCTTCTCCTTCTTTTTTCCCCCATGGCTTGCTTATTTGTTTTGTTTATTTGCTGGCCTGACCAAAGTGGGAGTGTGGGTTGTTTGCTTGCTTATTAGTAGGCCTATGTTGTTGTTGTAGCGTTCACCAGCTGAACCGGCACCGGATTCGAGTCACATCCGGTATAAACAAACATAACTGCACTTTGACAAATGCATTTCGCCATTGGGTGACTGAGAGGATCAGTTGCGTGTTTTTTGTTTTGTTTTGTTTTTTTATTTACTACAGGCCCCGTCCGTCACATGGGCAGCCACTGACACGCCGTCTTCTGAGGATTTATCTCCCTTTCTGGAGGGTGGATGCTGTTATGCAATGAACTTACTAGCCTACAAACTAGCAACATAACTAGCCTACAACGTAGAAAAGCATTTTAATGTAGACTTCATATTCTTGCTGTTGTCAGCGTGTTGTGACACAGCCCAAGTCTTGGTGTTCTTGCTGGTGTCAGCGTGTTGTGACACAGCCCAAGTCTTGGTGTTCTTGCTGATGTCAGCGTGTTGTGACACAGCCCAAGCCTTGGTGTTCTTGCTGATGTCAGCGTGTTGTGTGACACAGCCCAGCCTCGGTGTTCTTGCTGATGTCAGCGTGTTGTGACACAGCCCAGCCTTGGTGTTCTTGCTGATGTCAGCGTGTTTGTGACACAGCCCAGCCTTGGTGTCTTGCTGGTGTCAGCGTGTTGTGACACAGCCCAAGCTTGGTGTTCTTGCTGATGTCAGCGTGTTGTGACACAGCCCAATCTTGGTGTTCTTGCTGATGTCAGCGTGTTGTGACACAGCCCAAGCCTCGGTGTTCTTGCTGATGTCAGCGTGTTGTGTACACGCCCAAGCTGGTGTCTTGCTGATGCAGTGTTGGTGACAGCCCATCTTGGTGTTCTTGCTGATGTCAGCGTGTTGTGTGACACAGCCCAAGCCTCGGTGTTCTTGCTGATGTCAGGTGTTGTGACACAGCCAAGTCTTGGTGTTCTTGCTGATGTCAGCGTGTTGTGACACAGCCCAAGTCTTGGTGTTCTTGCTGGTGTCGGTGTTGTGACACAGCCAGTTTGTGTTCTTGCTGATTCAGCGTGTGTGACACAGCCAAGCTTGTGTTCTTGCTGATGTAGCGTGTATTTACTACAGGCCCCGTTTCCGGGCACATGGGCAGCCCTACACGCCTTGGTTTCTTGCTGATGTCAGGTGTTACACAGCCTAAGCCTTGAGTGGTTCTTGCTGTGTCAGCGTGTTGTGTGACACAGCCTAAGCCTTGGTGTTCTTGCTGTGTCAGCGTGTGTTGTGTGACACAGCCCAAGCCTTGATGTTCTTGCTGTGTCAGCGTGTTGTGAACAGCCCAAGCCTTGGTGTTCTTGCTGTGTCAGCGTGTTGTGACACAGCCCAACCTTGGTGTTCTTGCTGGTGTCAGCGTGTTGTGGACACAGCCCAAGCCTTGGTGTTCTTGCTGATGTCAGCGTGTTTGTGACACAGCCCAAGCCTTGGTGTTCTTGCT
Source organism: Alviniconcha marisindica (assembly GCA_018857735.1). Lineage (NCBI taxonomy): Eukaryota > Metazoa > Mollusca > Gastropoda > Provannidae > Alviniconcha > Alviniconcha marisindica. The sequence goes on from JABMCL010001464.1 coordinate 1,094,294, forward strand.
GATGTCAGCTGTTGTGACACAGCCCAAGCCTTGGTGTTCTTGCTGGATGTCAGCGTGTTGTGACACAGCCCAAGCTTGGTGTTCTTGCTGATGTCAGCGTGTTGTGACACAGCCCAAGCCTTGGTGTTCTTGCTGTGTCAGCGTGTTGTGTGACACAGCCCAAGCCTTGGTGTTCTTGCTGATGTCAGCGTGTTGTGACACAGCCCAAGCCTTGGTGTTCTTGCTGATGTCAGCGTGTTGTGTGACACAGCCCAACTGGTTCTTGGTGTCAGCTTGTGACCGCCCAGCCTGTTCTTGCTGTGTCAGCGTGTTGTGTGACACAGCCAAGCCTTGGTGTTCTTGCTGTGTCACGTGTTGTGACACAGCCCAAGCCTTGGTGTTCTTGCTGGTGTCAGCTGTTGTGACAAGCCAAGCCTTGTGTCTTTCTGTGTCAGCGTGTTGTGACACAGCCCAAGCCTTGGTGTTCTTGCTGTGTCAGCGTGTTGTGACAAGCCAGCCTTGGTGTCTTGCTGATTCAGCGTGTTGTGTGACACAGCCCAAGCCTGGTGTTCTGTGCTGGTGTCAGCGTGTTGTGAACAGCCCAAGCTGGTGTTTTGGTGTCAGCGTGTTGTGACATAGTCCAAGCCTTGGTGTATGCTGAGTCACGTGTTGTGACACAGCCCAAGCCTTAGTTCTTGCTTTGGTGTCAGTGTTGTGTACACAGTCCTGAAGTGTCCGTGGTGCAAGAGCTTGGTGTGCTGGGTCAGGGGACACAACTCCAAGCCTTGGTTTTCGACTGGTTCTGTTTTCAATCCAACTGATGCCCGGTATTGGGGGGTTAGCATTACGCCCTTCAATAGAGTACCAAGAAAAACTGTCAGCCAAAGAGCAGTTTTTTGTTGGTGCTCAAACGTAGTAAGTTTGTTACAAACAACTCAAATTATATCAGATGTTTGTTTTATAACTGACCATGTTGCTTACGCCAGTTCAAATAAACCAAAATAATCGTTTGAATCGAGACGGAACTTTTTTTATTTTTTATATTTTTTACCCGGGGTGATGCGCCAGTTACTGCGTTTTAGCGTAGTTCTCTATAATTAGTAAGTACCCAAAACTTTCAGAGGGCGCTGACCGCGTCGCTGGACAGCTGCGCGGAGACAAAGTGTGCCCCTTTAGTGGCGTAACTAAATCTGGCAGAGTTTGGAGGAAGGTGCCGGAAAGCGATGTTCGGAGTATAGTTCAGGAGCTGTGTGAAAGTCGGAGTGGCCGTCCTGGCTTTCGTCCTAGTGAGCCGTAAGCCCGTTCTTAATTGGGCGAATGTTTCTTCGCGAACCTAGTTGGAAGTATTCGGCGAAGCTAGTTGTTTCTTAATTCGGCGAACTTTTCTTCGCGAACCTAGTTGGAAGTATTCGTAGAAGCTATATTCGGGGTGCAGAAAGCTTCGCTCAACATGTTCTGGGAACATTCGCCCTATTCGACGATCATTGCCTCTGATTGGCTGAGAGCAGAGCTCTCCTGTGGATGAAGAAAAAATAAAAATAAAAATGGATGACGGTGTCGCAAGGTTGTACACTCGCTTCGGAGGGAATTGTTTATTTGTTGACTTGTGGGAGGCGCAGCCTTGTCTCGAAGACCCAAAATGAGATAGTAGTTAGTTGAATTACCCTGTGAGGGATGATGAAAGTATATTGACTTGACTTTAGCCTACATTTTCGACCATGCTGTCTGCTGCGCGTCTGCCGCAAGTTCGGGCCGAAGCTTGCATCTCATTACAAGCCAGTTGAGAACGAAGTAAAGTTTGGACTGTCCGAACCATATTCGGCGAACTAAAAGTTCAATTAAGAAACGAATCATAGTTCGTCGAAGTGTCCGAAGTATGTTCGGCGAACAAACATTCGCCCAGTTAAGAACGGGCTTAAGGTTTCTGCGGACGTAAAGCAACACTGAAATATGCTTCGGCACTGGTCACAGCCGTTTGTCCCTGATACGTCAACCGACACCCGAGGACATGAAGCTCTACTTCGTCATCATCATGGTAGGGGCCACAGCTACAATGATGTCAGAGCGACTGGCACAGCGAAACCCTCGGTGTCAGTTGTGCCTTTCCCACGTTGCAAGGCCATCAGTTCCGCACGAAGGAAAGTTGTCGCAGCCCTGCTGCTCCCGTCTACTTGAGAGCTGGAAGAGACGGGCCTTCCGCGTCTCCGGCCCGGGCCACTTTCCCACCCTGCCCCTGTCCCCGGAGACCGGTACTCACACAGTCAGCGGTTCCAACCCACGCTGCCGAGCGTCGCTCGTCAGGTCTTCGCCTCTTGAGCAGGTGCACACTTAGGTGATCAGGCCCCCCGCATCCACGGCACCGGCCACTTTCCCATAGCCTGCTCCTGTCCCCGGAGACCGGCACTCACACAGTCAGCGGTTCCAACCCACACTGCCTAGCGTCGCTCGTCAGGTCTTCGCCTCTTGAGCAGGTGCACACTTAGGTGATCAGGCCCCCCGCATCCACGGCACCGGCCACTTTCCCATAGCCTGCTCCTGTCCCCGGAGACCGGCACTCACAGAGTCAGTGGTTCCAACCCACACTGCCTAGCGTCGCTCGTCAGGTCTTCGCCTCTTGAACAGGTGCACACTTAGGTGATCACGCTCTTCACACTCACTGCACAGCGCACTTTACCACCCTGCCACTGTCCTCGGAGACTGACGCCAACTACACAGCCAACGGCTCCAAGCCACATTGCCCAGTATCGGCCATCTACACCAGGCCTCTCAAACAGGTGCACACCCGCAAGGTCAGTGAGACCAAAGTGTCTAGTATATAATTGTAAGCTAGACACTTTCGTCTCACTGACTTGAAACAGTGCTAGTCTAAACTCAGCCTTGTCCGCTACTTAATATGAACCTCTCAACCCCCCCCCCCCCACCCAAACACACACACACACTGACTCTCTCTCTCTCTCTCTCTCTCCCCCCCCCCCCCCCCCCCCCGCCTCTCTCTCTCCCCCCCCTCTCTCTCTCTCTCGCCGCTCCCTGATATGAACCTCTCAACCACTCCGCTCCCTGATATGAACCCCATTCTTCTTACCCGTCCCTAATAAGCCTTGTGGTTTCTGTGGACGTTAAACACCATGTTTACTTACCACTCCCAGATATAAACATCTCAACCGGCCACCCCACTCCACCTCTCTTCCCGCCCCCTGATATGAACCTCTATACCCCACTCCCAGGTACAAGCCCCCCAACCACCCCGTTTGATATGATCTCTATACTCTGATATTGCCCCCCCCCCCCAAACCACCCTCCCGTATAACTCTATACCCCACTCCCTGATACTGAGCCCCCCCCACCCCCACCCCAAACCCACCCCCCTCCTTGATTGAATCTCTATACCCCACTCCCTGATACTGAAGCCCCCCCCCCCCCCCAACCACCCCGCTCCCTGATATGAACCTCTATACCCCACTCCCGGTACTGAAAAGCCCCCCCCCACCCCGCTCCCCCCACCCCCCCGCCCTGATATGAACCTCTATACCCCACTCCCGGGTACTGAAGCCCCCCCAACCACCCCGCTCCCTGATATGAACCTCTATACCCCATTCCCTGATACTGAAGCCCCCAACACCCCGCTCTCTGATATGAACCTCTCAACCACCCCGCTCCCTGATATGAACCTCTATACCCCACTCCCTGATACTATACCAGTCACCCCGCTCCCTGATATGAACGTCTCAACCACCCCGCTCCCCATCTCGTCCCAAGAGACCCTGTCGCCCGGCGTGTGAATATGTGTAGAAGCCTAATCAGCACGTCGTCAACACCGATGTCGTCACGGTCGCTGCGTCCGGCGAACTGCGCCAACAGGGCGTCATCTGCAGAACAGCAGCCACCTTGCTCGTCCATTGACACTTGGCCGCCCCGCTCCATTTCCCCACTCCGCGACACGTCCCCGGAGACCTCTGTCCGCCATTCCGTATCGCCAAACACTTGTTTGCCGCTGATACCGCCTCCGAAGTTTTGCAGGGTCTGAGAGGTGCGTTATCATGCCTTGCGAAATTCCTACCGCGGCACAACGTCATGTGTAGGCTGTGGACGCTGGAATGTTACTGACACAGCCAACAGAAGTGGATAGTCAGACAGTCATCTCCGAAGGCCGTGAAATAATGGGACTGGTTGTGATGTTGGTTGAGTGTTGCTTTACGTCCACAGAAACCGTAGGCTTATTAGGGACGGGAGCCCAGGACGGCCACCTCGACTTTCACACAGCTCCTGAGTTCTGGACTGGTTGTGAATGGCCGATCGGCGTCTCGTAACTTGTCAACTCCGCCAACGAGCAAAGAGTTCACGGCGTTTACTAACACAAACTGAAATTAGTAGAGAGGGTTAGTACACGGGTGGTAGTGGTAGTGGTGGTGGTAGTGGCGCAATCCGACTGTCTACCTACGCTTGTGTGCGTGCCAAGTCGCACAGCTCGCTACCTAAACACCTGCCCCTTCACACAGAAGAGTCACTTGAGAAGGTTCATCCAGTGACAGACTTTACAAATTAGTCTTTAGCGGCATCACTGGTCAAGTAGTTGTTATGCTCGTAAAACTGACAACAAAGACGCACTCGGCGGCAGCTGGTTACTTCAGTCAGTTGCACCGCTACGGTCCATCATTTTGATTTCGGATGAACTCGATAGGGTTGCATCGTAAAGCTAAAACAGCAATAAAATCAACAAAAGCAACCCACATTACAATATTATACAAGCATACGATGCTAATCTACAAAGAAAAGTAAAAGTTTAATGTTTACATAGCAAAATAAAGTCAAATGGTCCCTACGAATTCACTGTGGTGAGAACGCAGCAGTAGACGAAAACTTGAGTCATGTGGTAAACAATCTTCGTAACCTCTGACCTCGACCTCTGATCCGCACACAAATCGCTGACGTCACGAGAGAAAATAGTTCCCTAACCACTACCACTACCACTACCACCCGTGTACTAACCCTCACTAGTGTCTACACACTGATCGGTGTTGTTGCAGAGGGGATGGTGCTGTTGCTGGAGCGGCATGCTTAATGAAGCTGGGCGAGGGGCTGTTGCTGGAGGGGGGTTGTTGCTGGAGAAGGGTTGTTGCTAGAGAAGGGTTGTTGCTGGAGGAGGGTTGTTGCTGGAGAAGGGTTCTTGCTAGGGGAGGGTTGTTGCTGGAGAAGGGTTGTTGTTTGAGAAGGGTTGTTGCTAGGGGAGGGTAGTTGCTGGAAAAGGGTCGTTGCTGCTGGAGAAGGGTTGTTGCTGGGGGAGGGTTGTTGCTAGGGGGAAGGTTGTTGCTGAGTGGTGGGTTGGTGGGGGGGGGGGAGGGGGTCCGTTGTTGGGGGGGTTGTTGGGGGGTGGGGGGGGGGGGGTTGTTGTTGCTGGGGACCGCCATTGCTGGAGAAGGGTTGTTGCTGGAGAACGGTCGTTGCTGCTGGAGAAGGTTGTTGCTGGGGGCTGTGGGGGGGGGGGGGGGGGGGGGTGCGGGTCGTTGCTGGGCGAGGGCTGTTGCTGGCGAAGGGTCGTTGCTGGTGGAGGATTGTTGCTGGTGGAGGGTTGTTGCTGGAGAAGGGTTGTTGCTGGTGGAGGGTCGTTGCTGGAGAAGGGTCGTTGCTGGTGGAAGGTCGTTGCTGGTGGAGGGTCGTTGCTGGGAGGAGGGTCGTTGCTGAAGTCGTGCTTAGTGTTGCTGGTGGAGCGTTGCAGGGTGTTGCGGGAGAAGGGTCGTTGCTGGTGGAGGGTCGTTGCTGGTGGAGGGTCGTTGCTGGTGGAAGGTCGTTGCTGGTGGAGGGTCGTTGCTGGAGGAGGGTTGTTGCTGAAGCATGTTGTTTTTGGAGCTGCAGTAGGGATGTTTCTGGAGCAGGGTTTATGTTTTGGAGCAGAGTTGTTTTTGTAGCAGGTTTGTTGCTGGAGTAGGATCGCTTCTGGAGCAGGGTTGTTGCTGGAGTAGGATCGCTTCTGGAGCAGGGTTGTTGCTGGAGTAGGATCGCTTCTGGAGCAGGGTTGTTGATGTTATTGCGTGAGCAAGCTTGCCAGTTCGGGGTTTTGCTGCAGCATGGTTGATGCTGCAACAGGGTGAAGTTGTTGCTGCAGTAGAGGTCTGTTGCTAGTGTAGGGTTCTTGGTAGTGCAGGGTTGTTGCTGCTGGAGAAGGGTTGTTGCTGGAGCAGGGTTGTTGTAACAGTAGAATTGTTGCTAGTGCGGGGTTGTTGTAACAGTAGGGTTGTTGCTAGTGCGGGGTTGTTGTAACAGTAGGGTTGTTGCTAGTGCGGGGTTGTTGCTGTAGTAGGGTTGTTGCTAGTGCGGGGTTGTTGCTGCAGTAGGATTGTTGCTAGTGCGGGTCGTTGTAACAGTAGGGTTGTTGCTAGTGCGGGATTGTTGCTGTAGTAGAGTTGTTGCTAGTTCGGGGTCGTTGTAACAGTAGGGTTGTTGCTAGTGCAGCGTCGTTGTAACAGTAGGGTTGTTGCTAGTGCGGGGTTGTTGCTGCAGTAGGGTTGTTGCTAGTGCGGGGTCGTTGTAACAGTAGGGTTGTTGCTAGTGCAGGGTTGTTGTAACAGTAGGGTTGTTGCTAGTGTGGGGTCGTTGTAACAGTAGGGTTGTTGCTAGTGCGGGGTCGTTGTAAGAGTAAGGGTTGTTGCTAATGCGGGGTTGTTGCTGTAGTAGGGTTGTTGCTAGTGCGGGGTTGTTGCTGCAGCAGGGTTGTTGCTAGTGCGGGGTTGTTGCTGCAGTAGGGCTGTTGCTAGTGCGGGGTTGCTGATGTTATTGTGTGAGCAAGGTTGCCAGTGCGGGGTTGTTGCTGCAACATGGTTGATGCTGCACTGAACAGGGTTGCCTTTGCTGCAGTAGAGGTCTGTTGCTAGTGTAGGGTTGTTGGTACTGCAGGGTTGTTCAGTGCTGTTATTGTGTGGGCAAGGTTGTCAGGGATGGGCTATTGCTGTTACTGTGTGAGCAAGTTTGTCAGGGCAGGGTTGTTGCTGTTATTGTGTGAACAAGGTTGTCAGAGCAGGGTTGTTGCTATTAATGTGTGAGCAAGGTTGTCAGGGATGGGCTGTTGCTGTTAATGTGTGAGCAAGTTTGTCAGGGCAGGGCTCTTGCTGTTACTGTGAGAACAAGGTTCTCAGGGCAGGGTTGTTCTGGAACGGTGCTCCTTGTTAACAGCAGGGTCGATGGTGCAGCAGAATGCACGCGATTGATAGAATGTGTGAGATGTTTACCGATGACGGCAAAACTTCATTCTTATATGCGGCCGGATTTTTTTGCCAAGGGGCCAACAGTTGCACGTGTTTATGCAAGAACCGAAGTAAGATATTTCTTCGGCACTTTCTCACGCGAACCGGCAACGCAAAATAAGCAGTTATTTCACATTTTTCTCACTTAACCGACCACTCCACATGAATGCCGATATCAGTTTTCAGTGTTTACTGCACTTACTGCAGTTCCGGCTGCGTTTTTTGTTTTTTGTTTTTGTTTTGTTTGTTTGTTTGTTAATTTTTGTTTTCCATTTTGCTCTCTCTCTCTCTCTCTCTCTCTCTCTCTCTCTCTCTCTCTCTCTCTCTCTCTCTCTCTCTCTCTCTCTCTCTCTCTCTCTCTTGCCCCGATTTTTTCGTTTCTATTACCAAGTAGTCAGAGTGAATAAATCGGTCTGTTAATGAATTTGCTGTGTGGCTCGGAATTATGTAGGTACATTTTGGTGAGGGTGAGAAGTAAACAGAAATATGTGTGTGTGTATGTGTGTGTGTGGGGGGGGGGGGGGGGGGGGGGGGCTTCCTCTTTAGCTGCTACAACACCAATATGGAAAATGGGCAATATTTTTGTTGTTGCCATTTCCGTTAGTTGTTTAGTTTAATTGTTTTTGTGTTGTTTTTTGTTGTTGTTGTCTTTTTTATAGATTTTTGTTGTTGTTGTTGTTGTTGTTGTTGTTGTTTTGGGGGTGGGGGTGGGGGGTGCTCTCTGTGTGAACACCGCAATATCTTCACCGCTTCCATTCCGATGGAAGGGCTGGCCAAAGCGGGTATTGTGCGACTTTACATGAACTTTAGAAAAATATGCTTACCTGTGTAAATGTAATCATGTCATACTGAGAAATATTTTTAAATGATGACTGGACATCATTTAATTAGAGAGAGAGAGAGAGAGAGAGAGAGAGAGAGAGAGAGAGAGAGAGAGAGAGAGAGAGACTGAGTGAGTGAGTGAGTGAGAAAGGGAGGAAACGGGGGTACCTGAAAACAATCGCCCGAAAATCTGTATTACATAATTATTGAAGATGAAAGCGGACCGCTACTTACGCGGATCATATTGAATCCTCTCCCTCCGACACTGACGATGGAAAGTCCGCTAACCCGTCACTGTGCGCCGCCAATAGCCGTGGTTGAAAAACACAACCACTAACACCACCACGGTGTATAATCTCCCTCTTCACCCGCCTCCATACCTCCTTCCCCGTCCCTCCACGTCCCTAATAAGCCTTATGGTTTCTGTGGACGTCAAGCACCATGTCTACTTACTTACTTACCACCACGGTGGATAATTTTGGAAGATGTCTCAGTGCCAGCACAGGGAACTTGATTAGCCCAAAGTTAGCAGCCGTTCGCATTTGAATTGTGAATGAACGTGACAATCGAAATCAGTCGTCAATAGGTTTGTCTGCGGCAAAGTCGAATACGTATGGCGTGCATCATAGTCTCGATGCCTGATACGGTGTCTGAAGTAGCCAATTATAGCATATGTAATTATGTCGTTAAAATTATGAATTTAACTGGAAGAATGGCCGCCGCAAGAGCGAGAATTCCAGTCGCGAAAGTGCTTAAACCTGATCTCAAAAGTATTCCCTTCCAGTCTTCAAAACCTGATGCCTGTCCACAGGACCGAAAAGAGAGAGAGAGAGAGAGAGAGAGAGAGAGAGAGAGAGAGAGAGAGAGAGAGAGAGAGAGAGAAGAAAAAGGGGGGAAGTGGAGAGAGGGAGAGATGGAGAGAAGGGAGAGTGGAAAAGGGGAGGTAAACTAAGCCACAAGCCTTAATTTAACGGCGGTGCGCACGCTCCGTACACGATGAACGATTTTTCATGACGGCTCGTCAGCTAGGAAGAGGGATCCTTTTTGATCTCCGGTCACGAGCGAAGATTTATTTTTCTACAACAAGGCGATGGAACGGGGATCGCTGGAGCGTGCTCTGCACCTCTCCGCTTGTTGATTCGAGGCGAGAGCTCGGTCGTCTAGAAAGTTGACGTGGTGCAGTAAAAGGAGCAGGGTGACTTAATTGAACGAACGCCGGACGGATCGTAAAATTGTCTGAAACGTACAGTGGGTTTCTTTTGTTCTAGCGCCAAGAGCTGAGTGTCAGAGATCGCTAGTGTACGTTAGTAGTAACGCCGAGTTGTTCCTGGACAGGTACTGCCTGGGACCGAGATCCCAGGAACTTGAGTGGTAAGTAACTCGAATAAACATGGTGCTTAACGTCCACAAAACCGCAAGGCTTATTAGAGACGGGGAGAAGGGGGTATGGAGGTGGGGTAAGTAAGTTAACATGGTGCCTAACGTCTACAGAAACCATAAGGCTTATTAGGGACGGGGAGATGGGAGGGAAGGGGTATGGAGGTGGGGGAAGAGGGTATTAATATATACCTATCGCCACACTGTCACCACCACAAATGACTCCTGCATTAAGATGGGCAGCGATGAGAGCGATTTTAATGTTTCGTTAATTGTGAGGGACGAAGTCACAAGACAATGTCCACAAACCACAACTTTTGATGATAAAGGAGAGCCGAAGCAGGATTCGAACCGCGGTTCCTCAGCTTACCAGCCTAACGCCTTACCGCTTAGGCCAAACCGGCTCCGTACTAGGCAACTTTGATCTGTTTGAACTTTCATTATTCCAGGAAGTGGGGGAAGAGACACACTATTCCTAATGCCACACTGTCACCACCAGAATGATTTCTGCATTAGGATGGGCAGTGGTGTAAGACATTTTAATGTTTCTTTAATTGTGAGGGCACAGTCACAAGACGGTGACCATAAACTAAAAATTTTGAATAGAAAGGAGAACTAAAGCGGAATCGAACCGCGGTCCTTGTGCTTACCAGCCTAACGCCTTACCGCTAAGCCAAACCGGCTCCGTACTAGGCAACTTTGACCTGTTTGAACTTTCATTATTCCAGTCTGTCAGCCATTCCAGGCCTTGGCTAAGAGCCGTGAATGTTGTGCACAATAACGTGAGCAAACTGAGTTAGATACTCTCTAACAGGACGCTAATGAAGTCCACAAACTCGTCCCACTTCCGGCTACCGATGCTGCTGGGATCAAGCTGGTCTCGACACGGTTGTTCGGAAGTGTAGTGAGTGTAACCAAGGACACAAGAAGCCTTGTTGACGAGAGTCATACAGACATGAGCTGAGTCATTGGACATCGTCATCATCATCGAATCTGTGACTCGGGCCTGTGGACAGCTGTACGTGGGTGACTGAGACTCGTGTCACGTGCAGGTGCACCTGGGAAACAGATGCGGCCTGTTGCTTGGTTTTGTGGTACCCAGGAACCCTTGTCTGAGCGGCTTCAGGTCAAAACAGTGCGCCTCGCGCGTATAATGTCTTGTCCTGTGTGGAGGGAGAAAAAAACCTGTCCGGTAATTAGTCCGGTGACTCCTTGCTTGTCTTCCCCGTGCGGAGGCGGCTTGGTGGCAATGGGTTTTCAATGCTTTGTAGCTCACTATTACAGCCTGCCAGTCTGGCGTACAGCCCAGTGAGAGAGAACCGGGAGACACTGACAGAGAGAGAGAGAGAGAGAGAGGGCAGAGTCGACGGGGAGAACACACACCCGGACGACGCACACACACACCACCACGACACGCACACACACACACACACACACACACACCACACACACACACACACACCACACACACACACCACACACACACACACACACACACACACACACACACACACACACACACACACACACACACACACACCACACACACACACACACACACACCACACACACACACACACACACACACCACACACACACACACACACACACACACACACACACACACACAAGCACCACATACGTCACACACGCACACACGAACTAAAGGGAAAAGAGGGGGGGGGCGACGGATAGTCAGACAGACAGACAGACAGACAGACAGACAGACAGACATAGACAATGAGAGGCAGATAGAAACAGACAGCGAGAAAGAGCTAGAGACAAACAGAGACAGACAGAGAGGCTGCAAGTCACACAGAGAAACAGACATACATAGAGAAAGAGAGACGGGAAGAAACAGAGACATCGAGAAACGAGAGAGGTGGGTGGGGAGGGGGGGGGGAGGAGGAACAATTACAAAAATAAAAGGAAAGAAAGCAGTAGCCGGCAGTAATCGTAAAATCGTAAGCAAAGCGTTGCTAAGCGAAGCAATACGCACCGCCTGAAAATCTTTGGAACAGAATACACCCCTCCCTGTAAGTGGCTATCTAGTTCGGAGGATAGAGATAAAACCTGGATGAGCAGCGAAGATCTGATACATTTTGCAACAGACATTACATCGGTTTGACACAGAAAATGTGTTTTCCTTTACAAAAAAGACGGCTCTCAGTTTGTCAAAATATTTGCCCGTGAAAGACTTTAAAATCTCGCGAGAAACCTTGTCGCGCTCGGGAGGAGAGCAACCGAAAACTGAATACCAGAAACACACAAACACAGGGTGTAACTCTGACAGATGCTGGCGGTGCATTAGTGAGCAGCACTTACGACAGAAAGTGCTGTGTAAAAAATCGTTTTTTTTTAAAACAGTGCCAACGAACTGTTTACCACCTGTGCTCGTATCGGGTTTGTTTTAAGACAACATTTTTACAGCGATGTTGCGGTAACCGTTTAGTGTCAAGCGTTGCAGCAATGCTCAGCCATCTTTGCCTCCTTTTCGACTTCTGTCGTGCTAATTGACTTGCATGACGCCGCGGGAAGCCGATAGGCGGCAGCACGGTGCTTAGAGTCCGTCCCTCTGATTGGCTGGTTGAACGTCCTGCGCACGCGCATCTTAGTGGCGGCAGCGAAAAGGCTTAGGGAAGCATATCCTTATGGGTCATTAGTTAAGCCAGCGATCAACTGAACACACAAACTGACGAGCTGTTTCGGTTTCTGCGGGTCACCGTGACCCGTGTTTAGAAAACTAACCCTACAAAACAAATTTGGCTTGCTGTTCAAACTCGAGCAAGCCCTGCTCTCGATCTGACCATGTCCTAATTCCCGGGCGATTCCCTTTCCACTCCCATCTCTAAACATGCCTGACCAACCAGTCTTTAGGTCCAGTGTTTGTTGTATGTCTGAGCCGGCTTAAACTTATAAACCCGTTGCCCTTTTTCGCCGAAGAATCAAGTTGCGGGCTTTCTCTGACCCGCTCCAGTTCGACTTTGCTGTTCTTTTCTTTTTAGGCCCAGTCATCTTCAGTGACATACTGGCACGGGCCAAATCCTAGGAAATGGGGAAGGCGGAGTGATGGTATGAGTGTGTGTGGTGGGGGGGGGGGGGGGGGAGGAGGGGGGAGACCCAGTGCGGGGAGGTCTTGTGTCCACGAGGAGGTATATTCAGCCTACATGATGAAATAGGGAAAAGAAGGCCAGTGTACGCAAGGAGATATACTCAACCTACACGAAGAGAGAGGAAAAACAAGGCCAGTATCCACACGGAGGTATACTCAGCCTACACGAAGTGAGGGAAAACAAGGACAGTGTACGCAAGGAGGTATACTCAGCCTACACGAAGTGAGGGAAAACAAGGACAGTGTACGCAAGGAGGTATACTCAGCCTACATGAGGAGAGATGGGAAACAAGGCCAGTGTCAACACTGCGATATACTCAACCTACATGAAGAGATATGGAAAACAAGCCAGTGTACACACGGAGATATACTCAGCTACATGAAGAGAGAGGGAAAACAAGGCCAGTGTAAAAATGGAGGTATACTCAGTGTACATGAAGAGAGAGGGAAAACAAGGTCAGTGTACACACGGAGGTATAGTCAGCTACATGAAGAGAGAGGAAAAACAAGGACCGTGTACACATGGAGGTATACTCAGTCTACATGAAGAGAGAGCGAAAACAAGGACAGTGTACACACGGAGGTATACTCAGCCCACACGAAGAGAGGGAAAACAAGGACAGTGTACACACGGAGGTATACTAAACCTACATGAACAAAGAGGAAAAACAAGACGTAGTGTACACACGGAGGTATACTCAGCCCACACGAAGATAGAGGAAAAACAAGGACAGTGTATACACGGAGGTATACTCAGCCCACACGAAGAGAGGGAAAACAAGGACAATGTCCACACGGAGGTATACTCAGCCCACACGAAGAGAGGAAAAACAAGGACAATGTCCACACGGAGGTATACTCGGCCCACACGAAGAGAGAGGGAAAACAAGGACAATGTCCACACGGAGGTATACTCAGCCCACACGGGCCAGTGTACGCAACTCAGTGAGGAGGTATACGCAACCTACATGAAGAAAGGGGAGAAACAAGGCCAATGTCGACAAGAAGGTATACTCAGCGTACATAAAGAGAAAGGGGAAACAAGGACAATGTCCACACGGAGGTATACTCGGTCAACATGAAGAGAGGGAGGAAAAATGGACAGTGTCCACACGGGGGTATACTCGGCCAACATGAAGAGAGGGGAGAAACAAGGACAATGTCCACACGGAGGTATACTCGGCCAACATGAAGAGAGGGGGAACGACAGTGTCCACACGAGGTATACTCGGCCAACATGAAGAGAGGGGAGAAACAAGGACAGTGTCCACACGGGGGTATACTCGGCCAACATGAAGAGAGGGGGAAACAAGGACAATGTCCACACGGAGGTATACTCGGTCAACATGAAGAGAGGGAGGAAAAATGGACAGTGTCCACACGGAGGTATACTCGGCCAACATGAAGAGAGGGGAGAAACAAGGACAATGTCCACACGGAGGTATACTCGGCCAACATGAAGAGAGGGGAGAAACAAGGACAGTGTCCACACGGGAGGTATACTCGGCCAACATGAAGAGAGGGGAGAAACAAGGACAGTGTCCACACGCAGGTATACTCGGCCAACATGAAGAGAGGGGAGAAACAAGGACAGTGTCCACACGCAGGTATACTCGGCCAACATGAAGAGAGGGGAGAAACAAGGACAGTGTCCACACGCAGGTATACTCGGCCAACATGAAGAGAGGGGAGAAACAAGGACAGTGTCCACACGCAGGTATACTCGGCCAACATGAAGAGAGGGGAGAAACAAGGACAGTGTCCACACGGAGGTATACTCGGCCAACATGAAGAGAGGGGAGAAACAAGGACAGTGTCCACACGGAGGTATACTCGGCCAACATGAAGAGAGGGGAGAAACAAGGACAGTGTCCACACGGAGGTATACTCGGCCGACATGAAGAGAGGGGAGAAACAAGGACAGTGTCCACACGGAGGTATACTCGGCCAACATGAAGAGAGGGGAGAAACAAGGACAGTGTCCACACGCAGGTATACTCGGCCAACATGAAGAGAGGGGAGAAACAAGGACAGTGTCCACACGCAGGTATACTCGGCCAACATGAAGAGAGGGGAGAAACAAGGACAGTGTCCACACGGAGGTATACTCGGCCAACATGAAGAGAGGGGAGAAACAAGGACAATGTCCACACGGAGGTATACTCGGCCGACATGAAGAGAGGGGGAAAACAAGGACAGTGTCCACACGGGGGTATACTCGGCCAACATGAAGAGAGGGGGAAAACAAGGACAGTGTCCACACGCAGGTATACTCGGCCAACATGAAGAGAGGGGAGAAACAAGGACAATGTCCACACGGAGGTATACTCGGCCAACATGAAGAGAGGGGAGAAACAAGGACAATGTCCACACGGAGGTATACTCGGCCGACATGAAGAGAGGGGGAAAACAAGGACAGTGTCCACACGGGGGTATACTCGGCCAACATGAAGAGAGGGGGAAAACAAGGACAGTGTCCACACGCAGGTATACTCGGTCAACATGAAGAGAGGGAGGAAAAGTGGACAGTGTCCACACGGGGGTATACTCGGCCAACATGAAGAGAGGGGAGAAACAAGGACAATGTCCACACGGAGGTATACTCGGTCAACATGAAGAGAGGGGAGAAACAAGGACAGTGTCCACACGGAGGTATACTCGGCCAACATGAAGAGAGGGGAGAAACAAGGACAGTGTCCACACGGAGGTATACTCGGCCAACATGAAGAGAGGGGAGAAACAAGGACAGTGTCCACACCGGGAGGTATACTCGGCCAACATGAAGAGAGGGGAGAAACAAGGACAGTGTCCACACGCAGGTATACTCGGCCAACATGAAGAGAGGGAGGAAACAAGGACAGTGTCCACACGGAGGTATACTCGGTCAACATGAAGAGAGGGAGGAAAAATGGACAGTGTCCACACGGAGGTATACTCGGTCAACATGAAGAGAGGGGAGAAACAAGGACAATGTCCACACGGAGGTATACTCGGCCAACATGAAGAGAGGGAGGAAACAAGGACAGTGTCCACACGGAGGTATACTCGGCCAACATGAAGAGAGGGAGGAAACAAGGACAATGTCCACACGGAGGTATACTCGGCCAACATGAAGAGAGGGCGGAAACAAGGACAATGTCCACAACGAAAAGAACGAAAGATCACCTTATTTATCTTCCCAC
>JABMCL010001464.1:1115000-1125000 GCA_018857735.1 Alviniconcha marisindica
CACATCACAAGACACAGAAGGTGGCTCCCATAGCCTGGTCGCCCACACGGAACTGGTCAGCCAAGAACAAGGATCGTCCGTGTGGAGCATCCACCCCATCACCGCCTCTCGGGGACGGACTACCCGACTGCTGAGCACCTTCCCCTTCCGGGTACCCGACAGGCGAAAACGACCCCTCTCCTTGGCAGGAGCCGGAGCTAGAGTAGCCACCTTGAAGCGATCCTGGGGATACTGATCCTTGACTGGCCACCCGGTAAAACCGACCCTCCGTCACGAAAACAGTGTTGCGGTTCATCGCAGCTTTCACGGAAGTGTCAACGTCCGGAGAAAATCCACCAGAACTGTCCAGGGCAGAATGTCCAGTGCTATAATCACAGCTGGGAACTGCAGTGGAGTTCATTTTGGCGTGGTGGTCTTGGCTGTGGTCGTGGCTGTGGTGGTGATGGTAGGAACGAGGGTGGCGTCCGCGGTTCAGTTTATCCCGACGAAATCCGGAAACGGCCGAAGCGCTCGCCGAACCTTGCCGAGGAGGCCCGAACGGCCCCGAGACGTCGTACGAACCGTCCCCGGCTCGGAAGGAGGCGTGAGAAGAAGAGGAAGAGGCGCCCACAGAGGCCGGTTCCAACAGCTTCCTCTTCCGGCCCCCGCGGCCCCTGCGGCGCCCTCGCCGGTCCCCGACCCCAGCGGGTGGTTTGATGGGCTGGATGGCGGCCCCCGTGGACTTGAGGGTGGTGGTGAGGGCGGAGATGTAGTGGATGGCCAGACGGAGGGTGGCGATCTTGGACAGCTTCTGGTGCTCCGACAGGTTCGATTTGGGCACCACCTGCAATGAGAGTGTAATTGTATAGTCACCTGTCAGTGATTTGTGTTGTTGTTGCTGTTGCTGTTTTGTTGTTGTTGTCGATGTTGTTGTTACTCTTGTGGTTGTTGCTGTTACTGTTGATGTTACTTTTGTTGTTTCTGTTGCTATTGTTGTGGCTGTTACTTTAGTGTTTTTACTGTTTCTTTTTGTTGTTTTCCATATTGTTGTTGTTGTTGTCACTGTCGTTATGTTGTATAGTGCATGGCAAATTTGTGTGTGTACGTGTGTGTGTGTGTGTGTGTGTGTGTGTGTGTGTGTGTGTGTGTGGTGTGTGTGTGTGTGTTATTTTTTGCGTCTATCTGTCTGTCGTTGTTGTTGTTTTGGGGTTCTCATGAAAGAATAGTGTGTTCAGTCATAAATGTGTTGAATGATTAAAATCCGTGTAATCACTACATAAAATTTGAATCTCTCTCTCTCTCTCTCTCTCTCTCTCTCTCTCTCTCTCTCTCTCTCTCTCTCTCTCTCTCTCTCTCTCTCTTTCGTAGGACTTTTTCATCTCCTTTCTAATGACTGGATGCAAAACAGAGTAATCTGAAGAACAATAGCAACGCAATAATTATACATAAATCAGATGTTTCGATGATTTTGCCGATTTTACGGTAAAGCAATACAGTGAAAATTCATACTAAAAATGCTAGCAACTACTAAGTATTATTGTTATTATTATCATTATTAGTAGCAGTAATAGCCATCATAACCTCAATAATAACGATATTTATCTTTCTGCATTCATTTATAGCAGATCATAAGACGTGGTTTGAAAAACGTTGAACGATTTGCTGAGCTGAATTATATTCATATTTATATAAACCAGAATTGTTTTCCTCTAGATTATAACAGTTCCTTCTTTTCTTTTCTTTTCTCTCAAATTCAAAGGAACTTTATTATTCTTAATGAATGCAAAACATTAAAATATGTTTTCTGGTTCACTGCAAGTCCAAGTACAACACTAAACAGTTGAACAGTTCAAAATAACAGGGATAAAAGTAAAAATACACATGTCAGGTAGAGTAAGTAACTTGGTGTTTTACGCCCCGTCAACCAGTACGGTTATATCAGGGTGAATGTCGGGTAGTAAGTAAGTAAATTGGTGTTTTACGCCCAGTCAACCAGTGCGTTGTCGGGTAGAAAAGAGAGAAAAAAATCACAGTAAAACAAAGTAAACATCGCCTCTGAGATCATGCAATACAATAATACACTGTCATCGAGCACCTGACGATACTATCAGGATTCGTATCGCTCGTTTTGATTACGTAACACCATCCAGTAGCCGACGTTTCCTTTTTTCTTTTTTTTTCTTTTTTGCTGCTTCACATTATGGGAGGCACTGAGACAAAGCCAAGGACACCACACCATCGACTGCCTGGAGGAGAGAGGCGTGGAAAGAGGAAGCGCTAGACGATCTTCCTTGAAAGGACGAGAGAAGGCCATCGTCAATCAGACGAACATTGGAACTGTTTCAAAGGCAACGTTGGGGGAACTTCTGGGAGACGGGGTGGAGCGCATAATTTTTACCGGATTTTCCGAGCGCATAGACACCATCTTGGATTGAACTGAAGTGACATTACGGTTGGCTATAGATTATGACATTTCCTATACAGTCCTGACTACAAGCAGTTAACCTCCCGTGCACACGCTGAAAATCCTTCAATCCGAAAACACTCCGGAGTGCTCGTGACAGTGGATTTTGTCATTCTGGAGCCAGACGCCGGCGCGGCCTCTCCAAGAGAACACTGCATCGTCGAGAGCGAAAAAGAAAAGAAACGATCGATAGACTGACTGACTGATATGTAACGCCCAATCAGTCATGAAGGTTATTATGTGCTGAAAGTCAATGGATCCAATTACAAGTAAATTTCGCAATCACATTTTATTGGACACATCACTGACTTAATATTTCGAAAAGAAAACGGAACAAATGAATTTGAACGAAGCAGTACAGCCCAAAATTTACTCAGGAGGGCGGAATATCCGACAGTGGGCTCTGAACAGCGCAGTTCTATTTGACCTGTGTGTCCGAAGAATCGGAGGAACCTGTGTGTCCGATTCGTTGTTCTATTAATCTGTTAATTAACAGGCTTGATTACTGACTAATCTTCAGTGCGAAGGATGAAGTAGTTCAAGTGGTTCGTTTATAGGCTGGACTACCGTGTAAAGACTTCCCTCCACGAGACAATAGATTGAAAAGTATTGCTGCTTACTGGCGTCAAAAGATGTAATTAGTAATTGTGCACATCATCGTAATTATACTCCCTTGACGCTAGTGAGCCGCCATAGAAAAGAGCGTCCCCTATAAGTCCTCGATTTCACAGTCCCCAATATACTGACTGATAAGTTTGTATAATTTTTATCTACTATAGTGCCCCGTTATATTTGATTTCCGTGCTGATGGGTCCTCCAACCCCTTTCACGTAAGTACGCGTCAGCCAGGTGACTGCGGAAGTTTAAAGAAGAACAAAAAGGCGAAAAAGTCCATGAAGAAAAGTTCTGGCACCAATTGTCATTAATGATAAACTTTTGTTGTCACAAACACGAACTTTGTCATCAATAAAATACACACACACACGCACGCACGCACGCACGCACGCAACGCACGCAACGCACGCACGCACGCAACGCAACGCACGCACCACACACCACCACACACACACACACACACACACACACACACACACACACACACACACACACACACACACACACACACAAATCCAACTGAAAAATAAAAACCACCAACATTAAACCGTAAACCTTTTGCTTGTTGGTATGTGTTGCATTTTGTTTTGATTTATGTTCTTATTTTA
Organism: Alviniconcha marisindica; assembly: GCA_018857735.1. Taxonomy (NCBI): domain Eukaryota; kingdom Metazoa; phylum Mollusca; class Gastropoda; family Provannidae; genus Alviniconcha; species Alviniconcha marisindica. Next base: position 1,118,667 of record JABMCL010001464.1, read on the forward strand.
CTCTTAGTTCTTGTCCCTCCATCCCCTCAAGAAGCTTTGTTATAGAAGTGTTATTTCTACAACTGTACTTGCCTCATATTCATAGTGCACTATAAAGATAAAATAAACTTCACGTGCAGTTACTGTGTCTGCGTGTGCCCTGGTACAGTACAAACAACTGGCAAATTTCTGTGTCTACACACACAGACGATAAAGATTCTGTATTCTGTAAAACTAGGCACTCTGTACATGCTTGCTCAGTCTCACCTTCCGGAGGTCATCAAAGGCGTCGTTCAGCATGTGCATGCGCGTGCGTTCTCGCTCCGTTGCCCCAATGCGTGTCGGGTCTGGCATTGAGTTCTCGTGAGCAGCCGACGCTTCCCTCGCCGTTTCGCCTGACTGGTTCTGCTGGCCTTCCTCCGTCATCATCAGCCCAGCATCTCTCTCACACGACGACATCTCCTGGCTCCTGAAACCATGGGAGTTGACGTCGGCTGAATGTGACGACGTCATTGGACCGTAACTATAGTGATTCGGCGGCTGTTGATGCTGATGGTGATGTTGATGGTGGTGGTGGTGGTGATGATGCCCGTTGACGTAGAAGGTGTCTGCCGTCTCAGGAGGGTTGTGGCTGTAGTATGGGTCCATCCTTGGAGGCGACATACCCGCGGAAGAGGCAGCGTGGTAGTTGACGTCGCCGCCGTTGACGAAGAAGCGGTGGTTGTTGGTCCAGGTGTCGCAGAACTCGGCGGTGGTGGCGCCGGGGGTGTACAGATGAGGCGGGTACTGGTAGGCCTCCTCCGGGTAGGTCTGGCACGGGTATTGGCCGTCGCTGGTGTACTGGTGCTGAATAGCTGGAGAGGCTCCCTCCGGGCCAGCAAAGTCCCGCTGGAGTGGGACCTGGTTGGTGTTGATGATCATCTTGATGGTGGCCTTATCTTGTTGTCCTGTAAATGTTCTATATATATATTTTTTAGATATTTTTGGCCATCAATTCTTTGACCAAGCCGGCGCAGAAAATCACAACTATGCAGCTATTCTCCACTGAAATTCCGCCAGAAATATTTGGAGAAAAAAAGAAGAAGCCAAAACTGTAAACTAAGGTTGATTTACTGATCTGAGAAATCGATTCGAAATCAAGTTTTGTTCAGGAAGAACCAGTCTGAAGGATCGCGCCGATGCTCAAGAAATGACGTGACATGCCGGCTCGCTTCTTTCACCTTTGATGCAAAACGTTCCTGCAATTATTGACTCAGTGTCTCACTGACGTTTGCAACTGACATAGTAACCCGCTGCAAGCGTTTTCTTGCCAATGCGGAGGAAATTCGTCATACACCGTTACTGAGTCGCGTCGCTGCAGGCTATTAAAATTCTGTGTCGACAAGGTTTCACTCAGTGAGTGCATCAACTCTCAAAGAGACTCAGAGAAACTGCTTCAAGAAACTTCCAGTCCTGTTCCTGTCACTTTATATTCTGACGCTAATTCGGTAACTCGCTTTGCCAGATCAATCCCGCCCTAAACCCTTGCTGCTGCCAACCAGAAGGTATATTGCCCAAGAAGCCGAGAGTGCCAGAAAAAAACTCTCTTGGCTCCGCCCCTTTTTGTTGTCAGTCATTGCCCGACACGCCGGCACGCGCTGTGGGAAGCTGGCGGAGAATGGTGGATGTGCTGGTTCCAGAACAACGGGCCTGCACCCCATCTTGTTCGCTGCACGTGCACTCGCTGCTCCCAGGATCGTCTTGTGATTGGTAGTTCAGCACGTGAGCGCGGTGCCTCCTTTCTGGCTTTGGCCGCTTCAGTGTGATTTAGGTGTTAGTGCAGGCAACGAACGATAAAACGCTCATGCCTTGGCACCTTCCGTGTCTAAACAACCGGTGTACGTACAGTTGAATTGACAGAATTCAGTGCACTGCACGGTCGCCGGTGTGCCTGTTTTGTCTGCACATGGACGTACACTTTTGATGTGGCGTGCTGTTATTAGTACATTCAATACATTCCCAAAATGCAGTTTGGTTTCGTTTTTCCTCGACAATGCGCAAGCATGCGCTAAATATCTTTACGCTGAAAATGTTACTTTCAGTTACTTGATCAAATTTCAGAAAGCCAGAAAAAGGCAGTTGCAGTTTCTTTTAATCCAGAGTAGAAAAGGGCATGTCAAATTAACTGAATACAGTTTTAGTGAATGAAAGATAGACTAAACAGAAAGACCAACAAGTTATTCAGTGATTAAATTATTAGTCGACCGGCCAACTGTCGAAACCTTTTCGAAAACTGATAAAGATTATGCAAATACGTTCTTGTCACACCAAAGTGTAAACCAAACCTCTTTGAACACAGAAGGAAAAAAAAGCAAAGCAGTTGTTTTTTCTCTGAGTGGACTGAAAACGATGAACATCCCCCCCCCCTCCCCCCCTCCCCCCCCCCCCCCCCCCCCCCCCAAAAAAAGAAGACGAAGAAGACAAACACAAAACAAACAGTTACAATAATTAGTACATCAAAATACGACAATAATTCTTTGCCGGTTTTGTAAAGCGGAGCTCATCTAACGTTACTTATCGGCTTAGCCCAAATGTTTATCTAAGGGATTTGTCTCAGATTCGCAGGCGAAGAATAGTCACTTTGGGCAACAAAATAGTGGTACCCAGCTGTAGGCTTTTCCTTGTGAATTTTAATTTATCAATTAATTAATGATGGTTTTCTTTTGCTAGTATAGGGCTGATATCCTCTCGCCATTATGTGCCGGTGGTCAATGATGAGCTACTCAATTCGATTAAATTCAAAAACTTTAATCATCCCACAGGGGGCAATCAGATAGCGAAACACGTGTCTGACCAAGGCAACCAACATAATAATGGTCCCCACCAGGATCAGATTTTGGATAACCCCTCTGCTCTCTGCTTGACATTGTAGGCCAAAAATCGGATTCGGCTCGAGGGTGGGGGATGGGGGGTGGGGAGTGGGGGAGGGACTGATGTACCCAACAGGCTCTTTATGAAGGGAGTAAGACTCTCTCTCTCTCTCTCTCTCTTCCTTCCGTCAGATTTACGTCAGATCTCCCAGATCTAAATATAACGCCTCAACAATTGATTACTTGCTTGTTGCTGTTTTTTTCTACACTTCGACCCAAAATGAATCAATTACCGACAGTCACTCAGTCACTAGCAGTCCCCTTAATGGCATGCGCGCGGCACACGGCTTGAATCTTCTTCTTTTTTTTCTTTTTTTTTTTCCCCATTTTCTTTTTGGCATTGTCTGTCAGTCACAGCTTGACCTTTACCCCAGCGAGCGCACTCTAAGTCACAACACACGGAAACGTTAACGCCTAACAAGATACAAATAGTTCTCCTTCTTTCCACCATTTTATCAGCGGAAGTCATCTTTGCCCAAACTGACTACCCCGCGCCACCTTCAACTGTAATTGACGAAAATTTGATGAAATTAATCATATCTGCTGCTTCCCGAGCGAGAGAAAATATGGACCGGCCCTTTTACCTTTAACTCTTTGCCTGCCGCGGCCAGTCTGACCGGTACGGGGAGGCAGCGGGCAGAAAACTGGTGGCCTGTTTTGACACCCGCCGGCAAGATTTGGGAGATAACTTTCGCGTGAGATTTTCTTTCAATTTGCTGCCGGAATTGGAGCATCCGGGGTCCTGTGTGTACTTTTCTTTCTTTCTTTCTTTCTTTCTTTCTCGTTTTATCTCTTTCTTTCACTCACTCTTTTCTCTCTCTCTCTCTCTCTCTCTCTCTCTCTCTCTCTCTCTCTCTCTCTCTCTCTCTCTCTCTCTCTCTCTCTCTCTCTCTCCTTCTCATCCGGCCTCCTCATCCACCGGCTTCTTCTGCTTCTGCTTAAGATGCCGGGCACAAAATCTTGTTTTTCACCGAAAGAGGTGTTGCTTTCTTCTTCTTCTTCTTAAGATGACGGCGGCAAAAAGCTTGTTCTTCACTTACAAATATGTAGCTTTCTTCTTCTTCTTCTTCTTTTTCTTCTTCTTCTTCTTCTTCTTCTTCTTCTTTCTTCTTCTTCTTCTTCTTCTTCTTCTTCTTCTTTCTTCTTTTTCTTTTTCTTCTTCTTCTTTCTCTCCTTCTTCTTCGCTTTCTTCCGTGCTGAAATGCTTCTTCTAATTACAAAACCTCCAAAGCTGGTCGGTCCACAAATAAAAATATCTATATTCTCGACACGACAAATAATAACATTCTGAAGCAGAACGAGATCCAGAGCGCCTGTGCAGAATCAGCAAACAGGGGAGTTAATTAGCGCTCGAAAGACGTCACGCAAACACAACAACAAAGACCTGAGACATAAACTCCACCAGAGGTAATTATGAGGATGCTCCTCTTGTGGAGTTCATGTACCTTATATTTATTCGCATGCCAGGTGAGAGTTATCGTGGGCGACTCAGGTCATTGTTGTTGTGTTTGTGTGACGTCTTAGGGGCGGTAATTAACTCCCTTGTTTATTAATAATAACATTGTCTGGTAATTCTTGCCCATTACAATGAAGCAGTTCTGCCAGGCTTGATGATTTTCAGGTGAGGATACGGGGAAAATCACGTCGAATCCGTATACCTCTTCCCGCAATTTTCCAAGAAAATAATTACGTTTCAAAATCAAGGCCGCGATTCATTCAATGAAGAGAGAGAGAGAGAGAGAGAGAGAGAGAGAGAGAGAGAGAGAGAGAGAGAGAGAGAGAGAGAGAGAGAGAGAGATGCTTTTTTCCAGCGTAAACATCCCTATTTCGCGAAGACATGACTGTGGTGAGAGATCATTATGTCACGTACGTATTGTCGAACACAAAGGTCGTGACATGACTGATGATTCCGAAGATTCATACCGAGCCAAACGCGGGAAGCATCTAAGGAAGGAGGGTAGGTGGGTTTACGCAATACCTCCGCTGTTGGTTTGACAAGAGGACTAGTGTTCGAATTCAGTGTTGCTTAACGTCCTCTGAGACCGTACGGACTATTACTTAGGGACTGGGAGCCCAGGACGGCCACCGCGACTTTCACACAGCCCCTAACCTCTGACAAGAGAACATTTGGGGCACCAGCTGAATGACGACAGCGAGGTCTTGGGCGCCCCCTGGTGGTGAATTAGTGAGGTGAAGTGCAAGGTGGGCGCCATTTTGGGCACGAATCAAATGACCGGCCCCAGAGAGGCTGTGGGCGCCCTCTGGCGGTAAATTGGCGAGACGGGGCGCAACTGAGGTGGGCGCCATTTTGGGCACCAGTCAAGAACAGTTGTGAGGCTGTGAGCGCCCTCTGATGGTAGATTAGACGGACGGGGCGCAAAATGAGCGCCATTTGGGGCACCAGTCAAGAAGAGTTGTGAGGCTGTGAGCGCCCCCTGACGGCAGATTAGCAGGACGGAACACAGGTGGGTGCTATTTTGGGCACCAGTCAGATAACACTACGGAAACTGTGGGCGTACTCTAGGGGTGGATTAGGGAAGCGGAGCACAAGTCGGGCACCATTCTGGGCACCGGTCGAACGCCGGCAGGTTGTGGTGCTGTGGACGCCCCCTGGCGGCGGCTTAGCGAGGCGGAGCGGTGAAAACGCGGGGAGCGGTCATGCGAGTGTGGCTGGATTAGCGAGAGACAGGCATGTAATTGAGTTTGTCGTGCTGAAGGGGCGATGGGGACGTTTTAATGTACACTTCACTTTAACCTCCCATGCTGTGGACGCATTGATAGAAAAGAAAAAGAAAAAAGAAAAAAAAGAAAAAAAGGCGGACGTGACCTCCAAGGTTTTAGTCTAATTGATGATAGGATTTGAAGATGGCTTCTCTATTGCAGTATTTGGCCGAACCTGATAGTTCAGCCTCGAAACTCAAGGGAAAAATGGCCTTGAAAATGGCTGTAGCTGTTGATGGTCTAGTTTGAAGACAGCTGCAAGTAGACGACTTTTTAAAGTATTTTGAGTGACTCGTGTAACCCAGCCAGAGGCACGATTGTTTACTGTAACGTAGATTCGAGTGATAACGAGACTATCAATTAAAAATAACAGAGTGAAAGTTCAAGTTCAGTGTTGCTTTACGTCCACAGAGACCATAAGGACTATTAGGGACGGGGAGCCCAGGACGGCCACCTCGACTTTCACACAGCTCCTGAGCTCTGAGATACTACAGTTCAGCGTTGCTTTACGTCCACAGAGACCATAAGGACTGTTAGGGACTCGGAGCCCAGGACGGCCACCTCGACTTCCACGCAACTCCTGAGCTCTGAGTGAACTTGAGTAAAACGACAAAAACAAAATAGGACCGAAAGGGAGGGTGAGGGGGTAAAGGAAGTATACTCTCTTTTTTCTTCTTCTTCTTCTTCTTCTTCTTCTTCTTCTTCTTCTCTCTTCTCTCTCTCTC
>JABMCL010001464.1:1130000-1132500 GCA_018857735.1 Alviniconcha marisindica
ACTAGGATGAGAGGCAATGTATAATCCTTGTCAGAAACCGACACCGCATGCGTTTCACTGAAGTGAAACGGTCCGTTAGATCAGCCTTTTCAGTCGTTCCACTCCGGATACCGGCCATGAGACTGAGAAATACCGGCGGGAATCACTATCGCTGTTAGATCAGTCTTTTCGTTCCAGTCCGGATACCGGTCGTGACTGACTCGAGACAGAGAAAAATATGGCAATCACAATCACAGCGCAAGCTTGTAGCTGCTTGCATTGAACATTTGCTGCAAATATACTGTATCGTTGGTACACTGTGCTTGAATAAATTAAAACGTTTAAAAGCTGTGTTTTTGTACTTGAGAGTTTTACTGGGCCGTTTTACTAACAGCAAAACGAACAACTAAACATTGACGGCTTAACTTTCAACTTTTCAATTCACTTGACAAGAAACCTTCGTCGACAGGAGACGCCCCACGAAATCTAAATAGTTTCGTTTCTGCCGATTCATGCCACAATAACATTCAACTAATGAACCGGGGTGTTTCAGTGCAAACGACAGTCAATTAAAGGGCACAAGCGAACGCGTAATTCGGTCTGGAAGTGTGGGAAACTTGCAAGTATTTCCATATGCCGGCTCGGAATAGTTGTTCTGTGAATTTTATGCAGCAGAAGTAAATATAACTCTTTTTTTTTTTCTTCTTCCTTTTTTTCTTTTTTTCTTTTTTCTTTTTTAACTCCTCTGGTTGCAGTTGCAATTAGACCATAAATCGGCTGGGGAAAATGTACTGGATGCCGGTATTTTCAGATCCATTCTGTTCCATGGTAACTAGGGCCTTTTCGTTTGGCCGTGTCCCCTTCACATATCATCAGTGCGTACAAACCCAGGAGTGTCATTCAAACAGCCAAGCCCGGAAACTCCCCAAACTTACGGAAAGGCTTATTTGTCTTATCTGCGGGCGTGATGGCAGATAAAGACAAAAGCATGCGTGCGTGTGTATTATTGGTTGACCCGGGGGGCCGTTGAATCCGACGCCGGAGTGCGTGATGCAAGCGTGGTTTTTAACCTATCCGATGTGCTCAATGGAGCAACGCCTGCTGCGATGCCAGACATTCTCAGTGGGCAGTCCGCGGTGTTTGTCAGGTGCACGCCTCGGCCGTGTTCGATCGCTCAGCTAGCAAAACAAGTTGGTTTTTAACACGCTAAGTTGTCCACAGAGCCGCAGGATACCCGAACTGCTCCTCTCTCTCTCTCTCTCTCTCTCTCTCTCTCTCTCTCTCTCTCTCTCTCCCTCCCACGGCACACAATCTCTCTCTCTCTCTCTCTCTCTCTCTCTCTCTCTCTCTCTCTCTCTCTCTCCCACGGCACACAACTCTCTCTCTCTCTCTCTGTCTCTCTGTTTCTGCGTCTCTGTCTCAGACTGTCTGTCCGTCTGTCTCTGTCTCTGTCTCTCTCTGTCTGTCTGTCTCTCTCTGTCTCTCTGTCTCTTCTCTCTCTTCCTCTCTGTCTCTCTCGTCTGTCTCTGTCTCTGTCTCTCTCTCTCTCTCTCTCTCTCTCTCTCTTTTCTGTGTCTCTCTCTCAACTGCTTCCTGTCCGTCTGTCTCTGTCTGTCTCTGTCTCTGTCTCTGTCTCTGTCTCTCTCTCTCTCTCTCTCTCTCTCTCTCTCTCTCTCTCTCTCTCTCTCTCTCTCTCTCTCTCAAGAACTAGTTGTTAGACTGTTTTTGACTGAACCTAAACTACAATCCTTTTAAAATAAAGTTTTCGGGTTCGAGTTCGAGTTCGAGTTCTCTCTCTCACACCCACTCTCTCAGACCCCGTCTCTCTCTCTCTCTCTCTCTCTCTCTCTCTCTCTCTCTCTCTCTCTCTCTCTCTCTCTCTCTCTCTCTCTCTCTCTCTCCTCTCGTCTTGTTCAAAAAAAAAAAAAAAAACCCCCCCCCCCCACACAAAACGAAAGAAAGAAAAAATATTTAATTCCTACTGCAGATATGCGTGCAACAAAAGTACACTGCTGCTGCAGAAGTGATCTTCCCCTTGTCGACGAAGACGCCAACGAGTGCTCGCCCGTGGCGACAACACGGCAGAGAGAGGAAAAGCACTGAGGGTGATGATTAAAATGCCATGGACAACGGGGCCGATATCAAAACATGCATCTGCCGTGTCGTCTAAACGAACCGTAACGCCAACTCTTTGATTTACACGTGCACCGTTGCACACTGGTTCGTGGGTGGGTTGATGTTGTTTTGCGCGCCGCGTTGAAGTGGGAAATGGAAAATCAAGATTCAGCACAGAGCAGCGAGAATTCTTTTTGCTCCTCAAAGCAGTCAATTAAGCCGAAGTTATATTTGCCAGTGTGTGTGTGTGTGTGTGTGTGTGTGTGTGTGTGTGTGTGTGTGTGTGTTGTGTGTTGTGTTGTGTGTATGTGTGTGTTGTGGTGTGTTGGTGTTGTGTGTGTGTGTGTGTGTGTGTGTGTGTGTGTGTGTGTGTGTGTGTGTGTTGTGATGTGTTGTGTTTGTGTGT
>JABMCL010001464.1:1135000-1137500 GCA_018857735.1 Alviniconcha marisindica
GAGAGAGACAGAGAAAGAAAGAAAGAAGAACTCGAACTAAAGAGAGAGAGAGAGAGAGAGAGAGAGAGACACACACACACACACACACACACACACACACACACACACACACACACACACAAACAGAGAGAGAGAGAAACACGAACTCAGAGAGAAGAGAGAGAGAGAGAGACACACACACACACACACACACACACACACACACACACACACACACACACACACACAGAATATGAAGTGGTAGTTATTTCATCCGGGCTTGGTGCATGTTCTGTTTCAGATAATTATACGTGAAAATATCATGACATGATCATAGATTTTGAGAGAGGTGACGCTGTGCGTGGTCTTTGTTGTTTCGGTGTGGTGTGAGCTTTGTCGTGCCCTGGTTGTCCTCATCATCACCAACATTATCATCGTCGTCGTTCGCTTCCTGTTCATCCCATTCTCCTGTTCCCCCTTTCTTTTAAATTTTGTCATTCTTTTGTCTTCTTCCGTTCTTCTTCGTTTAAATTTCCTTTGTCTCCTCACCCCCCCCCCCCCCCCCCCAACCCCGCTCTTCTTTTGGGGATGTGTTAATAGCTGCATATTAACCACTTCACTGTCCCAGCGTGTAAAATTTGCGGGCTGAAAAGAGCACACATACACCCCTGCAAACAGTATATCTGACGGTCCTGTAACAAATCTACATTCAGTACTGTGCATTTTGATAGAAATCCTTTTACATGCTCTTGCGACGGGGGCGGGGGGGGGGGGGGGGGGGAGGAGGCTTTAACGATTTCAAAATTGGCGCTTTTATTGGTCGTTTTCAGAGTAGCGGCGTGGCAAGCATGGCAGTGAAAGGGTTAATGATTTATCTCCTCATGCTTTATCCCCATTTACCTTTTTTGTTATTTTAAGTATAACGAGTTGAACGTGTGGTTGTGTATTTTAATACCGTTTGCCTGGAATACTGGGTTATTTACAAGCTGTGTCGTGGACTGCTTGTCCAATAAACAGTTGTACGTAAATCATCATTCTGCGTATAATCAAGGTTTCTCTCTCTCTCTCTTCTCTCTCTCTCTCTCTCTCTCTCTCTCTCTCTCTCTCTCTCTCTGCTGTTACAAAAGTAAAGTACATCTGTTGAAAGATTAACATCAGGTAAGTAAACAAGACGAGACACGTCAAAAAATGAGGTGATATTCTTTGATACATTATTCTCCTAATCTGTACAAAGCTGAGCACTAAAGAATGCTAAAGTATTGCATAGCAGCATGCCTGTTAGCACAATGTGCTCACAACATTCAGCAAAAACTAACGTGGTGCAGGTCCTATCGTCCAGAACACTCGTATGTTCTTTTTCCTTCTTCCTGACTTTTGCTTCCTTTATTCTTTTTTCCTTCTTTTTTTTTTTTTTGTGTGTGGTGTGTGTGTGTGTGTGTGTGTGTGTGTGTGTGTGTGTGTGTGTGTGTGTATGTGGTGTGTGTGTGGTGGGAGAGAGAGAGAGAGAGAGAGAGAGAGAGAGAGAGAGAGAGAGAGAGAGAGAGAGAGAGAGAATACAATGCAATACAAGACAGGCTGGGTCACTTGATCAGCCGTGACCGAGCAGAACGCACATTTCAGAAGTGCTGCAGATTTTTTGATTTTTTTTAAACTGCGCTAATTCCAACAACCATGCCTGTAAGTGGACTACCAGTTGCAGCAGAAATCACTCTTGATGCGGCCCTGCTACACTGAGAAAAACGTCGTGTCTTCGTGGAAAATCACCCGCGGAGACCGCAACAACAGCACCGTGTTCATTCTTCGGTTGACAGCCCAGAGACAAGAGAGAGAGAGAGAGTTCTTTCCCTTCCCCATCCCAAACCTCACTCTGTCTCTCACTGCCTCAGAATAAGACGTACCGGCTCTCTGGTCTTTCTAAGAGACAGAAAAACAGGCACAGAAGACATACGAGAGAGAGAGAGAGAGAAGGAGAGAGAGAGAGAGAGAGAGAGAGAGAGAGAGAGAGAGAGAGATCCTTTGCCACGATACTTGTCAGACACTTAAAACTCCTGAACAAATGTGAAGCTGTTAGTTCAGCGCCTTCTCTGCGAGTATCACCTGTTGGAAACGACTCTCCACAAGCAGTAACCAAATGGCTGATGAGTGTGAACCAGGAGAAAGACAAACTGAAAGAAACCGAAACAGCGCACGATGATCGCTGCTCGCACCGGGAGAACCAGCCTCTGCCTTTCTCTCTACTGACATGATTGAGACACGCTCCAACAAGTGTAAAAATACGCCGTCCCTATCGGCAAAACATTTCGTTTTACACCCCCTTTAGAAACCGAATTCGGCTCGCAAAACACGCCTTTTCTCTCACAACACTGTGTTCAGTGAAAACGACAAGGTCCGCATAGCGGTTGACTTGAGAGAGGAGTTGGGTAGGGTAGGGGGAGCGGGCGGAGAAGAGGGTGGAGGGAGGGGGGTGGGGTGGAGGGAGTGGAAGGCGGCCCGTCGCCAGCATGCGGGAGGCAGGATGCGG
>JABMCL010001464.1:1142500-1147500 GCA_018857735.1 Alviniconcha marisindica
TAAAGCTATATTGAACCATGCTTCGGCATTGGTCTCAGCTTGTCCCTAATATGTCAACTGACATCTGAGGGCATTAAGCAACACTTCATCGTCATCTGTTCATGGCACGTCTCGTACGTTTTGTTGGTCACAGGAGATTAGGATAAAAGTGACGCCCAGGAAGGCGGAAGGGTGGAGTGACTGACTATTTGCTGGCAGCAGGCTAAGCATGGAAAGCTATATTCTGACCCACTCAGAGAGAATGCTCTGTGGCTGTGGATCCTCGGCAGAGGGTGTCAATTTCTGCGGGCGCATTACCCCGTCTCTGAGTGTTGATGGCTGATGGAGGTCTGTACACACACACACACACGCACGCACGCACGCACGCACGCACACACACACACACACACACACACACACTCTCTCTCTCTCTCTCTGTCTGTCTGTCTGTCTGTCTGTCTGTCTGTCTGTCTGTCTGTCTGTCTCTCTCTCTCTCTCTCTCTCTCTCTCTCTCTCTCTCTCTCTCTCTCTCTCTCTCTCTCTCTCACACACACACACACACACACACACACACACACACACACACACACACACACACACACACAACTGTATAGTTTTGTGTTGAATAAGCGGATTACCAACTGGATAGATGATAATGAGATAATTGGAGAAGAACAGGCCGGTTTTAGGCAAGAACGTAGTACTTTTGACCATATTTTTTACTCATTTAGCGTTAGTCCAGAAACAGCTACTGAGGCACAGAAAACTGTATGTGGCATTTATTGATTTTCGTAAAGCTTTTGACACGATATGCAGAACAAAATTGTGGACTGTACTGCACAGAAACGGCCTTAGAGGCAAAATCGCGATTGCACTACAAAGTATGTATGCCATTGTCAAGGCTCGAGTTCGTGCTGGGGGGGAGTTAACCGATGTATTCTTATGTCCTCGCGGTTTGAAGCAGGGTGAAGTGTGTTCACCAGTTCTTTTTTCGTTGTTTATTAACGAACTGACGAAGGACATCATTGAAAGTGGCAAGCACGGCATCCAGTTAGCTCCTGATTTGATTGAATTGCTGATTTTGTTATTTGCTGACGACGTCGTTTTGTTGTCTGATAGTGTCTTTGGTCTTCAGACTCAACTGAATGTTCTCTTTAACACTGCCAAGCGTCTCGATTTGATTGTAAATTTGGACAAGTCTAACATAGTTATTTTCAGCAATGGGGGTCATCTTGCTCTGAATGAAAACTGGTGCTTTGGTAACGAGGAACTTGAAGTTGTAAACATGTACAAGTACCTGGGAGTCTACTTTACCACAAGGCTCACGTTCTCACCTACTCTAAACGACCTTGCAGATCGAGCCAGAAAGGGAATGCTAGCAATTATGAAACTTTTATGGTCCATTGGTGAGCATTCACCAGAAATCTTTTTTAAAATGTTTGATTGCCAGATACAAACTATTTTGACTTATGGTTCCGAAGTATGGGGACTGTCAGATAACCAGGAAAGTATCGAAAGAGTACATTTATTAGCTTTGAAAAGGTTCTTGGGTGTCTCCCAGACATTTAATATATGGCGAAACGGGCAGACACCCCCTTTTTGTAAACACGTATGCCAGATGTATAAAGTTTTGGCTGCGCCTGACGTGTATGGATGACAGAAGGTACCGCAGAAAAGCTTATAATATGTTATTAAATCTTCAAAGACAGAACTATACTACATGGGCTTGCAAAGTTCGAAATGTTTGATACAAATTTGGCTTTGGTGTGGTTTGGGAAATGCAAGGTGTTGGTAATGTAAACTTGTTCATTAACGAGTTTAAGTTGAGGCTTATAGATTGCTTTAAACAAGACTGGCATGCTGCTCTGGGTTCACACGATTTTTATAACGTATACTCTAATTTCAATCAGTCATTAGTACTCAGTCAGTATCTTCGAACTCTTAACAACATAAGCGTGCGGAGAGTATTTACTAGATTCAGAATTGGAATGTCTGCATTAAAATGTCATTACCTACAGTATAGATCCTTTGCTCGCGACAGAGATATAAATTGTCCATTCTGTAATACGCCAGAAACAGAAGTACATTTTTTATTAATATGTCCAAAGTATAAGCCTTGAGGGATGAACTTATTCCACCAAAGTACCATAGACAACCATCCATGTTTAAATTTTCCTTATTATTAGCTAGCACAAACGCACCCACCATAGAGAAATTATCCACCTTCGTTTTTAAAGCTTTAAGCACTAGAAAACTGAGTTTAAGTCCGTCATTGGATCCATGAGAATTCGAATTGCCTGAATGTTCACTCCTGTTGTAATGGGCCGGAGGCCTGACAATAAAATAATCTTGTCTTGTCTTGTCTCTTGTCTCTCTCTCTCACACACACACACACACACACACACACACACACACACACACACACACACACACACACACACACACACACACACACATTTGAGACATTTTTTTTGTCTGTGGCTTTCCGCACGATCATTTACTTCCATTGTGTTGCACAATCAAAATCATCCAGACGCCCCGAGTAATAGAACACGGAAACAAAAGATTAACGCTGACAGCGTAGTGTCTTTGAATGAGTCTGGTTACCTATTTGCAAGATGATATCGATTGCTTTTGTCTTCTGGTCATGTTGCAAGCAACCTAACTCAGGATGGAGACTGCGGAGGCTGTTGGAATGACATTCGTGGCAGATTAGATTATTACGGCTGCAGCAAAGAGACAGGTTCTTTTCTCGCAATTCTATTATAACTATCAGTCACGTGTGGATTTGGTTCTTGGCAGTTTTATTCCTCTAAAAGACCTGTACAACCTTTTAGTGGAAGAAACCGTAGCGTCCTCGTTCACTAAATGACAACATTGAAAAAGTCTTTTAACGACAAACACATCGTGAGAAGACAAAGACCGATCAGGAACAGAAGAACTCGCAGCGAGAAATTGACAAGATTTCAGCGACTGTTTTCCAGACTCTAATCAGCCGTGTCAAGAAGTGCGTTTACCATCTCCCCCCCCCCCCCCCCCCCCCACCACCACCTCCACTCCACCCCTACAACTCCATTCCCTCTTGTCTCTTCACCCGCCCACCCACCCCCAGCCCTCCTCCCCCTTCTTCCGCTCTCTCACTCCTCGGATCCTCGCCCCCCACCTCGGTGAAAGGTGCCGAAATCAAGCGAGGAAAGGTTCGAATATCGAGATGGCGCAGGGAGATAGATGGCGGGGCGAATCAAAACTTCCTCTCCACTAATTGCCTGCTCGTTAGGTGCCGTGCGAAGTGTATCCACGGCTCAGCTCTGGTCGGCTGCTAAACACCCTCCGTTTCGCTTCCAAAGAAAATTAGTGATGCTCGGCGTTGATACACGTGCACTTGCTGGTTAGTCTTCGCCATGTAGACACACGATTTGATCCTCTGTGTGTGTGTGTGTGTGTGTGTGTGTGTGTGTGGTGTCGCGTTGTTTCCTCCTCGTGTCTCTCTCTCTAGTCTTCTCTCCTGTCCTCTCTCTCTCTCCTCTTGTCTGTCTGTCTGTCTGTCTGTCTGTCCCTCTCTCTCTCTCTCTCTCTCTCTCTCTCTCTCTCTCTCTCTCTCTCTCTCTTCTCTCTGTCTTCTGTCTCTGTCTGTCTGTCTCTCTCTTCTCTCTCTCTCTCTCTCTCTCTCTCTCTCTCTCTCTCTCCTCCTCTCTCTCTCTCTCTCTCTACTGCCCTCCCTCACACACACCACACACACACACACACACACACACACACACACACACACACACCTCTCTCTCTCTCTCTCTCTCTCTCTCTCCTCTCTCTCTCCTCTACTCCTCATACACACACACACAACCACCCCACACACACACACACACACACACACACACACACACACACACACACACAAACAAACACAGCCTGGAACTGATCTCAGGGCTGTCATTTGATTCCACGACTTTTCCTCTCTCTCTCTCTCTCCCTCTCTCTCTCTCTCTCTCTCTCTCTCCCTCTCGTCCTTTTTCTGCCAATGGCCAAGTCTCCTAACCTTTTCCTCCAGAAATGTCTCCAATATGTTTTGTGTATGGCTCTCAACTGAGTTTAGTTGGTACGTGGAATGCACAGCTTACTGCCGTACGGCACTGGCATTAGCCAGTATTCATTTATGTCAGTATTTGTTTAGATTGTCGTTGTTTCTGTCGATCCCCTTTTTTCATAGGATATTATCGGACAACAGTGGATTCTGTCTCGATGGGCCTCTTGTATGCATACCGCCCTCTTATCATTCTGCTTCAGTGATTCCTCTCTGGTGATTGCTCAGTGTGGTATGAAGATATATACTAAAACTAGTGTTGATAAATTAGACGGAAGGATAGAAAAAATTCTGCTGTCTTTGGTTAAAAATGACAAAAATCTGAAACAGAATGAGGCCCAGAGCTCTCCTGCAGAATCAACACACAAGGGAGTTAATTAGCGCTCGAAAGACGCCACACAAGTACAACAACACTAAGACCTGAGTCGCCTACGGTAACTCTTACCTGGCACTGATGCGTGTAAATAAGGATGTTGGTGATGTACCTCCGGGGTGGAGTTTATGTACTTTGTATTGACATGCATGCCAGGTGAGAGTTACCGTAGGCGTAAAAGTAAACAAGGTGCTTAACGTCCACAGAAACCGCAAGGCTTATTAGGGACGGGGAGAAGTGGGGAAGGGGAGAAGTGGGGGGAAGGGAGATTATATACCTATCGCTACACTGTCACCACGAATGACTCCTGCATTAAGATGGGCAGCAATGAGAGCCATTTTAACGTTTCAGTAGGAAGTGATGGACAAAGTCACAGGACAGTGTCCACAAACCACAACCTTTTTGAAGAGAAAGGAGAGCCGAAGCGGTATCGAACCGAGGTCCTTCCGCTTACCAGCCTAACCGCGCCTTACCGCTAGGCCAAACCGGCTCACAGTTGGTGATGCACCTCTGGTGGAGTTTATGTACCTTGTATTGACATGCATGCCAGGTGAGAGTTACCGTAGGCGA
>JABMCL010001464.1:1157500-1160000 GCA_018857735.1 Alviniconcha marisindica
CTAAATATGATATTCTATACACATGTAGAGCATAGTCCTACTAAAACAATTTACATTAAAGAAATTACTAAAAAAAATACAAAAAAAAACGCGCTACAAACACACACACACACACACACACACACACACACACACACACACACACACACACACACACACACACACACACACACACACACACACACACACACACACTACACACACACACACACACACACACACACACACACACACACACACACACACACACACACACACACACAATGACTGTAGCAGAAACTGGGTACTGATATTAGTTAGGATGGAAATACTGTGAGAAGAGGAAGTGTGTCTAATAGTACTATCTTCAAATCTGGGGATGTACCTCTGGTATACCTTTGGTACCTCTGGTACATATAGGGTGAAATTAGAGGATGTACCTCTGGTGGAGTTTATGTACATTGTATTTACACGCATGCCTAATGAGAGTTACCGTAGGCGACTCATGTCTTTGTTGTTGTGCTTGCGTGACGTCTTTCGAACGCTAATTAACTCCCTTGTGTGTTGATTCGTCTGTAGATTTGATGGCCTAAAGCCCGTTTTTAACTGGGCGAATGTTTGTTCGCCGAACATACTTCGGACACTTCGACGAACTATGAGTCGTTTCTTAATTGAACTTTTAGTTCGCCGAACATGGTTCGGACACTTCGACGAACTTTACTTCGTTCTCAATGGGCTGTAATAGCTGCGGATCGCCCGTAGGTGGTGCTGGGCAATGGCAGGCTAGACAAGCTCAGAGTTAGCTGAAAATGATCCTCCAGCCAGGTGGCAGTGGCCTATTTGGTCAGTGCAATGCTCCACCAGCAAAGTCCCTCATTGGTATGTAATGAGATGCAGGCCCTTCGGCCCGACTGCAAGGCAGACGCGCAGCAGACAGCAATGATAAACAAATGTAGGCTAAAGTCAAGTCAGTAAGTAACTTAGCGATCACCTCATCCAGGTAATTCAACTAACTATATTCATTCTGTCCCCGAGACAGCTCTGCCTCCCACAAATGTCACAATAAGCAAATTTCCCCCGAAGCATGTTGACGAACTTTGGACCCGTATCATTTTTATTTTTATTCTTCTCTCATCACAGAACTCTGCCTACCAATAGAGCATGTTCGTCGAATGGGCGAATGCAGAACATGTTGAGCAGCTTGCCGAATAACTTGTCCAGTTGACGAATACTTCCAACTAGGTCGCGAAGAAAAGTTCGCCCAATTAAGAACCAACTAGGTTCGCCGAATACTTCCAACTAGGTTCGCGAACAAACATTCGCCCAATTAAGAACGGGCTTAAGATGTAGGGCTTCGGTTCTGTTGGTCATGTGACAGTCTCCTGAACCCAGCGTGATTTAAGGAGAACGAGACCCAGAAGTGAATATATATATACCTTCAGCCCTGGCTTTAATCTGCTGGCCTATAACTCCGATTACAATAGAGTTAAAGAGTAACTGGGTTTCAATGCCATGTCAACCGCATAAAGTAACCTCGGGACGATCAAACCATGTCATCAGCAAATCTGCTCGTGTGTGTGTGTGTGTGTGTGTGTGTGTGTGTGTGTGTGTGTGTGTGTGTGTGTGTGTGTGTGTGTGTGTGTGTGTGATGTTGTGTGTGTGTGTGTGTGTGTGTGTGTGTGTGTGTGTGTGTGTGTGTGTGTGATGTGTGTGTGTGTGTGTGTGTGTGTGTGTGTGTGTGTGTGTGTGTGTGTGTGTGTGTGTGTGTGTGTGTGTGTGTGTTTGCTGTGCCACGTGTGTGTGTGTGTAGTGTGTGTGTGTGTGTGTGTGTGTGTGTGTGTGTGTGTGTGTGTGTGTGTGTGTGTGTGTGTGATACTGTTTTAATTGCTGTGTGTGATACTTTAATTAATTGTTTTACAAGTATGTGATCTTAACTTCATTACTATTTTATGATGAAGTCACAATTGTTCTATATTTATAACTATACTATGGTTAAAGTAAGACTCTTTTGTTGGTGGTGTTGTGTTTGTTGCATTGTTCTATTAACTTTATGTATTTTTTTATTTTTATTTTTTTACGAGCCCGCCATGACCACAACAAAATTGCCCCTTGTGGGATGATTAAAGTTTTTTAATTGAATTGAATTGAATTGAATCTTATAGTCCATAAACCACAACTCTTGAACAGAGAGGAGAGCCGAAGAGGAATCGAACCTGGGTCCTTCTGCTTATCCGCTGAACGCCTTACCGCTAGGAAAAGTGGCTCACACATAGTTAATACTACCAATCGTTCACTCTTGATTGCATCTGTCCATTGGAGCACATAGCCCATAGCCCATTACATGAAAACAAAAATAATGAATTATTATACATCGTCAACAACATCAACAACAACAACAACAGCAGCAGCAGAAAGACTTAGGTCTTTGAAGTTCCCCATGTTGTTGCTGCAGCCGATCGTGTCGGTGCTGGAAGCGGTGGATGCCGATGAGGCGGACGCCATCCCCGCTCTTCTGAGGACC
>JABMCL010001464.1:1167500-1180000 GCA_018857735.1 Alviniconcha marisindica
TAACGCAAGAGGGTTGTAAACTAATAATAAAATCAGTCAACCGAGGTTTAATTTTTAGAAGAACAAGTTCTATTTTTTTATTTTTTTATTTTGGTCTCTTCTACCTGCCGGAGGACCGAGGTTCCTTTAGTAGTAATGTTTTCTCTCACACTACCAGCGCTGGTTTCCCACATCTTTCCTCAGACACTGCCGTAACTGATTATGCCATACGTCTCCGAAAATAACTGTCGTTAGACTGTTTTTCGTTGGTGCTTAAATGGCTGTAAATTTGTAGTCACACAGACAACTCAAGTTATATCAGTAAGTAAGTAAGTAAACATAGTGCTTAACGTCCACAAAAACCATAAGGCTTATTAGGGACGGGGAGAAAGGGGGGGAGGGGGTATGGAGGTGGGGGAAGAGGGAGATCATATACCTATCGCTACACTGCCACCACCAGAGTGATTCCTGCATTAATATGGGCAGCGATGAGAGCCATTTTAATGTTTCAGTACGAAGTGATGGACAAAGTCACAAGACAGTGTCCACAAACCACAACCTTTTTGAAGAGAAAGGAGAGCCGAAGCGGTATCGAACCGAGGTCCTTCCGCTTACCAGCCTAATGCCTTATGTCAGACAGGCAAGGTTTCTTTTATAACCGATCACAATGGGTCTCTTGACGAAACAAACACTTTGCTTTACCCTCAACGCCGCTCCGGCTAGAGACAATAATATGATCAATAATGGCAAGGACAGAAGCCTCTGGTCGCGGCCAGAATGTATCAAAATCATGTTTCATTTTCTGCCTACAGACATCGGTAGCTTCCTGAAAGACTGTCGCCAGTCCACCTCGGAGAAGAAATTGTCGAAAACTCTGCAAGGAACTGAAGACAAACCAGGACGCAACCAGGGAACTGAAGACAAACCAGGACGCAACCAGGGAACTGAAGACAAAGCAGAACACAACCAGGGAACTGAAGACAAACCAGGACGCAACCAGGGAACTGAAGACAAACCAGGACGCAACCAGGGAACTGAAGACAAAGCAGGACGCAACCAGGGAACTGCCGACTGAAGACCCACCGTTATGCTTGCAACTCAGCGTATCCAAGGACCGAACTGACAAAGGAGACTACGTAAGGATTTGACCAGAGAACTGTTCAAGACAAACAATAATCCCACTAACCAAGGAACTATGATTCTGTAGCGCAGCAAAAGTACCATGATGCCATCGTACTATGTATAGAACCTAGTACGTTAACTGGCTGTTAATTAATCTGCTTACAGGTTGCATGATATGGAACGGAACGCTATTTTGTGTTTGTTCATAACAGTGCCAATTAAAGCGTTGCCGAGACTGATTTGAGTGACCGACAGAGATTATCCAATCAGCGCTCGCAAACGAGACGCACCAGTCTCCCGGCCGCCAGTTTTGTCCTACAGTTCAGGACAATTCTAAGTTCAAATCCAGACAACGTTCACAATGAGTTTATGTTATCCAGATATATGTGTAAATATTTTTCCTACATTTTTCTAAATATAAACATGTCCAATATAAACATGTTCAGGCTTTGTCATTTTCGGATTTTGGTAATAATTGTGGAAATGTTTGTGTAGTACCCTTGTAATGTGCTGGTAAGGACGTTGCTGGTATGATTTATATTATTTACAGCAGACACGATTTTTTACCTAAGATCAGAACAATTTGTTTGTGACTAAATCAGGAATCAGGAATCAATAGTTTTGCATTGCTGCAAGGTGATCGCGAGGTGATCGCAAGTGCACAAACTTATTTGCTTCCCAGGTCATTTCCTTTCGTCCCGGAACATAATTATACTTCTTTTCGTTCGTCCGCCAGAATATTGCCGGCTTCTGGACTGTGTTGTCATTTGCCAATGTGTCAGTCACAATCAACAGATATATTTTTCACGTACATTGCCGGAAGGTCATTAATAAAGAGACTAAAAAGAGTAAGTCCTAAGACCATGCCTTGTGGTACACCAAACTTGACTGAGTCTTCAGAGGAGTAAGAGCCATAGAATGGAACACTCTGTCATCAAGCTACGATTTTAAAAATGGTAGCGGAACATCAGTTTTACACTACAGACTTCTTCAGAGTAGGATGTCCGCGTGATCAACGAGAGAGAGAGAGAGGGAGGGAGAGAGAGGGAGGGAGAGAGAGAGAGAGAGAGAGAGAGGGAGGGAGGGAGAGAGAGAGAGAGAGAGAGAGAGAGAGAGAGAGAGAGAGAGAGAGAGAGAGAGAGAGAGAGAACTTTATTACGCAAGGATAAAGGTTTAGGCACGAATGCCTTTCGGGCAACCTGTCCTTAATACAATTACAACACAACCAAATGGTACAACAAAACTTAGTAATAATAATAAAACATTGTAATAATAACTTAGAACTTAAATAGTAAACTTAGTAATAATAATAAACATTGACATTATAAGAAAGGAAAAAAGCGAACAAAGGGGATACGGGGAGGGGAGGGGGGGGGAGATGAATACAAAAGAAAAAGATTACAAAACGGGAGCCAGATGGAAGTAGCTAATTAAGCTTTCACAATTAGGGAATACATAGTTTAACATATAATTATATGTCTCTGAAGTAAGAGACATAGAGAGAATGGCGGAGGAGGGAGTAAGGTGAGACCAAACCTTAAACAACAATGCAACACAACACCTTCAACAAAAATCACTTACGAAAAAACTAACTTTAAACAATACTGCAACATAATACCTTCAACAAAAATCATTTAAGAATTAAATAAATAAAATAGAAAAGGAAAAAAGAAAAGAATTAAAAAAAGAAGAAAAACAACAACAACAAAAACGCTTTCTACACGGTGTGAGATTAGAGGGATGCAGCAAAACATTACAGTGTTTTACTGAGAAAAAAGAGAAACGGCGATGAGAGAGAGAGAGAGAGAGAGAAGAGAGAGAGAGAGAGAGAGAGAGAGAGAGAGAGAGAGAGAGAGAGAGAGAGAGATAAGAAATAGAAACCAGCTATCTAACTACACTAATCAATCATGTTACTGGCTTCTGCCTTTTGAACTATTGTTCCCTGGTATGAAATACATTTTCTCGTAATTAACAGTAGTGAAATATGATGGGAAAATAAAAATGAACATATATAATCAATAGCATAAGACGACGCTTTATGGTGGATACAAAAATAATATGAAACTGCTACTAGTCCACTACTAGAATACAATAACAATTTGATACCACGCAGACGCAGGTAAATCCGACGAACAGTCAAAGGAAAATAAACTGAGCAAAGTGACATGGTTGAATAAAGAGACAGACAGACAGACAGAGACTGAGAGAGACAGAGACAGACAGACAGGCAGACAGATGATCAGCATGTCTGCCGCCATACACTTAAAACGGATTCATGGCTGAATAGTGTCAGCCAAAGGGCGACGAAGGAAGACAAGTAACTCTTTTTGTCGGGATGTTTTAAAATTGCAGAAGTGGTTTCCCTTTAAATGTCAAGGTTGGTTCGCCGAGACTACTTCGAGGTCAGCCAACCTTGGTTGAAGCCGTGGACACTTGAATAGCACTGGAAACCTGCACGTAAATGTCCTGGCCGCGGCAGGTTTACCTTCCCATAGAAAAATAACAGCCAATGAAGTGTAGGACTGATACACGCTACAGACGAAGCGACGCCCTAATTGTGTGGGAATTGTACAATATTGTCACGCGGTAGTGTTTGAACGTAGTAATAACTTGACTGAAATTAGAATTTCTGCACTCTCAGTGTGCCTGAGTGCAACAACTTACACCTTTGCGCCACGTATTTGCAATACTCAGTCTCTATCTCGCCGAGCTTTGCCGGTACGACATTGGAAAGTTTCCGCATGGAAACGGAATAGAGCGGCAACCGGCTTCGCCGCTGATTTTCTGGTTCTGCCACGGTATTCGATCCTCTGCCCGGCGGCAGTGATCTGCTTCTGGTAGATGCGCTACTGACGACCGATGATTTTTTTTGTTTTTTGTTTTTTTACATTTCTTCTTCTTTAACAAGAACAGGGTGTAAATAATGAACGCTCGCACGACTCAGTGATTCATTCAGTCCGCCATTCCAAACGAACACACGGCCGCACTATGTGGCCCCACCAAAAAGACCGGCGTAGTACGCGGAAAAAAAGAAGTGTTTCTCGCGCATATAATAGCGCGTAGCTGGCAGTCCAGAAAAGAGGTCCACGCTGGCCTGAACTTGTGAAGGTCTGATACTGTCACAGACCAGTGCTTTTCTGCGACTGCCGCCTCCATTCTGAAATCATGGACCTATATATGCCAATATCATATGCCGCTGGTATAGATCAAGTCCGTGTCTGAAATGCGGGTGTCCTACCGCAGGGGCTTCACTCTTCCGGATTTAGTCTCCCCTGCCATTTCCGGAAATCGTTAGGAAAGCGTCATTTGTATTATAAGCACAACAACGGCGGCAGTGCCACAGAAAGAACATTCAGGAATGACTGACTAACACCAACAGTTACGAGTTTGCTGTTTTCCATTGAAGCCGTGGAAAATAGAGTGTCACATAGGGAGAACTTCAGTTCCACTAGAAGACGGCATTGAGGTATGGTCAGTGGCACCGCTCTGCAGAGACGAACAGCACATTCCAGGACCCACATTTTCACACCGTGTATCCGCGTTCCGTAATGTTCAGCCGGAGCTCCCGTTACAGCGAGGCCCAGCCGGAGCAGGCAGAAGCCAAACGTCGATCCGCGTAAACTACACTGATTTACGTTAAATGTAGGTATTGTATATCTAACGGATCATCATGGTTGGAACGGGGAAGCTTTTCCGTGTCCTGTGGTCTAGATTTCATGACATCTGGTTTCTTGTACACCTCACAATTAACATTTTCATTTTTGATTTCGGTCTTTTGCAGGCAAAATTGCACTTTCTTCAAAAACGACAGGAAAACGCCCTCACTCGGTGTATTTTTGTTATTTTCACTATGTTATTAAATATCTCATGCGTGATAGTGATGAACTATCACTGTGAGTACTTAGAAGTCGCGTTAGAAGGATTGGAAAACACTCGCCCGGTTTTTCTGTGTTCCGAACCAGAGTGCATGGTTGTTCCGATGCTGAGCCGTACCGTGTTCCGATCCAGAGCACCGTCGTGGCCATTTCTCTTCTTGGCAATTAGTATAATCCATGCCAGACAGGTTATCAACGAGGTCTGAAGATTCAGTCTTACAGATGGAGTCGAGTAACGTCAGTCTTATCGAACTGCTTCGTCCATTTTTGCCGAGTGGATATATTACACCTCGTCGAAACAAACACATCTCCTCGGGTCATGTTGAGTAAAAACTGAATAACAAACAACGGACTTTGCAACAAATTCCCACGCTGAACATAAACCATAGAAAAAAGCAATCCTTTTGAGTGTTTGTGACAAGAGGATCAGTCTTAGCATACTTTACAAAATAATTAATCACGATTAGTTCAGTTCTTCCAGAGGATTAGATCTCGGCAAATAGATCTCTCTCTCTCTCTCTCTCTCTCTCTCTCTCTCTCTCTCTCTCTCTCTCTCTCTCTCTCTCTCTCTCTCTCTGCACCCCCTTCTCTCTAAAATAGATATATATATTCATCTTTCATAGTTATATCACAAGTTTGAGGTAGTTCTTGCACTGTCAGGCCCCACACAACCCAGCAAAGGCGCGCATGGAATGCGACAGCATTTCAAGACATATGAAACAAAGATACTGCCACACATAGGGCTTGGTACTGATGTAGATAGAGTAAAGTAGCACATCTCGTGCCATTCTGGTGCCTGCAAATGGCATCATGGCATTGCCAAAAACAGGACATTTTTTGTTGGTTTTGTTTTTGGCAGTGTGTATGAACGAAGACCTTTTGAACAAATAATTTACAATGGCCGCAAACCGAATTTTGCTATGTAAATGTGTTTTGACTGCGACTTGTTACAGGGTGAGATAGGCTACGTTTAATGTTTTTAAATACGTTTGAAAGAATCTACTGATCAGCATCATTACTAATTCTTGCGTCGATGACCATAATCATGTATGTAACACAACAGGCTTCGATAATTTGAGCACAGTAGCACATGGGCTGCTGCAGGCTACTCAGACGTGTATGACAAGATTTCAAACGAACGTTATTGTTTGTTGTAATTTGTGTTTTTTTCACTAATTGTGTGGTCAGTGTTGTCAGTTGTCAAGGGTGCACTCACGAACACACGCACGCACGCGCGCGCGCGCACACACACACACGCACGCACGCACACACGCACGCGCGCGCACATACACACACACACACACACGCACGCACGCACGCACGCACGCACACATACACTGTGGTTGCACACACGCACGCGCGTGCGTGTGTGTGTGTGTGTGTGTGTGTGTGTGTGTGTGTGTGTGTGTGTGTGTGTGTGTGTGTGTGTGTGTGTGAATTAACGGAAGGGCGACATATGACTACAGAAAAACGTCGGGTTTCTCCCGCAAATAAATTCGCAGTACGCTCTGGTAAATCAGTCTGAAACAAAAGCTCACGTGCCAGTGCCTAAACGAAACAAGGAGAAGAAAAAAATCCGCTAAATATCATACTTTGGAAATCATGAATAAGAAATATTTTGTAGCTAATAAGAATGATAATACCCATCATTTGCGTTTTAAAGAGGAAAAAAACACACAAAAATTCGAAGTCAGTCGTCATACTCTTTTTGATAAAAGTGTTCAAATGAAAATTATGGCTAAAGTCCACTACGATACTGCAAGAACCAATGGGGGCTAGATATGTTTTTATCCCAACACCAAGAATTTTTTATAACATAATTAGTGGTTTTTCACGTACCTTCTAGTACAACTTTGTTACAGCTACTGCAAAGGGATCTGTTGCGGTTGTCACACCGAGGCTTGACTGTTCAGACTGAACTAAAACGAACATCTTGTGGCAGTGAAGTAGCTAAGAAAGGCATTTCTCGCTATGACGCCTCAGCTGATTCCTGTATCTGGAACGTACGAGGCACTTGTTGCAGGGGTAAGGAAGACGGCTGCCGTCATGCGAGCGTGCATGGTCTTCAAGACTTCTCTACTTTTGTCTTGAACTTTCCCGCAGTGACCGCATACGTCTTGGGCCTTTACCGTGCATGGTTACCTCCCTGGCTCAAGGCTTCTCTTGTGTGCAAATAATCTTTTGCACGTCTCACACTTAAAGAGTTTTATCTTCAGATGAGCACTGTTCGTATGAGGATGTAGATCATCAGCCGGACATGGTAAATTTCTTATCACACTAGCACTGTGAACAAGGTAAACGAGGTCCATCATCCACTAGTTTGTGGTGTTGCTTCCTGTGGCGGACCAGGTTCCTTTTCTGCACAGACAATTTTCTGCATTCTGGGCAGAGATGTCGCTCGACAGGCACTTATTTTTGCGGAGTAGAAGTCATCAATGGATGGCCAGTTGTTTCCATTTCCATCTCGGCAGAAACACCCATTACTGACACTCCCCTCAGTCACTGCAGACATCTCCATCTCTAACATGGAATCCTCAGACCTTGTAAGTAACCGGTCTGGCATGAGTTAAGTTAATTGTCAAATGGAACGATCTCCACGAAGATGCTCTGGATCGGAACACGGGCACGGCTCAGCATCGGAACAGCCATGCACTCTGGTTCGGCCGAACACAGAAAAAACGGGCGAGTGATTTCCTATCCTTCTGTCGCGACTTCTAAATACTCTTAGACAGTGATAGTCCATTATATCACGCATGAGATATTTAATAACATAGTGACAATAACCAAAGTGCACCAAGTGACTGCGTTCTCCTGTCGATTTTGAAAAAAGTGCAATTTTGCCTGCAAAAGGCCGAAATCAAAAATGACTGAAAATGTTCAGGATTGTGAGGTGTACAAGACTAACCAGATGTCATAAAATGTATACCACAGGACACGGGAAAGCTTTGCCGTTTTAACCATGATGATCCGTGTTAGATGTGCAATACTTACATTTGACGTATGAATCAGTGTAGTTTACGCGGATCGACGCCGGTTTGGCTTCTGCCTGCTCCGGCTGGGCCTCGCCGTAACGGGAGCTCCGGCTGAACATTTCGGAACGCGGATACACGGTGTGACTGATTTTGGCGTCTCAGCCGTCTAGAGTAGGTCTGTCCTGCAGCTCCACTTGACAGTCACAGAAGCTTATCGGCCTCGTCGCCAGTTGTCATGTTTGCCCCATTCAAACTGACACCGATAACACACTGAACCGGCACTGACGGTGAATCAGATCCAAACACATAAAAGATTCAAAAGAACGCCGCTATTCATGATTATCATAGTGACATAGACAACACGATGCAAATTTCAAGTTCAGGGAAATCCCCTTCTTCATGCCACAAGATCAGTTACTCCGCAGTTACTTTATTGGAAATTAGAATGATTCCACAGGCAATAAGGAGGAAGGAAGCTTGTCTCTTGTAGACAATGGCGGCTAGCCCTGGGAATGCCGTAGTGGCTGGAATCTAGGAGTATCCAATGCGCCAGCTATCGTCTCACTGTCTATAATTAATATATATATGTAGTTGTTAGGTCCGGTCCGTTTGGACTGTACCATCTACATGCTAGGAGTGTTTGCATTTGAAGTTAGCAGTTTAATAGGCACATGCATATGTTCATTATTTAAGACTAGACATAACATCTGCCGTATTCTTGAAACACGTTCATGGCTGAATAGTCAGTGTCAGCCGAAGGGCGACTAAGGAAGA
This sequence comes from Alviniconcha marisindica, assembly GCA_018857735.1. Lineage (NCBI taxonomy): Eukaryota > Metazoa > Mollusca > Gastropoda > Provannidae > Alviniconcha > Alviniconcha marisindica. Next base: position 1,176,223 of record JABMCL010001464.1, read on the forward strand.
AAAGCAACTCTTTTTGTTCGGATTTTGAAACTGCAGAAGTGGTTTCCCTTTAAAAGTCAAGGTCGGCTCGCCGAGACTACTTCGCGGTCAGCCTACTTTCGTTGTTGCCGTGGACTATGGCACTCGAAACCAGCACGCCCTGGACCTTCCCATAGCAAAATAACAGCCAATGAAATGTGGGACTAACACTCGTTTCAAACGAAGCGGCGCCCTAATTGTGTGGGAATGCGTGCAGATCAGACACGTCTTCAAGACGGGATAAGACCGTAGCGACCAGCTTTTTCGCACTGGCTGGCAGTCGTGATCATGGCACTGAATCTGGCGGATTATTTCGTCTCAGAGACATTTGGTTTCGTCGTTGAGAATCCTTTGGTAAGTTTTATATAGACGTTTTTGTCATTTTTGTACCCATTAATTGTGATTATTGCTGCTTCTTTTTTTTAAATCAGGTAAATCAGTGTGTGTGTGTGTGTGTGTGTGTGTGTGTGTGTGTGTGTGTGTGTGTGTGTGTGTGTGTGTGATTAATAAACAAAATACTAAATGTTAACGTCTTGGTCTTGAACTTAGTGGAACCCAGTATGCGTTTCTTTCAGCTGTAGTTGATGTTTGTCATTAGCACGGCAGCAGCCACTATATTTTATACATAAATGCTGAACTACATTTCAATTTCAAAGAAGAAGAAATTTGTATGTTTTTCTCAAAACATGACAATTTTGAATCAGTCACCAACAATATCAAGGATTTATATATATATGCACACACTGAGACTGAGAGAGTGTGTACCTCTGCAAACTAAACTAAACTGTGTGTGTGTGTGTGTGTGTGTGTGTGTGTGTGTGTGTGTATGTGTGTGTACGTGTACGTGTAAGTACATGTATACACCTGCTGTCTATGGTTGTAATTTTCATGTGTAGTGAATTTATCATGGCTAGCTGTAGCACTTGAAGGCTACACTGCACTTTAAGTAACAAAGCCAAGGTTGCCCTGCAGTCTGTCTTATCTTGCTGTGCTGCTGCAGGCTACTCTGCCAGCCTACTTTGAACCCTGGAATTGCTTGGCCAGAGATATGCCCCAGCTGGTGGCAGACAACACCATGAGGCAACATGTACAACAGGTGACAGATACAGACAGTTATTCCCTGTGCTGTTCTTTGCATGTTTGTTTTCAGAAGAGAAGTGGGAGGGGGGGGGGGGGGGGATTGGCCTGTTTTTAAGGGCATTTGGAGGGATGTGAGGCAGATGTTCTCTCCCTGTCTGTCTGTCTCGCTGTCTCTCTGTTTCTCTGTCTCTGTCCCTGTCTCTGTGTCTCTGATTCTGTCTCTGTCTCAGTCTCTGTCTCCCTCCCCCCTTCTCTCTCTCCCCCTCTCTTCTTGTTTTTTTTTTTTCTTTCTGTATTTATTTTGGTTTTGTTCTTTTGTTTTAATAGGTCAGTGTGGGTTATCATAGTTGTGGGGTCTTGGATATATATAATATAAATATATTGATTTTGCTAGTGTGTGTGTGTGTGTGTGTGTGTGTGTGTGTGTGTGTGTGTGTGTGTGTGTGTGTGTGTATATGCAGTGTGTGTGTGTGTGTGTGTGTTTTTGTGTGTGTGTGTGTGTGTGCTTGCATGCCTGCATGTGTGTGTGTGTGTGTGGGTGCACGCACGCGTGTGTCTTTCCCTAATCCAAAATATAATGGAAGTGAGGATTAGCTTTACTTGGGATATTTCAGATGCCGTTGTTGGACTGGACACGGCTGGAGGGTCACCGGCAGAAGCGACTGGCTCACTTCCAGCTGAGCATCATGGCTGCTGGCTACGTGTGGCAGTGGGGAGACAAGGGGGCCAGCAAGGTCAGCATAGTTTTCGCTTGCCAACATCTTATCCTGGGGAAAAAATGGCCTCCTTGTCAGATTTGGTCAACAAAGACACACCAAAACACACACACGAGCATACTATGCACACTTACACATGCACACACACATGTGTGGGCACGCATGCGCGCACACACACACATACACACACACACTTGCACACATGCATGCACGTACAAATGCGTGTGCACACACACGCATACGTACGCATGCACACACGCGCGCACATTTTCCCCAATAAGATTATTCACTTGTTGTTGCAGCATTTCACAGCTGACTATCATGGTTGGGCATAAAAATACAATTTCCTTACTCTGTCCCCACTACCTGACTGCCCTTATATAACCACACTGGTTGACTGAGCGTAAAACACCAATTTACTTACTTGCTTACCCCACTACCTGTCTCTATTTTCCCCACCAGCTGCACACTTCTGCCAGGGGTACTGTGACTGACTGTGTGTATGTAGTTTGCAAGTGCGTGTGTGTCATCTTTGTGTCTGCCAAAAGCCACACTTGACATTTGTTGTTCCAGTCTCTACCAGCCTGTGTAGCGGTGCCGTTGTATGGTCTGTCTGAAGATCTGGGTCTGCCACCGGTCATTTGCCACCCAGGTCTGGCTTTGGCAAACTACGCTCCCATTGATCCCAGCAAGTATGTCCAGCTTTCGGCTCTCCGAACAAATGAGTGGTTGGAAGAGAAGCTGTTTTTGTGTTTATTTCAAAAAATGGGTCCAGCGTGGTCCAGGCCCACACGCAGCTCAGCTTGGGATGGGTGCAGGCTGAAGTGTAAATGACCAGTGTGGTCTCTCATCAGGGTGGTCTCACATCAGGGTGGTCTGCATCAGGGTGGTCCATCATCAGGGTGGTCTCTTATCAGGGTGGTCTCTCATCATGGTGGTCTCTCATCATGGTGGCCCTCACAGGTGTCTCATCAGGGTGGTTCACACAGTGTCTTCATCAGGGTGGTCTCTCATCAGGGTGGTCTCTTATCAGGGTGGTCTCTCATCATGGTGGTCTCTCATCAGGGTGGTCTCTCATCAGGGTGGTCTCACATCAGGGTGGTCTGTCATCAGGGTGGTCCATCATCAGGGTCGTCCATCATCAGGGTGGTCTCTTATCACGGTGGTCTCTCATCAGGGTGGTCTCTTATCAGGGTGGTCTCACATCAGGGTGGTCTCACATCAGGGTGGTCTGTCATCAGGGTGGTCCATCATCAGGGTGGTCCATCATCAGGGTGGTCTCTTATCACGGTGGTCTCTCATCAGGGTGGTCTCTTATCAGGGTGGTCTCACATCAGGGTGGTCATTCATCAGTGTGGTTTCTCATCAGGATGGGCTTTCATCAGGATGGGCTTCCATCAGGGTGGTCTCTCATCAGGGTGGTCTCTCATAAGGGTGGTCTCTCATAAGGGTGGTCTCACATCAGGGCAGTCCATCATCAGGATGGTTCATCATCAGGGTGGTCTCTCATCAGGGTGGTCTCTCATCAGGGTGGTCTCTTATCAGGGTGGTCTCACATCAGGGTGGTCATTCATCAGTGTGGTTTCTCATCAGGATGGGCTTTCATCAGGATGGGCTTCCATCAGGGTGGTCTCTCATAAGGGTGGTCTCTCATAAGGGTGGTCTCACATCAGGGCAGTCCATCATCAGGGTGGTCTCTCATCAGGGTGGTCTCTCATCAGGGTGGTTTCGTCATCATTGTGGTTTCTCATCAGGATGGGTTTTCATCCAAGTTCCACCAGCACCATACATGGCTGATATATGTGTATGTTTACATTTGCTTGATTGTGTGCATATATATGTATATTATATGTCAGTTTGTTTTGAAGAAAAGTATTATCTAGGAAATACATAAAGCAGTTCTAAATGTACAAAACCTGGATACTATGCTGTCCATGCATTTCAAATTGTTTTGAAACAATTAC
>JABMCL010001464.1:1182500-1295000 GCA_018857735.1 Alviniconcha marisindica
ACACACACACACACACACACACACACACACACACACACACACACACACACACACACACACACACACATGACACAGTGTAACATTTTACAGTCCACATAGGCAGGTATGATTATAAAATTTATGAAGATGTAGATGATAATGATGCCTAGTATTGTGAGTAGTTGCGGGTGTCAAGTGATCATGTGATTTGCTTGCTTTTTTCGTGGTTGTGGATGATCTGTGAATGTGTTTGATGGAATGTCCTGTGGTTGGATGTGGACATTGACTGTGGGTATGATGATTCTTTTGTTGGTGTTGCTGTTGTTTGTGGTTGTGGATGGTCTGTGAATATGTTTGATGGAATGACCTGTGGTTGGATGGAGTCGAATGTGGACATAGACCTCCTATGGGTATGGGTACATACCTGTCAACCCATACAGTTTACCGGTATAAAATAGTTTTTCATTATTTTGGGGGGATATGGCCATATTGGAAAATGGATACAGGAAAACATCATTTTCATGAGATTTTGTTGTTGTTTTAAACTGAGCAAAAAGACTGAAAAACTGTTGAACGAGCAGCCGACACTGGCCGTTGCCAAATGCACACTGACTGGTCTAGTACAATAGGCTAAGAAATCTCACTGGAAGTGAGATTTGAAGTCGTGCATGTGTATTTAGCACAACATTGCTTCTTCCTTCCACTGCTACACATGCCGGTTGGAATTCAAAATGCTGCTGCCACCAGTGAAAAACAAAAGGCCCCAGCCTGCATAAGGGAAATACAGGTTCACAAACACTGGACTAAGGTTTACTCCCAAAAGGGGTTGACAGCTATGTGGATATGATTTTTTTTGTTGGTTTTGCTTTTGTTTGTGGCTGTGGAGGGTCTGTGGATGTGTTTGATAGAATGTCCTGTGGTTGGATGTGGCTGAATGTGGACATAGACTGACTGTGGGTATGATTTTCTTCTTGGTGTTGCTGTTGTTTTGATTATGATGTGTACAGCACCTAGTACAGTGTGAAACTGGATTTGCGCTAAACAAGTGTTAATATTGTTATTAATATTGCATTATAAGGAAAGAACATTCGGAATAGGTCACCATGTGTGACTTATTTGTACTTCTTGTATCAGTTAGTAGTATTGAAATGTTTTTCCAACATTTTATAAAAAAATGGGACAGTTTGTAAAACAAAACAAATTAAGCTTGTTTTTCGACTCTGTTTTTGTGTGTTGCAGAGAAGCTAACATCAGACACATTTTTCAATACCATGAGACCATTCCTTGGAGGGTATGATTCCTTTCTGATGGGCAAAACTTTCACAGCCCACCCAGTGCATACAGATTAGGATTATGTAGATCAAACCATTCTGCTTTGGCTTGGCTTGTGTTACAACACACTGACACCAACTAGAACACCAAGGCTGCAATAAATTATTGTTATGCACTGCATAGTTAGAGAGAGAGGGGGGGGGGGGGGAGAGAGAGACAGAGAGAGAGAGTGCTTGTTTAAGTCATGGACGACCTTTGGTAATGTATGTTGTTGTCTGATTGGTTCAGAGATTGTTAAATCTGATTTAATGTTTGATTAATTGACTGATTAACACAGATTCGATTGTCTACCTTCAAGGTCAAGGTTTCAGTAAGGACTCTGTCTCTCTGTGTCTGCCTCTGTCTGTCTGTCTGCCTGTCTGTCTCTCTGTCTCTGTCTCTGTCTGTCTGTCTGTCTGTCTGTCTCTGTCTCTCTGTGTCTCTCTCTGTCTCTGTCTTCTCTGTCTCTGTCTCTGTCTCTGTCTCTGTCTCTCTCTCTCTCTCTCTCTCTCTCTCTCTCTCTCTCTAACTATGCAGTGCATAACAACAATTTATTGCAGCCTGGGTGTTCTAGCTGGTGTCAGTTCGTTCGTTCGTTTGGTTTATTCGTTTGTTCATTCGTTCTCTCTCTCTCTCTCTCTCTCTCTCTCTCTCTCTCTCTCTCTCTCTCTCTCTCTCTCTCTCTCTCTCTCTTCAGCCATCATAAGCTATTTGTGTAACAGCATCCACCCTCCACAAATGGAGATGAGTCCTCTGAACACAGCATGTGGCTGCATGCCTTTGCGATGGGTAATACAAAACAGTCACACATGCAGTTGTCTTACCCTGTGGTGTGGAATGCAACAACAACGATCAAAATATACACAGATGGTCAAAAAGAACACTTAACTTTTTAATGGAACAAATCAAAACAACTCACAAGTTTTCAGAACATACCATATCAATTTTATGGTTCAGTGGGCTTTTTAGCTTTTTCCCCTCCTAAGTTGTAATTTCAGTTTGTTTTTTAAGTGACATTATTCTTGTTGCTAGTGCTGCATGTTATTGTCCCGACTTGTTATTGTCCTGTCTTGTTATTGTCCTGTCTTGACAAAAGTCAGTCACATTTGTCTGAAATATTCTTGGTTCCCAGTGTTTGTCTGGAAGGTTTTGAAAAAGAGCAGATTCATTCTACTAGGCAACAAGCAAACAGTAAGACAAATGGAGAATTAATGAAAAGGTGGAGAGAAATGTTTACCTTGGTTTGAATGAAAGTTGTTGTGGGTTGACCTAGCTTCATATAATTATTATTAGTTTAGTTAAGCAGACTTGATCCACCTTGATTCATTGCTTTAGATCCTTGTCTTTTGGTGTTATAAATAATGCAAATTTATAATACCCCCAGTCATTTAAATTGTCCATGTTCAGATGTTGCTCATTTACTTACTTATTTCAGTCTCTTTGTCAAGGTAGGCATATCCCACATGGCTACATGTTTTTCAAACTTACTCACATTGTTTGTAATTTTTGAGTGATACAAATTTAAGCTCACAAATTACGCAAACAGAATACATGATTTTAAATGGGATAATTTTCTATTTATTTAATAGTTCCAATGATATATTTACTTAATTATTCCAGTGATAATTATCAAACAGAATACATTATTTTAAATGGGATAATTTTCTGTATTTATTTAATTGTTCCAATGATATATTTACTTAATTATGCCAATGATATATATGAAATTTTTTAACATGTTTTTATTTTTCAACAGGTGGGGAGGGGACAACAACCCACTGCCGGATGGTCTGATCTATGAAGGGGTGTCAGAACAACCCATCCGTGTATGTGACAAATGATTTGTCTGCTTGATTAAGCCCAAAGTCAGAACAACCCATCCGTGTATGTGACAAATGATTTGTCTGCTTGATTGAGCCCAAAGTCAGAACAACCCATCCGTGTATGTGACAAATGATTTGTCTGCTTGATTAAGCCCAAATTCAGAACAACCCAACCGTGTATCTGACAATTGATTTGTCTGCTTGATTGAGCCCAAAGTCAGAACAACCCATCTGTGTATGTGACAGTTTATTTGTCGTTTGTGAAAGTCAGAAAAACCCTGTGTATGTAAAATGTCTGCTTGATTAAGCCCAAAGTCAGAACAACCCATCTGTGTATGTGACAATTTATTTGTCTGCTTGACTGAGTTCAGAGTCAGAACAACCCATCCGTGTATGTGACAAATGATTTGTCTGCTTGATTGAGCCCAAAGTCAGAACAACCCATCCGTGTATGTGACAAATGATTTGTCTGCTTGATTGAGCCCGAAGTCAGAACAACCCATCCGTGTATGTGACAAATGATTTGTCTGCTTGATTGAGCCCAAATTCAGAACAACCCATCCGTGTATGTGACAAATGATTTGTCTGCTTGATTGAGCCCAAAGTCAGAACAACCCCTCCGTGTATGTGACAAATGATTTGTCTGCTTGATTGAGCCCAAAGTCAGAACAACCCATCCGTGTATGTGACAAATGATTTGTCTGCTTGATTGAGCCCAAAGTCAGAACAACCCATCCGTGTATGTGAAAAATTGATTTGTCTGCTTGATTGAGCCCAAAATCAGAATGGCCCATCTGTGTATCTGACAATTGGTTTGTCTGCTTGACTGAGCCCAAAGTCAGAACAACCCATCCGTGTATGTGACAAATGATTTGTCTGCTTGACTGAGCCCAAAGCATCAAAGCCGTAGCAACACCCCGCCACAACTTTTGCCTAGTGTTACACAGCCCATTTTCTTACATTTGCCATTCACAAGATCCTTAGCGCATAGTTTATTTCAGTATCATGTCATAGATAGGTGACTGTGTCCAGTATCACACTAAAAGAAAATGTGATCATCTAAAAAAAGGGTGGACGTTTTTCAAAGTGTCACTGATCCATCTCACGTGCTATATAGGTTTGTTGTACAAAATAATGAATGAACGTTGGAAGGCTTTGGGTGCAAAGATTTTTGACAGCTTTTTGTTGTTGTTAGACTGGTTTAGCATGGAGGTGTCTGCAGAGAGGTGCTGGAGGGGACCAAGATTTTACAAGTAGGGAGGGAGTTTAATGCACACACACACACACATGCATGCACACACGCACGCATGCATGCATACACATACACACACACACACACACACACACACACACACACACACACCACACACACACATGCACACACATGCACACACATACACACACACACACACACACACACGCGCGCATGCATGCATGCGCACGCACACACACACACACACACACACACTTGATGCAACATTGTCACCACCACAGTGATTCTGCGGTACAGTGGGCAGTGATGTGAGCCAGTTTAATGTTTCTGATACCGTTTGGTCAGGGCTGCAAGGTGGTGTTCATAAACCCAAATTTATGAAGAGAAAGGACAGCTGAGTTGGGGTCGAACCTATGTCCATCTGCTTACCAGCCTAGCACTTTATGACTAGACCAAACTTGTTGACATGTTTGACAGTTGTCTATTTTCCTCCTCGTACTATCAACCACTATGTAGAGTTGTATATGTGTGCATGTGTGGCAGGTAAGAGCTACTTGGGGCACAAAATGCAGCAGGTTCAACATTTGTTTACTGTGTGTCAGGCCACACTGTTGCTTGCAGGGCGTACAGCAGTTCAGTGTTTGGTGGGAATTTTTTTGTCTGTCAGGCTGCCTGGGGCATTTTTTTATTTTTAATATGCAGCCTGTTCAGTGCTTCTTTGTGTGTCAGGCCACAGAGGGCACTGCTACTTGCAGGGCGTACAGCAGTTCAACGTTTGGTGGGATTTTTTTGTCTGTCAGGCTGCTTGGGGCATTTAAAAAAATAAAATAAATGTGCAGCCTGTTCAGTGTTTCTTTGTGTGTCAGGCCACAGAGGGCACTGCTGCTTGGGATACAGCAGTTCAACGTTTGGTGGGATTGTTTTTGTCTGTCAGGCGGCTTGGGGCATTTTAAAAAAAAGAAGAATTTTTAATGTGCAGCCTGTTCAGTGTTTCTTTGTGTGTCAGGCCACAGAGGGCACTGCTGCTTGCAGGGCGTACAGCAGTTCAGCGTTTGGTGGGATTTTTTTGTCTGTCAGGCCCCAGAGCTATTGGCACATGTGGAAGGAGAAAAAAATGTGCAGCCTGTTCAACATTTCTTTGTTTTTGTCTGTCTGTCAGGCCCCAGAGGCTTATTGCCGCTTGGGGCAACAACAGAAAATGTGCAGCCTGTTCAGTGTTTCTTTGTGTTTCTTTGTGCATCAGGCCACAGGGGGCAGCGCTGCTCAGAGCTCAACTATGCAGGTACTGGATGCCCTGCTTGGAGTACAACATACAGCAGGTCAACACTTGTTTGTTTCTTTGATTTATGTTCGTGTCATATTCCCCAACCCTAAAATAACTGGATGCATGCATGCATGCATACACACACACACACACACACACACACACACACACACACACACACACACACACACACATGCATATGCACACGCATTACATGCGCACACACACACACACACACACACACACACACACACATGCTTTGCACAGCACAGCACAGCACAGCACAACTTGGCATTGCACAGCACAACAATATTCAGTCAAACCTTTTTCTTTCAAGTATTTTTGAAATAATTGGTTTATTATAGCAATTGAAATTGCTCTGAGAAATTGCTCAATTGAAATTGCTCTGAGAAATTGCTCAATTGAAATTGCTCTGAGATTGAATGTTAAGGTCAGTTATGGTAATCACAGTGTTCCAACTTCCCCCATGATGTCCTTGTTCTACATCTAATTTTTCACCATTTAACTGTTGTCCAAGTGTCCTTTTGTAGCATGATAAAGGTGATTACCCTGAAAATTCACATGTTGTGTTTTGTCCTAATAAATAGCATTCTTTTAAAATATTGTGTTTGGATCTTCCCCCTACCAATACAAACATTTCCTCAGTGGTTCTTAAACCTAATCATAAACTTAATCATGACATTCTGGGACTTTTTCTGTCCCTTTTTTTTTTCCTCACAGAAAAGAGACGTTTTTTGATGGAGATGCGTGGCTACATGCCCCCGGCACATCGACGCTTTATTACAGCTGTGGAAAACCAACCCAAAAGTCTGCGCAATTTGGGTACCTCCTCTTTCTTCTTCATGGGCAAAACTTTGCAGTTAGATTGAATTTTAGAAGGAAAAAAGTTTGTTTGTTTGTTGTTTTGTTAGTGCCCTGATTCACCTAAAATAATAATAGTGGTCATTTCTCTAGTGCAGTATCTCACTGACAAGGGTGAGCATACTGCGCTTTACAAGATCAACATAAATGTATACACCAAAACCTCTGAAATAGTAATTATATAATAACAGTGTATTCCTCGTACACCACACCCACATGCACACACGCACACATGCATGCATGCACTCACACACACACATATGCACACACGCATGCACACACACACATACACAGAGGTGCATGGAAGGAATGTAATGAGGACTGAGTGAGGGTAAATGGGCAGTGGGGGGGGGGGGGGGGGGGGGGAGAGTAAGAAGACAAGATGAGTTGATAGGTGAGTTTTTAGCGCAGTTTGAAAGGCATGGGAGGATTGACTGTGACAACAAAGATAATACTGGTATGCTGTGATACTTGGTGGCGTTATTTTGTACAGGAGCTGTGACACATCTCTCAGTATCGTCATAATCTCACAAGCGACTACAGTACAAGTGGAATTAACAACTACAAGCACAAATGATATAATTTATTATAGTTAAAAAGGTTACAGTCTTACACTTTAGATTTAAGAATCCAGAATAGGTTATTTGCTGTCACAATACGTAGCCTATAGCAGCTATTTTAATAGCTGTTACATGTGCTGTGTGAAATGAATGCATGTGCAGGAATTGTTTACTGATGTAAAGTAAGGATATCAAAGTCATTTTGTCTTCAGCAGAATTTCCTGTTGAAATAGTTTGTCTGCTGTATATATATATTTCTGTTGTTGCTGACTTTCTTTTCAGTGAAGGGCAGCATGAATGAGGAACTGCATAAAGCCTACAATGCTTTGCTGTCGGCCATGGTAGACTTCCGAAGCTATCACATTCAGATTGTTACTAAGTAAGAAACTACACCACTGTTTTCACCAAGAACTTGTCTGTACAGTGGTTGTTCTCATGTTTTGGTTTTTGGTTGTGTTTTTTTCCTAAAACACTCAAATGGTTAGGAATGAATACATAATTATGTAGAATACAACAAAAAGATATCCAAATTTACTGTGAAAATTGCCTTTTTTAAAGCAACGAAAGCATATGTCTCTCTCTGTCTCTCTCTCTATATATAATATATAATGTGTGTGTGTGTGTGTGTGTGTGTGTGTGTGTATGCTTTGCATAACATAATGAAAGCGGAATAACTTATCTGGACATGCATAGATCACGCAAAGATGGCAAGTGAATGCATTATTATTTATGGTGCTGTTTTGTATTTTTGCAAAGAAAAGCCCTAGTTCCTATTTATGCTCAACCATTCAGGGTATGTTTCATTCCCCCCGTGATGAGAATGATCGGGGGAGAAAAAAAGAAGAAGAAAAGATGCTCAGATTTAAGCACACACACACACACACACACACACACAGACAAAAAGGGGGGGGGGAGGAGGGGAGGGGGGGGGTTGGAAGCTCATTGCTTATGGCAAGTCATGGTGGTGGAGGTCTCTCTGTCTAATGTGTTGTAAACCAGCAAATTGTGTTCGTCATAGGTACATTGTGCAAGCGTCAGCCAAGTCCAAGCAGGCAGAAGAAAAGAGATTTGAAAGTCTGGACAAAAAAGGAACAGGGGGCACAAGTAAGATCATATTGCACAGTGTGTGTGTGTGTGTGTGTGTGTGTGTGTGTGTGTGTGTGTGTGTGTGTGTGTGTGTGTGTGTAGTGTGTGTGTGTGTGTGTGTGTGTGTGTGTGTGTGTGTGTGTGTGTAGCTTGTAAACATGTTTGTGTGTAAACATGGGTCACCCATGCTCATGTTTTAGGCTGAATATCAGATTGTTGCACAAATCCTTGAGAAGCCTGTTCACTGTCATCAAAAGTATTTTTTGCACATTGTTGTGGGCTATCTGCTGTCTGTTATGTATAATAGTATTAGTTCTGACTCTCCTCCTTTTCCATCTCAACACCCCCTCACACACACTTGCACATGAATACTAGGGTACACATGTGCATGCACGCACATATGCATGCACATATGCATGCACACACACACACACACACACATGCACATGCACACACACACACACACACGCACATGCGCACACAATGTGCGCACACATACACTCATGCATGCAAGAACACACGCACACATACATGTGAATAACACACTCATAGTAAAAGCTTGTATACAAAGACCATGGGGTCGATCACACAACAGCCCCAGACCAGGCTGCTGCAGTTACATCTGCAATCTGAACCAGACTTGAATCAGAAGTTTAACATCATTATCATTCCAAATGCATCATGGGCCTGCTAGACTTCCCCAGACCATAACTCTGTGTTCCAGACCGCAGATGACTTACAGTGGAATCCTTCTGGTTCGTAGGATATAAATATCAGTCTGTGTACCTACAGAATTTTATAACCAGCGCTCCAGGATGGCAATGGAATGCAAGCCCCTCTCAGTTCTGCTCCAGAAAAAGGCCAAGCGTGGCTATTGATTCCATTCTGGGACAGCCAGGTGTAACTGCAGCATTCTGAGCTCAGCCCAGAAATGTTTACTAGCGCAGATAGCCCCTATGTAAATTTGTTCTTATTGTGATTGTGTGCAGGCATCATGCCGTTCTTGAAGGAGCTGAGACAAGACACCAAGGACCAAATGACAGACATCAGGGTCTCAGCTGGGGATGCACACTGACATTGACTGTGGTCTTGATGTAAGACCCATGATCCTGAGTTCTCCAGTTTAAGCAGAATCAGGTCTTTTTTTGTGTGTGTGTGTGTGGCCAACTTCAGCACTCTGAAGACTGCTTGATTAGCATTATTCAGACTTGGTAGCCAGGCCTTTCACTCTCATCTCGGTGTGCAAGTAGCATTATGTCTTACATGTGTGTAAATAATTAGATTAATCAGGTAGTGCACAGCCAAACATTGGTGTGATACTGATGTTGACCAGCATACATGGTTCGTTGGAGACCTCCCGGTGTAAATGAGTAAATGAATTGATTTTTTATAAGTTAATCAAATTGTTCTTATTACAAAATAATGCATGTTGAAGTTGTGAATGTCATGACCGGTGAGAAATCTTCAGTCCAGCGTTAAGAGCAATTTTGAGAAATGTCTTGCAGTACCATTAACCATATATATCCATATGGATTGAAAGATCCTGTGAAACCGCAGTTGAAAGACCATCCCGCAAGAGACCACTTCTCTTTTAACTTATTTAAGACCACTTTTGTGGAGACATAGGGTCTTTCATTATGGTCCCCATTGTACTTATGCCATGCAAAACATGTTTGCACTGCAGTGTTTTGCATGGCATAAGTACAATAGGGACCATAATGAAAGCATAAGTACAATGGGGACCATAATGAAAGACCATCCTATGTCTCCACAAAAGTGTTCTCTTGCGAGATGGTCTTTCAACTACGGTTTGAAAATGTCATGTCTAGAAATATATATATATATCAAATCCGTGAAAATCCTTCTGTAGCACATAATGATTGACAATTGATTTCATGCCATTAAAATAAAATATATAAAAAAGTGAATGTACAAATTTGCAGACTTTTACACTCATAAAGTCTGTACAATTTCAAAAGCCTTAATTTCCATTTTCAAATGACTGATTGCACAAGTATGCAGGCTTTTACACTCTCAAAAATGTAGCAGCAATTTTGCAGGCTGTTGCACTCTCAAAAAGTCTGCACAATTTTAAAGGTTTTATTTCCCACTTGCAAAAGTCTGATTGTCCATTTTTGCAGGCTTTCACTCTCTCCAAAGAGTAACAATTTTGCAGATTTTCCCCTTTCGCAGAGTCTGGTTGTACACTTTTTACACTATTACAGGGTCAACTCTCCAAAAATAAAATGGTTTTAGGCTATTGGTTCAAGATTCCCATGTCTGTTGGAAGTATGGTTGATTTTACTGAAAATGTGTGTTTGTATTGTCTAAATAAAATTAAAACTTTGTTTAACATTTTCTGGGTTTGCCAGATCTGATTTGACATTTTATTTACATTTTTGTGTTGATGAAACTTTGGAAATGTTTGCCTCATACAATTATTTGTCATGATTCCGTATTGTTTGACATTTAGCAGTTGATTGAAATAAATATAACAAGGTTGATGATATAATCTTTCTTTTTAATTAAAAAGAGGCAAATGTGACAATGGTGAGTGTTTTTATGTTACTCAGGGTACCAAGTATGTGTCCTACAAAGTACAATTATCTACAATACATTTCCCGTATAAAACCTTCTGCTATTTGGCATAATTGGATTCAAATAATTATGGAAATGTTTGCATAGTTAGTGCCCAGCAGATTTGACTTGCTGGTATGATTTGTAACTTTACAATTTTTACATACAATCAGCATGATTTGTTTCACTGAATCAGGAATCAAGTGTTATGCATTGATGCAGGGAGATCTAAGCACACAAATGAAATATAATTTATTGTCAACCCGAGCCATTTCCCTTTTGTCAGTTTTTCAAGCATGTATTTATGTAGCTGTCCTCTCTCTCTCTCTCTCTCTCTCTCTGGTGTCTATAAAATTCCAGTAAACAATAAAACAGTAAACATATTTTTGTTTTTTATTTGTGCACATTTCCTTGGCCATTTGCATGCAACATTCACAGAGATTCAACTTGGTCAGGGGGGAAAATGCTGAAAATAATACAACTTTTGAGTTTCAAGTTTCTGACACCACAGTGACATTAAATTGAATCAAAGTCACCAAAAAGGATCTGCCTTGCAGTGACCTGTGCACATGTGACACACCAGCAAGACTTGCTTCAGTTCATGTTTACAAATTAGAGATCATATACCAATTTAGGCTTATGATTTTAATCAAGATTTATTGACAAATGACTACCTGCCCTTCACAGACACAACTGTGAAAAGGACAAGTCATGATTCCATGAAATGCACAAACGTGTGTGTTACCATGTCCATGTAAATCATGCAATGAATGGAGCAACCAGTTTTTAGGCTGTAGTTAGTGAGTAACTGGATTTTAAAGTCCTGTCAACCACACTGGGTCACCTCAGGACAGTCAAACTCAGGTCATAAGCAAATGCACATTTCAAAATTACTCATACATGTATACAAACCCCTTGTTAAGTCAATCCACAAAACCAATCACTTTGCAAACATAAAACAAAGTATACATACACAAATTGTTGAAGAGTTAGTCCCTTCAATTTTTAACCCTGTTAAAAGAGCACATAAAAAGAAGTGATTAAATTAGCTTTCTAAATACTAAATTGGTACAAACTAAACTCAGTAAAAGCAGACTTCAATCAACCACATCGTAACAACTGTTAGCCAACAGCTGAACACAAAACTCTCAACAACAAAATTCACAAATTATTATAATGATCAAATGTGAATGTACAATAGCAGTTCAAACTGCACTGTTTATTCTGCATGTCAAACATTTTTCTTTATTTTTCTAACAAAAAAATAAAGGGAAATGTTCAAATATCATGGTCCAAACTCTTTCAAATGAATGATTATCCACACTCGGCAATCATTTTACTAATACTACAGTATTCTAACTGAAAAGAAAAAAGTAACCCAAATTCCTTTTTAGGCAACCAGTCTCAGTGCCCATGTTTGCACCATTTCTCATTATACTCATATAATTAGGCAAGAGTTGCCCTTAAGAGAAAATTGCCAATTGTGATGACTAATAATAGTACTGCATATGTAACTTTGTTTTAAAGTAGATCTCCTCTAATTTTGGTCTTCCAAGATATAATGGGTTTTGGATTTTAACAATCTCCCATGAAATACAAACACAAAATCAAACACTGTTTGTGAAAAAGACATCAATGAATGTAACGGCTGTTTTCTGTTAAAACAGGTGAGTTACATGTTCCTCCCACGATGTGTTTCATCTGAAACGATGACTCAAGGTTTTGAACTTGTTTGACTGAAGTCCACTTTAAAACCTTGTAACTAAATTGTTGGGACTATGGCACCATAATTACACAACAAACTAAAAATTGAGTAAACAAATGTGTCCCAATAAAAACTCTAAACTCTGTATGGTCTTCCTGAGAAAAGTGGAATGCTAGATTTTTCACATTATGTTCCATAGGAATGTTTCCATAATGGTATCATCTTATGCTTTGAGGTGGTCACAGAAGAGGTATTTAAAACAAATTGGGTCTTTAAAAAAAAAGTGCAAAAATATCAGCAACAAAATTTAGTGTTACAAGTTTTAATCAGCCACTGAATCAACTTCTGCTCCACTTCTGCTCCACCTTCTCTCTGTACATGGAGCAATTGTTCTGTCCTGATGAGTATTACATTTTTCTTTTTTTAAAGTCTTTTTTTTTTTTAAATGGTCATCTCCACCACACCTACAGTGCACACATGCATGTGCACGCACACACACACACACACACACACACACACGCAGACACACACACACACGCCCCACCCACCCCCAAAAGAGGGCTTTTTTTGTTTCAGAAAATTCAGGAATATTTCTGAAATTATTTACTTCTTTGAGGCCCGTTTTTCTTTGCAGGCAGTCTTTCGACTCATCCTCTCTTCCAAACTTTGGAAGTACCTGGCAAAAGTGCAGCAAACATGCATGCTATTTGGGCGGATTGTCAGGTTCTCTTTCCTTACTCTTTCTAGCACAAGCTCCACATCCTGGAAGTGCTTCTCCTGGCTGCCTGAGTACAGTAAGAGGTCATCACAAATCACTATGGCAATCTTGAACTGCAGATGACCAAAGAGACCATCGACAAAGCTTTTCAGGGTCATCTGCGCATAGGCCAAACCAAAGGGGATCCTGAGATGCTCATAAAGCCCAAATGGCGTCATGAAAGCGGTTTTCTCCACGTCTTCCTCCGATATGGGCACCTGCTTGTACCAGAAGGCAAGATCAAAGTAAGAGAAATACTCCGCCCCCTGCAATGATCTTCTAGCTGCCTTGGCCATCTCTGAGGAAGGGGGGTCAAGTTTGCTTTGTTTGCGCAGCTTGGCATTAAGCAGCCTGTAGTCTGTGCACAACTGGACCTTGCCATTCTTTTTGAAAACAACACCAGCAGGAAACTCCCATTCACTGTAGCTTTTCCGAATCAACTTCTGCTCCACCTTCTCTTGCAAAAGACTCCAAATTTTGTCCAACTCTTCTGGTTCTAAGTCATTTGTGTAGCACCTTGGCTCTGTTGATGCCAGACACCTCCATCCACACAAGTCCTCGTCACTGTCACTGTCACCCACACACTCCATTTCTTTACCTGCAAACAGATGGAATACTATTGGGCATGTGTATCATATATATATATATATATATATATATATATATATATATATATATATATATAACAAAGTCAACAACTAAAATCGGTCAGCTTGCAGTAACACAGATGAGCAGGTGCAAACACAGTGGAACCACTGATAAAACACCACCCCTCTTCTGAAGGCTACTTGTTTCTGAAACTTTCTTCATCTTCACCCATGAAATGGCCACAATCAAAATATATTAACATGCATATTTATTACCTTGCCACTTAAGTATGGCATAGTAAAAAAAAAAAAAAAACAAAAAGAGAGCTAATTCTATGTTGGTACTTTCACATCTCCAGCAAATTCTCCCCAACCAACTTGTGCGGCACTACTGAGGGACAAGCCTTTGCTGGTACCACCACAAGGGGAGGGGGGTGGGGATAAGAGAATTACTAATATATACTAGCAGACACTCTTGCAGCAAGGTGTGTGTAGGTGGCTGACAGTGTTCTGTGGCAAGTCATTCCAGTCCTTGGAGGTGTGTGGTACAGTGGTAGGAACAAGGATTGCCTGTGCACAGCTGTGCTGGGTGTGGCATGTATCAGGGAAAGCTGCTGTGAGCAGCCTCTGAATGACTGGCTCACTGTGCACCACAAGTTTTAGTGGATTTTTGTTTTTGTTTTTTGGTCTTAGTGATGACTCTCTATTTAGTATACTGGGTGCCATGTCTCTCCTTTGTCTTAACAACTTTATTTATTTACTCTACTGTGTACCACATCTTCTTTTTTTTCTTCACAACTTTATTTTTCATATGACAAGAAAAAAATCTTCTTCAGCGCACCGAGCATTCAAGTTAACTGCATCATCATGGTCATGCACTACAGATATGATCATCAACATCATCATCACCCTAGTGGGGGATGCTGCTGGAACCTAAAATCCCATGTAAATGAACCCCTTAAAACTGTAGGTTTCTATCACACATGTATGTGTATGCAAGTCCTCAAAGTCTCTCTCTCAAATATATATATGTAATTAATCAGGACACATATGTTATAATTATTCACCGTATACTAAATTTCAAGCACTTCTCAATCAAGATGGAGTTTTGCAATTTTAATTTCTAGGGTGGCAATGTGAGCTGCACTGAAGGTGGGCTATAGAGAATTTGCAAATGAGACTATTAAAATAACCCCAGCTATTTTTGTTTCCTTTTTTGAGAGGAGATGGTGACCGAGGCTTATGTACGGTTGTACATACATACATGTACAGTATTTTTAATGATCCCAAAAGTTTCCTGCAGTTAGAACCAAGACTAAAACCTCCTGGTGGCACTAAAAACATAACACGGAGAGGGCCAGGGGTCAAGTCTCTTACGGCGTCACTTTGTCTCCATCACTCCCTCAGTCCCTGTCTTCCCGTTAACAAACACCTCCTGGGGACACACTGAGACGTTATTTGTCAAAGTGTAAAGTGCCACCGGGGGGCCGTAAGGTAAATTAAATTTAGTTTTTAGATTTGAATTACAAAGTTCGTTACGGGGAAGCATAGCGACGAGGACCCATTGTCAATTAATCTGCTTTGTTTCACATGGCACTCACACTAGAGTAAACCTGCAAAGTCTCGGGCGTGGAAGTTGGGATTTTAGTCAGCAATTTGCCGTGTTTCGCTCCTTTACTTATAGTAGAATTAGTACTACTGTAAAAAGGTTACTCATTCAGAATCATATGTGACATTTATGTGCGCAGTGAGTCTGCTCGAGAGCAGAGAATAACGCTATATAAAAGCGATGACTAATAACAATAATCCATGAGATCACATACATGTCAGTGATCATGCACTTCTAGAGCTCTCATTTCAATCAGCGAAGTTTCGTCTGCGTCAATGCAGCCAGTTTTGTGTCCATTATCTCACCTTAACCTCAGGAGTTAAATTGTATTGTGAGAGTGGCAGATTATTGCTAATCCCGCAGACAGTATTAGGTATTATAAGTCTTTTCAAGCTTGTCTATTCAAGCAAGAAGCAAGGGCACAAAAGCGTGCGTGACGGAATCGCGTTTACCAAAATTGTACTCTAGCGCCATTTTTCTCCCATTTGAGGACTGAGTTATGTCCCTTCAAATCCTGGTCCCTGAAATAAATCCAGAACTCATTTCTTGACCGGACCCTGTCCAATGTTTTAAAGTCATTCCTGCTTTGCCAAATGGGCCCCAGGCAAATGTTGTTAGAAACAAAACATTCCTTCAAATGCACCCCGAAAGGAGGCCGGGGATGTCTGATGTCAAACCCCTGTCTGGAATCTCATGGCTGTCATTTGATTCCTCTTTCCCCTCGTTGTTTTTCAGCCTAGTCCTCTTGTTCTTTCTGTCGTCATTTTTCTGCTAATGGTCCAGTCTCCTGACTTTTTTCTCTTCAAAAATCTCTCAAACACTTGGGCTTTTTTGTATGGTTCTTGTTGAGACGGCAGGTGATCACGGTATGTGAAGCTTGCTGTCATTGGTATAAAGTAAACATGGTGCTGAACGTCCACATGTGAGCCGGTTTGGCCTAGCGGTAAGGCGTTAGGTTGGTAAGCGGAAGGACCTCGGTTCGATACCTCTTCGGCTCTCCTTTCTCTTCAAAAAGGTTATGGTTTGTGGACACTGTCCTGTGACTTTGTCCATCACTTCCTACTGAAACGTTAAAATGGCTCTCATCGCTGCCCATCTTAATGCAGGAATCATTCTGGTGGTGACAGTGTAGCGATAGATATATAATCTCCCTCTCCCCCCACCTCCATACCCCTTCTCCCCGTCCCTAATAAGCCGTATGGTTTCTGTGGACGTTAAGCACCATGTTTACTTACTAACGTCCACATAAACCATAGGGCATTTATACAACTTTAAAAAACATTTTATTATGGTTTCTGTCCATTCCTTTCCCCCCATTGTGCATTCATATATATATATATATATATATATATATATATATATATATATATATAAAACAATATTTTTTTGTTTGTCCATTCCTTTTTTTTCTCTCCATTTTTTCTTTCTTTAATTTCATAGTAATAAATTATAATAAACGATGATACCAGCATGTGCTCTTTTAAAAGGGGCAATATTTTTCAAAGTTGTGTTTGATTGTGTATTTGTGTTTTGTTTTATGTTTGTGTAGGGATTGGTTGTGGACTGACTTGAGCAAGGGTTTATGCATTTTCTTTAAAGAGCTTTGTGGAGAAAAAACAACTCATTGAGTGTCATTAACATATTAACTGCAAAGAAACAGGGAATGTTGTGGTATGAGTAAGTAACTTCGTGTTTTACGCTGTTTGCTATGTAACCAATGTGCAACATTGACTGTGCATCAATTCAGTGAAATTGATTTTCACAATTCAGACAAACAGCACTAAAGTACAATTTTTTATACTTTTTTTTTTATAAAATGAAATAATTTCACTGCTCCCAAGAGCTTAGTTATACCCGAGTTCATCAGCAACTCCAGTGATCTGGCGGATATCTTTGATTAATAAATTTTGGCAAACATCAACAGTGAACACAGGCATATATTCAAGGGAATTTGTACTGGTATGCAGGCTACATCACTTACTGATCTTTAGTAATGCTATGACATTCAATTTTAAATAAATGACAAACACAAACACAGTACAATTTTGCAACTGATCTTATTCTGATTCTGAAAAGGTACACTGAAAACATAAGATCAACAACACAAAGCCACCCCAAACCAGAAAAGACATGATTCTGAGCAACTATGCCAAATAACACTGACTGCAAGTCATTCAGTAAATTAATTTAACACAAAAGTGAGAAACAGCAGAATTCGAAAAATGCAATCATACAATAAACTATCAGTCCATTGATTAAACATATCAATAAATAGGTGACCAATGTATTTACCAATCAATCAGTCTGGTCATACCAAACAACAACAAAAAACTTGTGGGTGGATGATGGAATGTGGTGCAACTCGGTGGGTTTTTGATGGTGTAACAAACACAACACAGAAAAAACATTCAGTGAATATCTGTGCATTTTCATTATGCATGGACCTGCCATGTTTAACAAATCAAGAACTTAAGTGATGCAAATAAAATGTTCACTTTACTCTCCACTGTCTTGCCTTTTTTAGGGGATTTTTTAGGGGATAAAAAACATCGCCAGATCACAGTGAAACTGAAAACATTCACATAGAGTGAATCAAAAAGTTCAATGTTCTTGGCATAATGAGAAAAGGTTATGAAGAACCATGAAAATGACAATTCAGCCAGACCAATAACAACAACAGGTCTCAACTTCCAGCCTGACAACAGAAATGGAAGCAGTCACACACACTCTCCACTAGACAGCCCTGAGAGGTGAAAGAACAAACATGCCACCATCCTCACAGATTCAATGAAATTGCTGCAAAAACAAAACAGCAACAAAAAGTGGGAAGCCCAGAATGGTATGTGACAATGTTCAACATCTGTTTTCAAAAAGTGCATATGTACTGTCACGGACATGCCAGAGTCAAGGGAATGACTCAGTATATATACTGGCAGCCAGGACTATCAAGGTTCCAGGCAAGATCAAAAGATCAAGAGATCAGGAGGAGGGAGGTGGAGCTGGACCTTCAAGTTAGCCCAGAAGAGATCAGGAGTAGGGAGGTGGAGCTGGGCTGCGAAAGTTGGACTTCTTTCGCTGCGAGTTGTTCCTCAACAGCAATGCAATGGACATTGTCCTTGCGACTCTGCCCCGCACGGCAGTTGAAACAGCAACTGCGCAGTGCACTAGTTGCTGGGCAATGGCGAGGGGATACCGCCTTAACACTTCCATTGTTATGGCGGCGGTCCACGGTCTCTCCGGTCTTTTTCGGGCGGTATCCGTAGTCAAGCCTTCACTCTTTCGTCCCCTTCCCCTCCTGTCCCCGTACCTAATAAGCCACCTTGCTTCTGTGGACGTAAAGCAAAATGGTCCTATCAACTATCACAAGTGACTCACAGCTTTAAAGATTTGATTGGGGGGGGTGTGGGGGGGGACTTGTTGGCCTGTCTCTCACTGAGCACTTTCTTTTTCTTTTTCTGACGGGTTGTGTGCTCCAACCGGAGAAATTAATGCACATAACAGAATACATTATTATTAATGAAGCATGAAAGTATCTGCCTGTATCAAGTGTATTCATGAGATCAAGAAGTTAGCTGCTGTATCATTCATTATCTGCAAGGGACATGAGAATGCCACAGGCAGTCTGCTCATCAAACACCATACATAGTTAATATGCTCCATTGCAACATGTGAAGCAAACAAAACACAAAACCTCAAACTGACACCACAGGCCTCAAAAACATGCCATTTTCAAGCAACAGTGAAAAAAGTTCTAGAGAAATTCTTCCACATCATGATACAGATTAGTCCTGTAAAAGACAAAACATTTGCCCTATGGACAACGAAGACATCAACGCAATACTTGATTATCAGCTTTGATAGTAAAATGTACAACCTGAATTGAAGACAAAATTTCATCTGCCAATGAAGATATTAATGCAATACTTGATTATCAGCTTTGATTGTAAAATGTGCAACCTGAGTTTCATAAGTGAACTGAAGACAAACTTTCATCTGCCATATTGACAATGAAAATATCAGCCTTGATTGTACAATCTGAGCTTTGTAACTGAACTGAAGGAATAAAGGAGAAGGTGGGAAGAGATGTAAGTAAAAGGGAAGGGGAGTGGGGGTGAATTAAACTGTAGGAAGAAAGAGCTGAAGATGTCACATTTTCACTGAAAATTCTCTGGTTATTCCATCAAAAGGTTTAACAGATCCAGTCACGCTCTTGGCACTGCCAAAGTGTTGTATGCGGTAAGTTCCAGCCATCTGTTGAGCTGGTACGTCCCATCGTATGATGGCATCACTTTCACCAAACAGCAGGCTTGTCATCCTCCACTGATATCTGTGAGATAAAACAACAAAAAGACGGAGAGGTGTCAAGTTTGTTGGAGACTCTGTGACATATACATATAATATAGGTCTGGATACAATTTCTTCTTCTTCCTTTTTTTATTTAAAGTCTTTTTTTTTACATAAGTAATATTAGACTGATCTTACAATTATTATGCCAACAACATGTGTCAGCAAGTTGCACCAACAGAAATATCTGTAAAAAACAAAACAAAAAAACTTACTTGCAGTCAACAAACATTTCAGGATACAATGAAACAGAAATTGGTCAGTATGCTGTTCTAGAAGTGAACGTCCAGGGCAGAAACAAGTATCAATGAAATCAACCATCAATTTTTAATTTTTAAAGTAATTATCAGAATAAATTTGTTTTTGTTTTTTAAGGGGGTGGTAACGGTCTCCTACTACACAAACTCACGGCTGCACATCTGCACACTCACACAACACGCACTTTCCCCCCAACTGCCCTAAGTTTTAACCCTTCTGTTTCTTTCTTTTCTCTTCTCTCTTTTCGGATCACTATCGAAGAACTGATTTTGCAGTACTGACTTTGCCCTCTGCTCCCTTACTCTTTGCTTATGCTGCACGAGTTTTCCATCAGATGTTTTACAATGAAGACAAATTTTCCTATGTTTCAAAGTTTTGTTGACTAAAGACCATTGCAGCATTCTCTACCCATACCTGGTTTCCCAGTCTGCATCAGTGAAGATAATTTTCCAGCTGCCATCAGCTTGCTTTTGCTCCACAGTTAAAAACGTGTCATTAGTCTGAAAGGAAACAGCAACAAATAAAAGTGGGAGAAAAATGCAAAAATGCTGAATGTAACTCGTCCTAAAATACAGCAGTGCATTCTTCCATTCCCCTTTAAACAAGATTATGACCTGTTACAATATACAATACAACTTTCTTGTCTTGCGTTACATCTGAAAGTATAGCCTACCAGGAACAGAGAGGAAAATGAAGCTATTAAGGAAGAAAGAGAAGAAAAGAAGAATCCTTCTGGGTAGAATCAACCGACAGCCAAGAAAGAAAAGAGACCATAAATCAATGTGCTATCTGAGGCTGAGGGAAGACAGAAATGGGAAAGAAGAGAAGGACAGCAACAGGAAAGGAAGAACAAAAAGGGTGAAACAATTCTCTCTTTTTTTAAATTGAATAAACTTAGGATGGGCAGCTGGTCACAACCAAGGAAAAGTGGTGAACAAATTATTGTGATGAAGGAGATAAAAGGACATACACATACACATGCACACACATACATGCACACACACATGCATGCATACACACACACACACACATATACATACACACACATGCCTGTTTTCTATAATTCAGTATAATTGTCACTCTATCAACTGACAGTGAGATCTGCCATTTTCAATGCTCCATACCAAAAGTGTTCTGCACTTACCCTCAGGTCATTTCGGGGATTGGCACTAACAAAGGTCACTTCCACCACAGAACCCTGGTTGAGGGAAAAAAAAGAAGAAAAAAAAGGCCCATCAACAAAAGAACAAAACGAGTGAAGGAAACAAGTCTGGCTGAACTAGTAATGGGATTTTAACAGCCTGTCAACAACACTAGGTCACTGATAACCAACACATGCCTGGCAGTGCTGTCTCATACTGGTGTTTACAGCAGGTGTCTGTGGCAGTGTTGGCCCATATTTTCCGGTGCCTTTAGCAATGCTGGCTGACACTGGTGCTCTGATACATGTCTGTGGTAGTGTTGGCCTGTGGCACAGGCACCTTCAGTTATCAGCCAGCACAGTCACAGGCACAAAAGAAAAGCTGTGGCTCAAACTGCCAAAGGCACCTGAAGGTAACAGCCAGTGCCACAGGCACCAGAATGTAAAGCAGAACACTACTACAGGCACCTGATGGTAACAAGTATCAGCCAGAACTAGCACAGGCACCTGCAAATATGGTCCAACATTGCCACAGGCATTTGAAGGCGAGCACAAGTATGAGCCAGCACTGCCACAGGCACCTGAAGGTAATCAGTATCAGCCAGAATTAGCACAGGCACCTGCAAGTAAGGCCCAACACTGCCATAGGCACTTGATGGTGAACACAGGCATGAGCCAGCTTGGCCACAGGCACCTCCAGCACAAGTCACAGGCTCCAGAAGTTAAGACTGAAACTGCCAAAGGCACCTGAAGGTAACAACAAGTACCACAGGCACCTGAAGGGGAAGCACAACACTGCCACAGGCAGCTGAATGTGAGAGCCGGTATCAGCCTGTGCTGTCACAGGCACCTGAAAATAAGGCCCAACACTACCACAGGCACCTGAAGGAGAGCACCAATATCAAACAGTTACTATCACAGGCACCTGATAAAAGGCCTAACACAACTGATAAGACAAGGCCTTACAGCCAGTGGTGTGGAAATGCACAGATAACACATAATAACAGCAGACTAATCAAAGCGATGGTTGTTTCTGCTCCTAATGGAAGAAGAGGTAGAGTTCATTTTTGATCTGATACTCACAGGCACATAGGATGGCTGAGCATCGACCTTGATGTCTCCAAAGTTCTTGCCCATGGGCGCTGTATCATAAAGAACAGGAGGAAGGAAGGAAAACTGCTTTGACACCAGGTTAGGTGGGTTGGGACCTGGAGGAACAGTTGTTCCCTGAAACAGGACAGAAAATGTTTCACTTTCTTGGCCACGGTATGCAGCTAAGATAATTATATATATATACACAGATATCTTTACCTGGCCTACTTGAGAGACACTTTCTTTCTCTTCAAAAAAAGAAAAAGAAAAAATAGAACAAGGAAAGAAGCCATTGCAATGCAATCGGCCACAGAAAGAACAATTGTACAATTTAAAGTTCTCTTGACCCAGAATAGTAACCTTCATCTATTTTACATACATTGCTGCTACCCTCTCCCCCCCCCCCTTTTTTGTTGTTGTTTTGTTTTTAAATTTAGTTTTTTTTTTTTTTTTTTGGGGGGGGGGTTGTTTGTTTGTTTGCTTGCTTTTTGTTTGCTTTTTAGTGGTGCGTGCGTGCGTTTGTGTGTGTGTGTGTGTTGGGGGGGGGGGGGGGGCATGAGGGGAACCAACTATTCCCCTCTTCAAACTATACCACCGGACCCTTGAAAAATGCACACAGCTTTTAGCATTTGCACACAGTACTTGCAAGACAGGACAGGTGTACAGTAAATTAGTAGTAATCTGCACTGTTACCCACTTGCTACAAGCTACAGACATTCCTGCACCTGGTACTCAATCATCCTGAGAGTAAACTCCAGGAATCTTGTTCAGTAATAACAGTAAGAGTAGTAGAATAATTGTTGTCATTACTGTTATAATCATTATTAAAAAATGGACATAAAGAGAAGTCTTGCACGAGGAGCCAGAGTCTGGCACATGGAGTTATGAAGCACTACCAAACAGGTGGCTTACAACTTTTGTACTGTGTTGCTAGCACAGTCCTTCCTCATCACAGAGTGAGTGAGTGAGTGAGTAAATGAGTGTGTGTATATATGTGTGTGTGTGTGTGTGTGTGTGCGTGTGTGTATTTGTGTGTGTGTATGTGTGTGTGTGTGTGTGTGTGTGTATGTGTGTGTGTGTGTGTATATGTGTGTATGTGTGTGTGTGTGTGTGTGTGTGTGGTGTGTGTATGTGTGTGTATGTGCATGTGTGCGTGTATGTGTGTGTGTATGTGTGTGTGTGTGTGTGTGTGTGTGTGTGTGTGTGTGTGTGTGTGTGGTATTTGTGTGTGTGTGTGTGCGTGTGTGTGTATGCATGCGTGCGTGCGTGCATATGTTATCTTATATTAACTTGTAATTGTATTTTGTTTAAACACTTTTTTTTCTTCTTTTTTAATGCATATGTCTTATGTTGAATTATCATATGTTTCATTTGAATTTTATTTACATGTTCACATGTTACATTGATGGTATGTTCAAATCAAATTTCCTTTTACAGGACACCAAATTATTATCTTATATTGTCCATGATCATAGACTGATTGCACTTTGTGTTTTCTTAGCTTCCTTTTCCTGTCTCTGGCTTTCTGCTGGAGTTAACAGCAGTAATTACTTGCACAAACCTTTGCAATGGCCTCTGCCAAAGCTTTGAAAACCTGCATGAAGGCCTTCAGTGTGTATGGTCCATAAATCGTTGATGCTCCCTCATAACGCTGAATCTGAAGCAAACATGTACACACATTATCACACAAATGAAAAAGAACTTGCATCATTAACATTTATAAACAAATATAGATTTGTATGAAAACTAATGGGAGTATCTGCATTTAAGAGCATCCACATTTACACAAGGAGTGATTTCAAATAAACAAATACATAATAACAAAGGGTTGTTTTATACGCTATCCATTTTGAGCACATAACCCATTACATGAAAACAGACTATAGTCAATATAAACAACAACTCCCACACTGAAAAACTGACCAACAATATAAATAACACTTACAACATACTTACACTCATGTGTGCATGTACACACACACACACACACACACACACACACACACACACACACACACACAATGGGCATGCATGCGCATGTGGGTGCATGCACATTCAATACATGACCCATTCTTGGCCAGTGGGTTACAATAACGTAGCACGTATATGCACAATGTGTCATTATATGCACATGATTTTCTAGCTTGTGATCATGTAG
Source organism: Alviniconcha marisindica (assembly GCA_018857735.1). NCBI lineage: Eukaryota > Metazoa > Mollusca > Gastropoda > Provannidae > Alviniconcha > Alviniconcha marisindica. The sequence goes on from JABMCL010001464.1 coordinate 1,206,847, forward strand.
GACAGAAACTCCCACAGCTAACCAGTTCTTGGATTTTAATGTCTCGCCAACTGCATAGAGTCACATCAGGATGAATCACACATTCTAAATTTGTTTGGACCAGTTCAGAACACAAGTCACTAAATCACAAATCTGTATAATTCACTGTTAGTGTTACAACATCAAAAACCGAACATCTATCAATCTATCAATGCACAATAATACCATCACATTTCAGCACCTATTTACACATTCCATAGGAACTCACTACAGGAACCTGCATAAATCACTTGTGATACGGTGACCTATTCTATTCTCCAGTCCCCCACTCTAAACTGCAATAGCCAAAACTAACACAGCTAAAAAGTAGGGAGGGAATTGGAAAAAAGTGAAGGTGAATGGACTGGAAAGGTAGGAATTAGGACAAGGAAGATATTCCGGGTAGTGGGTAAAGCTATATTCTGACCTACTCCAGGCTTTAAAGGGAGATAATTTGCGAGTTCTGGGTGCTCAACACAAGGACCTTAATTTCCATGTGCCCAGTACCCCATTGCACATATCAAAACAAGAGTTATGTGGTATTATTTCCTTTTTGTCATACAGTCAGCAGTCTTTGCAGTGACACCACATTTTACGGGAAAACCCCTGTGTTTGGAAAGGTTTTATGCTGAGAAAAGTATAAGAAAGAAACCACACCTGTTTATGTCTCAGTATCCATATGGTATCAGACTACCGCAGCAGAACACAAGCTGTTCTACCCTAATCAAAAGAGGGGCAATGAGTATGCTTAGTAATGTACAGCCATTAATGAAGATGAAAACAAGCCAGATTCTTTTCTTAGATTTTTTTTTTCTCTCCCCGTAACGACTTGGCATGACAGGGACTGCTTCCTTTACACTGTCAAAAACAAGGAGTCATAACAAAGAGGTACCTGGTATTCCTCAAACGTGGTGACGTAGTCCGAATAATCATTGGACAGTCCAGCAATGACCGACACAGTGTCTGGAGACATGCCGTTGGTAATCAGTGTCTGGAAAATGGAAGGATGACTGTAAGAGGAGACAAAGCCAATCTGATTGTCTGTGAATGCCTGAAATGAGTGAAGAGCTAACATGCAACACTGAGATAAATACCACATGTGCATAAAGATCATTGTCGACTTGAAGCAGACATACAGTGCAACTGTGTCACAGCGTTTCAAAGAATGCAAGAAACAGCGCTTACACTTCAATACCCCATTTCTTCTTAAACAATGTGTATTTTGAAGTTTCCCAGCAAAAAGTTCTTAGTTACTGAAAAGTGGAAATTTTTATTCATTAAATGCATATGATGCTAAATGCTTGAAACAATTACCGACCTCTGTCACCAGATCACGCGTCCTCCTTCCTGACATGGTGCTGAAGCAAACAGAAAATATAAAAACAAATACAAACTATATCACTGCTATAGTGATTAGAATATATCTTTTTACAGACTGAATACTGTATGGCCAATACAAATGCACCTGTGTTTGTTCAGCACTTTGAGGCACGGGGTAGGCACTTTACAAACTTCCGTTATTATTATAATTATTATAATAATAATGTAAATTAAAAAACATTTCATTTGTTATCTATGCTGGAAATTTAAAAAGGGAAAACAAGATTGTTGCAGCTTTTGATTTTTCACAAGAATACAAACCTACTGAAATGAGTAAATCTCTAAACAATTACCCTGAATGTTGGCAATCAACTGACACACACAAAGCATTATGCCCATTCACAACAGTTCAGAAATTCACAGCTGCTCTCACATCAACGTAATGGATGAGAATGAGTATAACATTAAAAAGCACACCAGAGAATCTGACAAAAAGAGATATTGACACTTTCCCTGCCAAGTAATTTGTGCTGCTGCAAATACAATTCCTTCAGAAAAGAATGCAAAGTTTGAGCCCACCACAAACGATCGCACTCTAGAACTTAAGGGAAATGAAGCTTCCCCTGAGCACGCTAGTAAGCAAGTAACTTGGCATTTTATGCACAGTCAACCAGTATGGCTACATCAGGGCAAGCTGAGCATGCAAGTAAGTAACTTGGCATTTTACGCACAGTCAACCAGTACGGCTACATCAGGGCAAGCTGAGCATGCAAGTAAGTAACTTGGCGTTTTATGCACAGTCAACCAGTACGGCTACATCAGGGCAAGCTGAGCATGCAAGTAAGTAACTTGGCGTTTTACGCACAGTCAACCAGTACGGCTACATCAGGGCAAGCTGAGCATGCAAAAACACTCAGAATTTGAGCAGGATTTGCTAGGACATTTTTGTGAAAGATGTGAAACTCTTCACTATGTGTATTCTAATGGTATTTGTGTGGATCACAAATAGTGTACAGGTTCTCTTTTGCCCAATACGGTCACTTTAAACACATGGCTGAATCCACAAAGCTATCTTTACTGCTAACAAGACACAGGCATATAATAGCTGGCACAGAGGAACAAGTGATGTGTATGGAAGCAGGCACAAAGGAGCAAGTGAGCAGACCACATGTGCGTATAGCAGTAAAGCACAGGAAAGGGGGGAGAGGGAGTAGCCTGAGGGCACTGTCACCACTAACCACACTAACTGATGTCTGGAAGCTGCTATCAGGAGTGAGGGTTGTTTATGTGCTAGGGTGGGAGCCTCTGCTTCCAGACTGTAGGGCAGTAAGGGAGCAGAGGCTGAGTATGAAACAGGACTATACCATTACACTCCGGGCATCACATACTGTGATAAGGGCCAGGAAAGGGTCGAGGAAACAGATCGTGGAATATGGGCGCATGATGGTGCCACTCACGTGAACTCAGCTGGGGGCAGAATGATGGCCAGCTGACCCACCATGAACAGCTGAACATCAACAATTTGAGGCTGCCACAGGTAAGGCCAGGTGATCTGACAACACAGACAAACACCACCTTCATCATCATTATCACTGACCACTTTTACATAACATTATTCTCTGCTTTCAAACAGATCCACTGTGCTTCACATGTTTTTGTGTGTGGTTTTGGTGCATGTTGGGTTACTGTAGAGTTTCCATAATCCATCAAAGTCTGACACAGACTATGGAATCTTTAACATGCACATGTCATCTTTTTTGCAGTAAACACATAAGGGACTTCAGTTCAGACTCATCCAAAGGCCTTTACAAATGCAAACCATCCAATGGAAAAACACCTTTACAACACCTTTACAAACACAACCCATCCAAAGGAAAAACACCTTCAAAACACCTTTAAAAACACAAACCATCCAAAGGAAAAACACCTTTACAAACAGAAACCATACAAAGGAAAAACACCTTTACAAACACAAATCATCCAAACACAAACCATCCAAAGGAAAAACTTTTACAACACCTTTACAAATGCAAACCATCCAAAGAAAAACCACCATTACAAGCACAAATCATCCAAAGGAAAAACACCTTTACAACACCTTTATAAACACAACCCATCCAAAAAAACTGTGAAAATACTATATCAATATATAATGTCTGTTGGATGGATCATCATCTCACAACAAAACATAAAAAGATAAAACATACCTCTCCAGTATCCAAGAGGATTGGTTTAGGCTTGTGGCAGTTCATCTGCTCCTGTGTTGGTGGTTTTATAAGATCTCTGACCAGATTCCAAAATGGATTGCTGGAGTTGCTACCTATAAGTATAACATACAGCATTGGCATATTTCACTGACACTTTCTAAAAGCAAGAGGGACAAAGTGAGAGAGAGAGGGAGGGTGGGAGAGAGAGAGATTGAGTGAGTGAGTGAGTGAGTGAGAGAGAGAGAGAGAGAGAGAGAGAGAGAGAGAGAGGAGGAGGAGAGAGAGAGAGAGAGAGAGAGAGGAGGAGAGAGAGAGAGAGAGAGAGAGAGAGAGAGAGAGAGAGAGAGGAGAGAGAGAGAGAGAGAGAGAGAGAGAGAGAGAGAGAGATGGAGAGAGAGAGAGAAAGAGAGAGAGAGACACACACACACACGAAGTCACACACACACACACACACACACAAATGGCAATGACAATGATCATTAACGACTTCAGGCCATCTGCCCTATCTCATGGGGAGAACACTAGTACTATAATAAGTTCCACATTCCTATTACAGGGAGGGAGAGGAGAGAGAGAGGAGGGGGAATGAGACAGACAGACATGCATAGAAAGACAGACACAGAGACAGATATAATGACAATAACAACTATTTACAACCTTAATTCGGGCCATTTGCCCAATGTAGTAGTGCCATACACTTTCTAGGTACTTTGCTTTCCTATGTGAGTTACATGGTTCCTAGGGACTTGGACCAGAACCAAATAAAGACCTAATAAGGACTTATAAGGACCAATATTAGATTTTGTAAGGACCATCACAACAGTAAGGAACACAAAAATTGAACCGAATTTTGCAAGCGTAGTGTTTGTCCAGTTTATCTTTTAGAACCCACTCCTGGTGTGCACTGTTCTTTAGCCAGCTGTCTTGGAACAAACATTTTCCTGGCATCTTCACTGTTAGCTCAGGTTCTTGCACAGTTCAATTTTGAATTGTGCAACGAAAATGGCTGACCCAAAAGTTACCATGCAGTCTCATGACCATGATTTTTGCGGCACGTGATCTAAATGAACATGGAGGAAAGCATTGTCTGCTTCTGACATTGTCTCAATCTACGTCTAAATGATTTCAAAATTCAGTAAATGTGTGGAGCGATCCAGCATCACTGACTCTGGAAAATGAGGCTTTTATAACTACCCAAGTGCGTTTTTAGTATTAGCAAGACTTGTAAGGACCGTGATGCAAATATAAGGACATATAAGGCCTTACTTGGCAAGTTAAATTTGTAAGTACTTGTAAGCACCTGTAAGGACCCTAAGAACCGGGAGTTAGCAAGATGATCTGATAAATCAACTGGACTCTGACCTTGCTTAAAGTTAAATGCTCCAGGTCCATCGGTGGTGCCTGCCGCAAAGCTGTAGCCCATGGCCGGCTTGCAGGTCTTCACCTGCACGAAGCACAAAGCAAATAATAACAATAACTTACATAATTTATATATTGCCCTTTCTCAGAACAGCTCTCAGTGCTTTACAGTTATGAACCACATTTACAACTAATGCAAAATACACAAGCTGTTGAGTCTCACCTCCACACTGGTCATGTCAACACAAGTGAATCAGAAGACCTCCATTTGCCTCATCATAAACCTAGGGATGTAGTTGTGTTGCACCTCCACATTGATCATGTCAACACAGTGAATTAGAAGGTGTGTGTCATCATAAACCAAGGGATGTAGTTGTGTTGCACCTCCACATTGGTTACCTCAACACAGTGAATCAGGTGTGCATCATCATCACCTTAATGGTTCTGTTGAGTCTCACCTCCACACTGGTCATGTCAACACAGTGAATCAGGTGTGTGTCATTATAACCTTAATGGTTCTGTTGAGTCTCACCTCCACACTGGTCATGTCAACACAAGTGAATCAGGTGTATGTCATTATAACCTTAGTGGTTCTGTTGAGTCTCACCTCCACACTGGTCATGTCAACACAAGTGAATCAGGTGTGTGTCATTATAACCTTAGTGGTTCTGTTGAGTCTCACCTCCACACAGGTCATGTCAACACAAGTGAATCAGAAGACCTCCATTTGCCTCAATATGTATATAATATAATCTTCCTAGGGATGTAGTTGTGTTGCACCTCCACACTGGTTACGTCAACACAGTGAATCAGGTGTGTGTCATCATAACCTTAGTGGTTCTGTTGAGTCTCACCTCCACACTGGATGATTCAGTCTGCCTCACTGTAACTTTAGGAGTGTAGTTATTATCATTGTTGTTATTCATAGCTTTTATATAGCGCTATTCTCTGCTTTCGAGCAGACTCACTGCGCACATTGGTCTGTGATTCTGAATGAGTGACTGTATCCTTTTATAGCGCATATTATTAATATCCACGGAAGTGGTGTACTGGTAGCGCTCTGTGGATGTTGCATGGCTGGTGCCATGTAGGTGTGTTGCACCTCCACATTAGTCATATACAGATAAGTGAATTAGAAGATCTCTGTATGCTTCACTACAGCCTAAGTGGTGTTGTTGAGTTGTACTTTCATACTCGTCATGTCAAGTGTCTGCATAAAGATCTGTGTGCTGTGCATGCAGTTACCTTAGTGTTCTGTTGAACTGCACCTCTGCATTGGCCATGTCAACATGAGAGTGTCTGCAGAAAAATATGTGTGCTGTGCATGCAGTTACCTCAGTGGTCTGTTGGACTGTAAATTTCTAAATGGTCATGTCAACATGAGAGTGTCTGCATAAAGATCTGTGTTGTGCCTCCAGTTACCTTAATAGTGCTATTCAACTGCGTCTCTGCACTGGTCATGTCAAAAGGGAGAGTGTCTGCATAAAGATCTGTGTGCTGTGTATGCAATTACCTTAGAGGTCTGTTGAACTGCATCTCCGCATTGGTCATGTCAACACACTGGTCATGTCAACAAGAAAATGTCTGCATGAAGATCTGCGTGCTGTGCATGCAGTGACCTTAGTGGTCTGTTGAACTGCACCTGCATGTTGGTCATGTCAACATGTTGGTCATGTCAACATGAGAGTGTCTGCACAAAGCTGAGTGCTGTGCATGCACTTACCTTAGTGGTCTGTTGAACTGTACCTCCATATGGGTCTTGTCAACACGTGGGTCATGTTAACATGAGAGAGTCTGCATGAAGATCTGTGTGCTGTGCATGCAATTACCTTAGTGGTGCTGTTCAGCTGCACCTCCAAGTGGAACATGTCAACATGAGAGTGTCTGAATAAAGATCTGTGTGTTGTGTATGCAGTTACCTTAGTGGTCTGTTGAACTGCACCTCCACTTTGGTCATGTCAACATGAGAGTGTCTGCATAAAGCTGAGAGCTGTGCCTGCAGTTACCTTAGTGGTGCTGTTCAGCTGCACCTCCACGCTGGTCATGTTCACGTAAATGTGTCTGAAGGCCACGGGACCTCTCAGCTTCATGCCGCTTGCAGAAAACAACTCCTGCAACACAGCAAACAATTCACATCTGAGAGCATGCATGCATGTGTGTTATTTACACTAAAAGTACATTTAACTGACTGCTAACCCTTTCCCAGCCTTTAAAATGTCATCTGATGCGATTTGTAAATTTGTCTCCATCTGCATATAGGATGGTGATCAACTTCTTGCTTGAATTCCAGCGTCTCATGAATTCCTACATGCAACTAAGTTATGAAAAGCAGTAATTGTGGTCTGCTTAATCTTTTCTTGCATCTGCACTGGGACTGAAACTGCACCAAATGCCTAACTTCTGGTAATGAATGGATTAAAGAATGTGTGTGTGTGTGTGTGTGTGCGCATGCGTGCGTGTATACATGTGCGTGTGCATGTGTGCGCATGCATGTGTGTGCTTTTAGCACTTTTAGCTTATTTGCAATACATCCTAAATAATCTTCAATATATAAAATGTTTTATGTTTTGTCATAGATACTGCTGCCCAATGAATCTCCCCACAGGGACAATCAAGTTGTATTGTACTGTATTGAACATACATGAACATGTATCCTTTTTCAAAAACCCTGACTGCAAAAAGTAAGGTACCTCAGGGAACTGATGGAACTGAGGAAAAAGAACCGTTTGATATAGACCTACCACTGCCTTGTTAAACTGGTTCCTGCCGATGATCTTTGTGCTCTCAAACATGTCTTTCCCAGGCCCTGATGCAATACACAACTCATTCTGGAAAAAGCAAACAAAAGATGTGCTGACTGTTAGTGTTACATGTTTTATCTTCAAATACACCAAACTGAATACAATATTATCATTAATTGACTACATCTATAATTGTATTCTGAATCAGCTACACATGTCTAATAAATTTCCACCACAAATTTGTATGTTTTTGTGTTAGTCGCCTCCATAACCTGTTCATTCTTTTTCGCAGTACCATAGCAAGTCCTACAGTCAGAGCAAAAAGTGCTCAGGAGTTGGCGGTCAGCTGTGGGGAGGGGGAAGAGGAGTGGGGTGCTGGGTGCAAAGGGGGACATGGGGTATAGGGGGCAGGGAGGGGGGAGTGGACAATTAGGGGACTTGCTCAGCATGTCACGATGTCTCAGCATCAAAAAGGCCAGATGAAGAACACATTTGACCGAAATGTAAACAACACATTTTCAAAACAAATGAGCAGATCAAAACAGGTATGTGTGTCTGACCTTGCCATGACATGTGCTGGTGAGGATGTCACAAGGGAGACCACTGTCAATGCAGTGAGGTCCCTTGGTGTTTGGCGATACGTCACCAAGGTTGCTTTGAGCGAAGGCAGCCACATACCGATCCTGCATATAAACAGTTCACTAATGAAAAACATGCCAAAACACCATTGCAATTTTAGTTTAAACAAGGTTGAACTGGTACTGATAATGTTAAAAACCCACACATGAAGCCCTATAATTGCATAAGTTTTAAATAAGCATAAGAACAAATGCACATTTGGACCCTTAAAAGCAATACTGCATTACGTGATAAACAATTTATAGCATTAAAAAAGCAAATGCATGCCTGTATACCTTGCAATCTGTCTTTCAGTCTGCCCACTGTAATAAAGCAGCTTAAAACATGATCGCATACAAACGTCCAAACAGTGCTCTTAGTCTTACTGAAGGATATTGTTGCAAAACATTTTCAGCATGTTAACTGTTATTAATGACTTATCAAAATTACATGCTGCATTGCCTGGATACGGCTACAGCAATGACAAGAGCAGTGCTACCCTGTCCTACCATACTGCAAGTCTTCATATATGCAATGTTAATGATTACTATTTGGTAGAATGCACTGGGGAATATGACATCTATTCAAGGTGGAAAGGCAGCCAGTGAAACTTCATTAGTTTTAACTGATTTCTTACAGCTCAGGAAAAAAAAACCCAAAAACCTGAAACAATGTTAACTGAAACAAGATCTCTAAACACATGAAAGGTTAAAAGAACGTAAAACTTGGTGAATAGAGAATTAAAATCAGAATCAGATGTGAGGATCACACCAAACTCATCTAAGAACTGCTAATTATTTCCATAAAACTGTTTACGGAAAATCCGTTTTGTGGGGTTCCAGTTTTTTCTGCCTTTTCTTTTTTCTTCCTCCATGGGCACAAGTGTACAAACATAAAAATCAGCTCTTGGCACATACGCATGACTGGCACAGCGATGTGGCACTCACCGGTGTGGACAGTCCTCCACGTGCCATCATGTAGCGTTCAAACAGCTGGGAGGCATAACCCTTGTTGTCACCGCTGATCAGACCATTAGTGTTGTTCATGCTGGTACAGTGGACTGCAAACCAGCTGAAAGTTTCCAGAAGCCACTGAATCAACTTAATGTTTTACAAGATCAGCAGATCAACACAAAACTCCAGCAATGCAACCTATAACATTGTCTCCTTCCCTTCCCTTGTTTATAAGACTCATACATTTGCAGTTCAGTAGCTGAGACAATCAGACTCAAGATTGTCCCATCTATGTATGTGTATAGTCCCCCTGAATACCCATACAGTGAGTGCTGAAATGCTGAGAACAGACACTAGCTGCTACATTAGCGGGGGTTGGTGGAAGAAGATGGACGGTAATATTCACCTACGGACCCAATCTCACATAGGGTACAAACCCAGAATTGACACTGTCATTTTTTTGATGGGGGGTGACAGTTTAATCTGTCCCCCAAACCAATCAGAGGAACACATCACTAGTACTGTTCACTTTTCTGATGCTGGATAAAAATATTCCCACCCAGTCACAGGTACGGGTACAAACCTACCCTCACAGTCACTGTCTTCTTGATCAATGGATGACAATATGCACACATCATGAACCACACTGTGCTTTCTTACTTGATCATTCCCAGAGGGCGCCCCTGTGCATCTTCAATGCGTAACACCGTCATGTTCTTGTCAACATCGTACTTGTATCTGAAAAAAAGGATCTTTATTTTATTACATTCTCTTCAAATTAAAACAATTTATCATCAGAAATTAAGCTTTAAAATGACATAACTGAGCACACAAGACCATCTTATCAGATAATTAACAATGTGGTCTTGATAACCAAGCATCAATGCACTCGATGATTCCTAGGTAAAATACGTATAGACAGAGGAATTGTCTCTTAGCAACAAATACAATAATAAACAAAAGGTAGGGAAGGGAGATGGAAGTTTGAACTCGTCCCTCAAACTCATAAGTGCCGAGAGAGACAGGGGGTGGGGGGTGGGGGATGGGTGCAGAGATTGTGTTTTAATTGCAGAAAGCATGGGTGGGTGTGGGAGCCTTATCTCATGGCACAAGATTCCAGTTCAACTACTGGCAGACTGGCAAGCTTCAATAATGCATATTACACATGCTGACATGTTCTCATTGCAAGTAATCTTTTCATGTTTTGGGCCGTTGTCGTTTTCAGAGAAAACAAGTGTTGTATTTTTAGTGGATTATATCAGTCAATTAATTAATCAAATACTCTTTCTTGTTCATAACTATACATTTTCTTCTTCATAATTATACGATGCATAAATACATTTTTCTGCATCTTTTTCTATGACACATTGTGTACTACTTTTGGCTAGGGCTCATGCACCATAGAAATCTTCATTATTATTATTATAAAAATGAAAAAAACATCTTTGACACATCGGATAAGGAAGCCACATTGAAAATAAATAAATAATATATTTAAAAATTATCTGTCTTTACCTCTGTCTCATTCTCTTAGCACTCTCCCGTCATACTCATAGGCAGCCTTATTGCAAAATCCTGCTCATAAGCTAATAATTCCAGTGACTACATCAGTACAAGTAACAAAACATCTTCAGTCAAGTCGCAACTTGCTGTGTCCACGGGTAACTATATGTAACAAAACATCTTCAATCAAGTTGCAACTGGTTGTGTCTATGGGTAACTACATGTAACAAAACATCTTCAATCAAGTTGCAACTTGCTCTGTCCATGGGTAACTATATGTAACAAAACATCTTCAGTCAAGTTGCAACTGGTTGTGTCCATGGGTAAAGTTCTACATGTAACAAAACATCTTCAGTCAAGTTGCAACTTGCCGTGTCCATGGGTAAAGTTCTACATGTAACAAACCACCTTCTTGTCAAGTTGCAACTTGCTGTGTCCATGGGTAAAGTTCTACTTTGTAACAAAACCCACCTTCTGTCAAGTTACAACTTGCTGTGTCCATGGGTAAAGTTCTACATACATGTAACAAAACATCTTCAGTCAAGTTGCAACTTGCTGTGTCCATGGGTAAAGTTCTACATACATGTAACAAAACATCTTCAATCAAGCTGCAACTTGCTGTGTCCATGGGTAAAGTTCTACATACATGTAACAAAACATCTTCAGTCAAGTTGCAACTTGCCGTGTCCATGGGTAAAGTTCTACATGTAACAAACCACCTTCTGTCAAGTTGCAACTTGCTGTGTCCATGGGTAAAGTTCTACATACATGTAACAAAACATCTTCAATCAAGCTGCAACTTGCGGCGTCCATGGGTAAAGTTCTACATGTAACAAAACACCTTCAGTCAAGTTGCAACTTGCCGTGTTCATGGGTAAAGTTCCACATGTAACAAAACATCTTCAGTCAAGTTGCAACTTGCGGTGTCCATGGGTAAAGTTCTACATGTAACAAAACATCTTCAGTCAAGTTGCAACTTGCCGTGTCCATGGGTAAAGATCTACATGTAACAAAACATCTTCAGTCAAGCTGCAACTTGCTGTGTCCATGGGTAAAGTTCCACATGTAACAAAACACCTTCAGTCAAGTTGCAACTTGCCGTGTCCATGGGTTACAGACTACTGACCTCTGCCTCTCCTCTGCAGGGTTGTTGAGGTAAGCGGAAGGACTTCTGTTGATGTTGGAGTCCATAAGCTCCCCAACACTGAGGTAGACGTTGGCAGGCCGTATGGACTCATGGGCCTGCTTTATGCTCTAATGGGACGTACAGAAAATGGTGATATAATCATATGTGCATGGGTGAGGTGGGGGGCGGGGGGGAGGGGGGGGGGTGCATTACACTACAGTTTTACCAAATCCAACATCTAGCGAGACACTTATTCACATACAATCTCTCTCTCTCTCTCTCTCTCCTTCTCTCTCTCTCTCTCTCTCTCTCTCTCTCAGTCTCACACACACAGTATACAACACACATGTGTGTATCTACACACATATTTATATACACATAAGCACCACTCTAACTAAAACAAAAACATTTCAACATCTGCAAACAAATCTCATGCCTGTGAATTAATTATTCATCAAGAATATAATTATAAACAAGAGAGACATACAAGCAGACAGACAGACAAAGAGACAGATTTATAAATGTTGTGTGTTAATAAACAGCAAAATATTGGAACTGAAATTCTTATATACTTGAGATGGCTATATTAATTTATTTTCACACATCAAAGAAAGGCAAAAAAAAATAATCCCAAATTATGGCATTGAAAATAGTCTGCATAATTCAAATACACAAGTGTACATTCACCTCAACAATGCCTTTCACCAAGGAGTCAAAGCTCTCTTTGACAAAGCCCCAGGAAGTGATGTCATAGAGGACATACTGGTGAAAGCCAGCAGGCCCGGAGTGCGTGTGTATTCCACTGATGCCCACGTTGCGCTCTGTGTACAGGTCATTGTACAAAGCCTTCAACTGCTTGATCACCTGCAAACAGCATTCAGCACATGATGAAAAACCTTCTTGTTCTACAAGCAAACATGTGCATAGATTAAAAGGGGCATGGTCCTTCAGATATATATATATATCAAGACCAAACAGAGTTCATCACAACATTCTAAGTGGCTGGGGGGGTGGTGGGGGGGCGGGAGGGCAGGGTGCAGAAGGGGGTTGGGGGTGGGGGGGGGGGGGACTTAGGTCATTGAGACAGCACCCCCTTTAAGATCAAATTGTTCCCTTCCTCTTCTCACAGTATTTCCATCCTAACTAATATCAGTACCCAGTTTCTGCTACAGTCATTGTGTGTGTGTGTGTGTGTGTGTGTGTGTGTGTGTGTGTGTGTGTGTTTGTAGTGCGTATATAAAAAAAAAAAAAACTTTATATAAATCGTTTTGTAGGACTATGCTCTACATGTGTATAGAATATCATATTTAGGTTAATATGTACCATGTGAGCGCTCAGGGCATTGATGAGCGCATGATAAATGTACATTATTATTATTATTATTATTCAAATTAACTCCTCCTCAAAGATCACTCCTCTTTCAAGACCCCTTCTGGTGCAGTTTTAGGGTGATCTTAGGAGTAACTGGATTTTAATGTCCTGTCAACCACACAGGGTCACCTAAGAGGGGTTACATTGGTGCTGTATTAATTACAAAAAGCATGACATATATAATGTACCCAGTGGAAAAGAAATCACATTTTCATTCAAATTCAATGCCTCTTTATGGAGCTAGCTTTCTCAGTATTTATTTTGTGTCACAGGTAGAAAAGAGAACATTTTAAAATCAACATTTTCTCTCTTTTTTTCTCTCTCTTATTATTCACAATAAATGCATAAAATCAAAATTTACCTTTTGGGTCACTTGAATTCCAGAGTAAAAAGGTCATGTAGACAATTCAACACAACAAAAGTAAGAGTATACAAATAAAACAGAGTAAAACATAAAAGGACTGTGGCTGTATGTGAGTGAACTTTCTCTTCAGAGAGCCATTTGCGCACACAGACACACACACGCATGCAAAGCACACACACACACACACACAGCTGACTAAACACTCATTCATAAAAATCTTTCCCCTAACTGGACCCAAGCAAAATCACAGTCAGCTACAAGTGCAAGAAGTACAATTCAGCAGCCTAAAATCACAACAGCATTAGCAGAGTGCCTGACCTCTTGTACTCTTATTATTAGTATTAATGTCTTATCATTTCTGGCAAGGTCAACTTTCAGCCAAGACACAGTATGCGGGACCAGTAAAACTTGTACAAGGTTACTAGATTGATAAGTCAGGAGCATGGATCCCACCTAATTTCCAAAATGTTAAAATATGGATTATGTATTGCACTGACCTTGGGACCCAGAAAATCTAAATATCTGGGGAAGTGGGATGGGGAAGGGGGATGGGGAAGGGGGGTAGGGGGATGTTGAAGGGGGCGTAGGGGGGGGGGGGGGGGGGGGGCAGGTTAGTGGAACTTTGCAGATGAGATGTTGACCATGTTCTGTAAGAAATCTTGTACAAACTACAAAGTACAATGCTTAAAATTATAAAACACCGTAGGTCATGTTGACCGAGACATTCATAAGTAATGTCTTCTCTTACCAGATAAGCAGGAGAGAAAACCAGCTGTTCCTTCCAAATGATATTTTATATAAGTCGTATGTATATATATATATATATATATATATATATATATATATATATATATATATATATATATATATATCCCCATTGATTCAGGGAAGACTGGCCTTGGCTTAATTAACAACTCTTACTCTTAATTCTCTGTCAGTTACCAAACCATTTTTCATTAATCTTACATTCTTAGTTTTTAGTCTGAATTTTACATCATGTACAATCCATAAAATATTTATTTTGAAAATATTGTTTAAACTTCAAAACAAAACAACAAATGTCAAGATAGGAAAAAATTATACAGTTTCTATAACAATTAACATATATACTACCCTTTAAAGTTAAATATAATGTTGCAAAAATCATAATAACATCAATGATACATGTTGTAACTACTTGGAGTTGATTATAATTTTTAAAAAATCTTTGTCAAGAAAACAACACTTAAGTTAAAGGTCTTATACCTTCCCCACCACTGTGACTTTAAATGAAATTCACTTAAAGTGAAAAAGTTAACAAAGTTGTTGCCACTGACAGGATCATGGCCAGATCACCAGTTAGGTGACCTGCAATTTGTTTTCCCGGATTGGAAGTTAAAATTCAGTGCAACACTTCAAGTACAATGAGATGGTTCAAAAATATGTGCTTTTACTACTAGTAGTTTTAGTTTCAGATGACCTATGCATGATGACAGTTTTAAATACAAAATTATTTTGCAAACACACAAAACAAATACAAAATTAAATTATTTCTTATTCTTCTGAGAGGAGACCTAACAACAATTGTACAGCAGGTCTGTAATGGTATGGTACATGCCACTTTTGTCTGATTTATTAATACCAGACCTTCCAAGCAAACAACAAACAAGCAAACAAAATGGAATGGACAGAGAATGATTATATCTATATATATATATATATATATATATATATATATATATATATATATATATATAAAATCTATGCATAATGGTAAATTATGCTAGTGCGAGGCAGCAAGCTACACATACCACCTGCCAACTATCATCTCCTAACTGCTCAACAAGAGCCAGACATTGATCACATAAAAAAGCCTACTTCCGAACCAAACATATCCAAGAATCTTCTGGGGAATAAAAGTCAGAGTGGTCCATTAGCACTTAGCAGAAAAAGGAAAGAGCACCAAGTCACAGGACTAGGAACAAGAACATGAGGGGTGAGAGTAGCACTGGAATGAAATGACAGGCTCTCTGAAATTCCAGACTGGGGAATGAAATCAGACATCCCCAACCTCCCTTCAGGGCTTGTTTAGTGTTCAGCAGGAAAAACATACCAAAAATTCATTTTTTTCAATCCAATTTGAAATATTCCAATCCAAAGGAGGTTTGTTCAGAATAAGACTACACCAATCCTGGGTACGTGCTCACCGTACCTCAAGTTTTATGCCCTGTGAAAGCATGCACGAATCAGTGCTGACAAACACAAAGCGATTTCCTCCACTCTTGTCCGCAAAAACAAAAGCTCGGCTGTACTGGCGTATGTGGATCCCATTGGCTGTCTGAGCTGGATTTGCATACCCCATCTGTTCACCAAGGCAAAGAGAAATATCATTATTACATTAATCACATCTTATATAATGGCGGTAATGAACAAGCTTGTAAGTTATGTAAACATATATATATATATATACATTACATGAGGTAATTACAGTCTATTTCTTACACCTCCCCTACAAAAGGAATAGGCTGTCTTATCACCAAACAGCTGTGGGCAAGTAATTGTAGTGTATATTGTTTGCATCTTTTTACAAGGTACAGTAGTATTACTAGTAAATGTTTTTCCTCCTTATTAAATAGAAACCAAATTTCATGCAGGTTTTACTGTTATAAATAATAAAAGTGGCAGTTATTTACTGCAATATTTTAATAATTTGCCTTGATTCTGAAATTAAATCAGTTTGAACATATCAAGACAATGAAACAATTGCAGTTTTGTGAAGGTCTATTAGAGTTAGTTGCCTCCAGAGAGGTACTGGAAGAGACCGAGAGTGGATGTGGAACGGGGTGAGGGATACACATGATGCTACACCGTCACCACCAGAATGACTCCTGCACTGAAATGGGATCTTTCAATTTCATTTATTGTGGAGGAACAAAGTCACAGTCAGATACATCACAGTGTCCATAAATAACAACTCTGAAGAGAAAGGGATGAAGCAGAATCAAGCCACCGTTCATCTGCTTACCTATTACCAGCCGAATGTCCAGTACACTATTTTTACCTTCTGTATTACTTTATTATAAAAAAAAACTATAATAACTATTAATATAAATAATATGCAGTCATGGCCTTCATGCTGGCTTCATGCACATTCTTTAACTGCATGCACAGATTTTTTGTTTATTAAAAATAAAATAAAAAAATTGAGACTTCTTCTTTCCTTGGATGCCCACAATCATGTTGATTATTCTGGTGTTCACAAAGCTCTGGTCACAAGTCCTTAAAATTAAATTGTTACACTGTCTCAAGTTCATTCTCTCTCTCAAAAACAACAACAAAAACCCAACATATTTGGGTCTTTTTTCTTTTCTTTTTCTTTTGGTGGGGGGGGGGGGTCAAAGACAGCCTCACAATTTTAAGTTCACCAACTATGTAATTTTGTTTTCTCTCTTTCTTTTCTTCTCTTCGCTTATAAGTTATATTTTTTCCCTGGGTCCAAAAGGAAACATAAATCTGCTTCTAAAATATCTAACTATCTAACTCAGTTGTAGAACTTTGAAATCTCATCCTCACCAAATTTACTTCCGCCGCTGGACCTGTTATGTCAAATATACCGGTTCCAATCTGGAATTCTGTTTGTCCAGCAACACAAACAAAGCACAAAAGCAATATGGGCAGAAGCTCTGGAACCGCATGCAACCCTAACAGTGCCATTTTGCTTCTTATGGATCAAACCCCTTCTCAGCTCTCCGGTACTTTGGTAAGTACTGGCAGTGTCTCGTGCTTCTCAAGGCCTGAGGTGGTTATTATTAGGGACCACATGATTCAGGTCACGTGATAAGGACTCTGCTGGAAGATCCGATTTATTATGTCGTGGTAATGGTGCTTCAGACTGAAGTTAATCATGCATAGAATACTTTGCATTCTTTTCGATGACTGTCTTTTATACTTTGTAGAAAAGTTCTTGCATACTTTCAGATTTTTTTAAAAACTGATTCATTGCAGAAAATATCAAAAAATGCATCCCGCTACCCCCCCGTTAAAACAAATGGTTCCACCGATGCTATCCCCCAATCCAACGCGGTGTATAGCTGGTGCCACCGGCCCATAAGCCTCAGAACGTATGGTAAAGGGTCGGGTGTAACAAGCCACTCCCAAAATACACATAACTATGTGCGAAGGCTTCTGCATCTCAGTTTCTCAGAGACAAATTCCGGACGGCGAAACCCTCATCTCGTCACGTAGGCACCTTCTGACACGTAGGAACCCACTCTTTGATGCGTTGGCAGTACCAGTGTGCAAGCTACCGGCATTGATCGGTGAACTTTCACGCTGACCGGGTCTTAACTTTTACTTCTTCAAAAGAGAGAGCAGTCGAGAACTGCTAGAGCACCATTCTAGACTACGCAGCGAAGCTGACTTTACAACTTTTACGTCTGTCTGGGACTGTGCAGTTGGCAAGTGGGTCATTGCATTGCACGATGTCAGAACTGCTCTGGAACCTTTTTCTGTTTGCCTGCGTGGCATCTTTGGTGAAGGGGGAAGTGTTTACGTCTATGGCTCACCTGGAAGCCACTCTGTATGCTGAGAGAGACATCTCCCTGATACTCCAAAAGCATGTTCAGAAAGAGAGGGAGAGATTAGACAAGTTGGAAAAGTGAGTATATGAACCAGGTGTGATAATTCATCGAAAATGTATTGTAATTATGCTTAAAAGTTGTTGCGTTTTAAGGCATTCAAGTTTCAACGCTAAGGTGAGTATGTTATACCACATACTGTGCACATAATGCCCTTGTAATTTGTTGTTTTCTGCCTATAACCATGAGGAAATCATGGGATTGGTAATGACTAAATGAGGGTACTACACCTGTGGTTTTCTGGTTATTGGTAATATCACACATCTTTCAAATCATCTTTGAAAGCTTGCTTCAAATTATTCTGTTGTGTGTGTGTGTGTGTGTGTGTGTGTGTGTTGGTGTGGTGTCACGCTTGGAATTTCAGTTTGTTTTGACTGTTTTGACTTTGCTTTGTAATGGATTATGTGCTCCAATTTGGAGAAAGAGAACAAAAAGAGTAATTATTATCATTGTTATTATTATGCAGTATATAGCCAGCAGAAAAATACAGGACACCATCTCTCAGTTTGCCTATTAACTGATTCAGGCATCCATTTAGAGTAACCACCTTCATCAGGACTTCATTTAAACTGGAACCAGCTGAAGATTAGGCCAGTTTTGTCAACTTCTGTTTCTGTCTAAGGACAACTGAAACCCACAGCCGATTCACTCCCAGCAGAAGTAGCTGCTACCACTCTGGAAATCCCCACCCCCCCACCCCAACACTGCTTGTTTGAACTGCTGCAGTGTCCAGTGACCACCATATCAAAATGACAGTCATTTTTAGCTCAAGAGTCTAGTCGCAGCTTTGCTGTCAGTGTCACTTGATAGTGTCAGAGAAAGACTGTACTCATTTTCAGTTCAATCATGAATGGGTAGTTCAGTGTTTGAGAGGACAGTGCATGGGTCGAAGTGGCTGTGATGGAAAATTGGGATTCTCAGCCCTTGACATTCATTTACCTATTGATCTCTCTCTCTCTCTCTCTCTCTCTCTCTCTCTCTCTCTCTCTCTCTCTCTCTCTCTCTCTCTCTCTCTCTTCCATCACTCCTCCCTCTCTCTGAGTCTCTCTCTTTCCTTCTGGCTTCTCTCAGCTTGCATTTGTTTTTCATTTCAATGTCAAGTTGCAACATTTGGCAAAGACTGCTGCAGTATACATCATTACATGTGCCACAGGCATGGCCTTCCCATTGATGTTTGGAGTGCTCTCCAAATTAATATATTGTAATATTGATAATAATGATCATCTTCAATTTATCAAGCCCATCAAATTTCTGGATCTGGATTCCTATAATACATGTTGCAAAGACCACTACTGGTCATGATCACAATGGAACAGGAGAGTGCATTGCAAAATAAAACTTTTCAGGGAATAACATAATCTGTGTACAGTTTGTAGTTGTACAGGCCTTGTTTAAAAACTGGCTAGAAAAATGATCTGGCTGCCTATGTGTGGGAGGTAGCCCCTTGAATCCCTCTGCCTGCTGCTGATGGGAATGCAGTACACTTGACTGCATCTGCAGTTACCACATTGTCTTCCAACTTGTTCTACAATTCTACAATCAAACTTTGAAGGAGTTGTCAGTTGGGTCAGAAGTTTCCCTGACTGAGGAATGACAGGAGGAGCATAAATACCAGGTTACTGTGAGAGCATGACATGAAGAGTCACAGAAATTTGGATAGTTGTTTATGGTATGGTGAGGATGACTTGTAATTAATACAGTAAATTATCTGCACAAAATGTGAAACTGGAGTGTTTAACTTTAAGTCTTTAGCAAAACTGAAAGAGTAAGACTAGACTTGAGAGGGCCACATTCATTGCTTAGTAATGCTGCATGTGTGTGTGTGTGTGTGTGTGTGTGTGTGTGTGTGTGTGTTGTGTGTGTGTGTGTGTATACATACAATGCATACATTATACATGTTTGTGTGCATGTAAAGACTAAAGTGAATAAAATAACTTATTACTTGAAACCAGTCTTGAAAGTTGAAAGTTTGTGATATTGCCTATCTGTAAATTTACAAAAATGGTTGCATCAGGTTCTACAAAGGTTTACTCACTGATAAATAATAATATTTGAATTTATGCTGTCATATTAACCAACATCAAAAAGATTTCTCCTTTGCCTCAGTCTTAAAATGTAGGCTACAGACCATTAATTGTCATTAAACTGATTTTATATTTTGTATTAATCTATCTATCTATCTACCTAAAAATCAGTTCAGCAACAGCTAATGGTATAGATATTATTATATATGTGTATGTTCATTCATGTTCTGCTCCCAGGTCTAAGGATTATGTAGATGCAATGGTTATAACTTTATTTTTGAAGTTAATGAAAAGTTAGTTTACCTACTGTGACAAAAGGTACACAGCTGGGGAATATCAGCAGACATAAGATTAGAACTGTCAAATGTATTATCATTTTTATTTTTATTAATTTCAGTGTTTCTAATAACTGTTGATCAATTTAAAGTCAACAAACAAAGGGAGTTAATTAGCACACAAGGGATGTCACACAAACACAACAACAAAGACTGGAATCACCAATGGTAGCTGTCAGTGTCACCTGGTGTTCATGTATCCAACATTTTACAAGGTACAAACCCTACCAAAGATACAATTGTTGATACTAGTTATTAATAGACCAGACCAGTTAAAAAATAAATAAATGAGGGTTTCAAGTTATTTAACCCTTTCACTGCCATTACATCACTTCAAAACAACCAAATTTTCACCCATCGCTTTGTCATTGTTCATGACCAAAATACAAAAAGCTTAAAACTTGAATGGTGTTTAATTTGACAGGACACAAAAAACAGCAACCAAAAAACGTGTGTTCAAGTTTTCAGCAAAAAGGCCATCATGAATCAGATGAACATTAGAACTGTTTCAAAGGCAGCATTGGGGAAACTTCTGAGAGATGGGATGGAGTGCAGCATATGGGCTTTTCCAAGTGCATATAATATAGTCTTAAACAAAACTGAACTCAGCAAAAATAACCACTGTTGTGTCAGTGGCACAAATGTTGCCCACTCATATCACCAGTAAAACACTAGAGGCCATTGTATGATTGTAGCAGTTAGGCCAGCTGTGGCACTTGACAGTGTCATTTGTCACTGGTAACACAAATAGGATTCTAAATTTAAAGTAAACTCATTGAAGCATTGTTGCCCAAAATCCTTTTATCTTTCATTATGATCTCTGCTACCTCTTAGAGAAATGCTGGCCTACTTGGGCATAGCATGTTTTGAGAATGCAGATTCCTGTAATCATATGAGTAAGTGGTATCAATGATCCTTTCACTGTTTCAGATCCATTTCTGAAAACATCTGCTCTGGTACTGTTCACTTTGATGGTGTGCCAAGTCTTCAGTTTCTAATAACCTAACCAGAATAACATGAAGAATAAGAATAATGAAATAATTTATTTTATAAAGCACAAACCTGCAACATAAAAATAGAGCTGGGTGTGCTGTGCAGAATTCAAATATAAACTGCAACCACACTGACTGATTGAGGCACCTCAAATGGAAAACAACATTAACAATGACTAGAACTCAAAGCAATTCAAATAACAAACGTAACTAAACAGGCAAAGCAGAAACACATGTGCACACACACACACACACACACACACACACACACACACACACACACACACACACACACACACACACACACACACACACAGAAAGAACTCAAACTCGAAAACTTTATTTTACAAGGATTGTAGTTTAGGTTCAGTCAAAAACCTGTCTAACAACTAGTCCTTGCTAAGCTACTGATGAGTAGGTATCAAATACCAAGCATTATTTATACATATATTATAGGCATGAATGAGCTAGTGAAATGTTATACATGAGAATTTCCACACAAACATAGCTGTTCACAGTGCCAGATGAACACTGCCATACATCATTCTTCAGTTACATATTATGAGCATACAACCAGCAGAGAGAGAGAGAGCACATCAATCAACTGAAATGATTTGAGAATGGGGGGGTGGGGGGAGGGGTGGGGGGGGGGGGGGGGGCAGGTGTACAGGATGCATTTTGTTTTTATTAAAACAGTCATAACTCTGGACATCCACTGACCCATACTGACATCTATTCACCCTTTTGTCAGAGCAGGTGATGAATGACAGAATGTGGTAATGATTTTTTTAAATTTATTTTTTAATCTTTAAAAAGATTAGGCTTTCATCTGTTCCTCAGTTGTCACCTCTTTATGGGGTTTGTCACTTGGCCAAGATAAAAAATATAATAAAAAAGGGGGGGGGGGGGGGTGCTGTCATCTGATACATGTAGTTGTTTCAAACCCATTTGCCCTTTTATAAGGAGTAACTGGTTTTTGGTGCCCTTTGGGTCTTATGAAGGTGAATGCACTTTTGGTGATTTGCTTCACAATTTCCATGCACGTCCACAACTTTACAAACTATTCCCTAGACCCCTGGTTTTCAGTTTGAATGGAACTGTAAAGTTAATGCAAACAGTGTAATAATTCTTGCAAACACTGGTGTATACTTTGTGAACTATACAAATGTGTCCAAATACAGTGTCATTGACTCGGTGTCATTTCCATGCAGACCACTTCTACTTCTAGTTCCAGTAATTACTCTGTCAGGGTGGTTCAGACTGAGGTAGCAGCAACACTGACTGGTCAGTTCATAAGTTCTGGATGTGTCAGATTTGATAACAGATAGTACACCACTTTGGAAGTTGTGCTTATTATAATGTTCGAGGCCAGAGGTAATTTAAGGAAACAGCTTGTTTTCACTGTTTATTAAAATGTATGCGGTCAGATACTGGTAACTACATTTCTTTCGATGTTCATGATAGCACTGTATTAATAATTTACAGGCACATATTTGCACTTTGAACTTAGTATGGTGAGTAGCACAACTGATCAGCAGGATAAACCAAACTGACTTTCTTGATTTTGGAGTTTTGCAATTATTCCTAAAGTTTGATGTTTTATGGGTTTGAGTTATTATTCCTTGTTCACATTTACACTAGTTACAGCATTTGAGTTACTCTTTTTCCTTGTTCACCTTATACTACTTACAGTGTTTAAGGTTTGTTGTTGTTATTTTGTTTTTCTTCTTTCTTTTTTCCTTCTCTTTCCGTGTTCACCTTTCACTAGTTAGAACATTTGAGTTATTCCTTTTTTCTTGTTCACTTTACACTAGTTACAATGTTTGTTATTATTTTTCCATGTTCACCTTACACTAGTTACAATGTTTGAGTGAGTCTTGATGTTGGCAGCATGTGTGTCTACTACATGTGTGCCCTAAGTCTCACACTGCCCTAAGTCTAACAAGTAACATAATAATAATAATTTTGTGAGAATGGCCTAAAATGGCTATAGTCATCTGACCTTAGCATTTAAGGGAACTAGCCTTTCTGTATGAATCTTTGATACATTTTTGTATTTTTGTATTATCTTTTTATATATATTTTTTTTATCAGTTTGTGTTAGCATATTCTATAACTGTATGAGACTAAGAGACTGATATAACTGCCGTGATTGTCAGGGTGTGAAAACCAGTTTCCTTTGCAATTAATACCACAGCTGCAGGTCACTGATGACTTTCAGACACAGACCAGCTGCAGTGTTGATGAAAGCAATAAAGTGTGACCGTAAAATTGCTAACATTTGGATATTTTCGGGGTTGCCATATTACTGTGAGGTTGATCAAGACTACTAGTAGTAGTACCATATTGTGGAGTATGTACAACAGAATTCTATATACACACATACAGGATGACCTTGGTAAGTTACAGCTATGGGCTGACAACTGACTGCACTCCTCCCAAACTCCAAGCACTGGTTTACGACATCCTTCCTTCTGGAGGAAGGTGCCGGAAAGCGATGCTCGGAGCGTGCTCTCCTCCCTACCCCCTGCCCCTCTCCACCCCCCCTCCCCCCCGACACACACACACACTCATCCTCCCCATCCCCGTGTAGGGTTTTAAATTTCTGAAGCTGGGAGTCCAAACAAGATCTTCGGCTCAACTCCGGATACACTATGACTTCAGCAAGTGTAGGACTTCACACACTCCGTCTGGGAGGAGACTGATGAAGGGGTTGAGCAGCGTATGTTTGCGACCAGCTGTCATTCAAAGGCCATCGCCTTTTCCAAAGGCCAACGCTGCCCATGGCGTAATACGTACAGTACAACTCGCACACGTGGTCCAGCAGCATCCATGAAGCTGTGTGTGTGTGTGGGTGTTAACAATTCAGACAGTCATATACTGTGTTTTCTTCATTAAAGCAAGAAAACAGATTAAAAAACAAAAAACAAAAACACCTTTTTTAGCGAATGCTCGGATAAGAGAAACTCGGAAGAAAGTGTGTGTGTGTGTGTTAACAATTCAGACAGTTGCATACTGTGTTTTCTTCACTAAAGCAAGAAAACGGATTCAAAAACAAAACCACCTTTTTTAGCGAATGCTCGGATAAGAGAAACTCGGAAGAAAGTGGTTTTGCCGGCCCCAGTGACTGTTTTTAATGTATTTAACCTATATTTCGGGGAGGCTGTTCCACTCAGGTATGGTGCGGAGCTGTTTTTAATGTATTTAACCTATATTTCGGGGAGGCTGTTCCACTCAGGTATGGTGCGGAGGAAGAAGGTCTGTTGTCGGTACTGGGTCCCGTGGAAGGTCAGGTCAAAGAAACGGTTGATCAGGCGGCGACATTTCTTCCCGTTCCCTGATGTTGGGGCACGCGAAATGGGCTACCTGAAAAGGGCCTCGATCGATCTGTCAGGATTTCAAAGACGGCTAACTAGAGTGAAAGCGGACTCGAAAGACCAACGACCCATTCAGGCCTACGGCACCCTGCTAGACAGCCAGAGTGTTGCAGCCTCAGCACGAACGTCGTGGGCGTGATGGGATCGATACCATCAAATAATCGATTCAGTTGAGTCACAGAGATGGGCATTTTCAGATGTCACAGTGGTGACAATCGGTTAGGGTACCACGCCGGCCCTGAAACTAATGAACGCAGATATGAGATGTGGAGATCGTGCTTGTCTCATTTGCTCCACATATCTCATGATTGTCATCAGCGTCGGCGTGACAAGGGACCCTGCACCCATCTGTTCGTTCGTTGGTCTTTTCTATCGCCGAGTCGTCTCCGGAGAGGTACTGGCCGGGACTGACATCCCAGGAGGTCTGGGGAGGGAAAACTTATACATAAAGCAACACTCTCACCTACAGAATTGTCTGTGCCTCAAGATGATGGGCATGCAGGGATGAGAGCCACTGGAATGTTTCAATAACTGTGAGGGGAAAAGTCAAACTCCAGGCACTGGTTTAATTACGACATCCTTCCTTCCTTTGGAGGAAGGTGCCGGAAAGCGATGCTCGGAGTGTGGATCGGTCCTGATGTATGCCTCGACAGTGTCCATAAACCACAGCTTTTGAAGAGCAAGGAGAGCCAAGATGGGGAATCGAACCGACGTCGTCTGCGTAGCAGCCTAGCGCCTAACCGCGATGCCCAACCGGCTCATGGGTGACCCGTTCAACCATTTAAAAGCTTGACCCTCTAAATGCGCCCTCCCTCCCCCATCCCCCTTTTAGCGGAATCATGCGGGTACCCTTCCCGAAGGAATCTGTCGCTAAATATGACTGTTT
Source organism: Alviniconcha marisindica (assembly GCA_018857735.1). NCBI lineage: Eukaryota > Metazoa > Mollusca > Gastropoda > Provannidae > Alviniconcha > Alviniconcha marisindica. The sequence goes on from JABMCL010001464.1 coordinate 1,232,657, forward strand.
TGTTTAATAATGGAAGTGACCTACCCAAAAGACTAGTAATCTAATAATAATTAATAAAGAATATTTATCTGCCCCTCTCCGCAATGAGTGCAAGGCCCTTACATTCAAAATACATGTAAAGACATAACAACACCCTGGCCCACGCCCGCCCCTCTCTCTCTCTCTCTCTCTCTCTCTCTCTCTCTCTTCTCTCCTCTCTCTCTCTCTCTCTCGCTCTCTTAATATTAATCGAGTTTGTAAAGTTTTTCTTTTCCTTTTCTGTCTCTCCATTTTTTGCCTAATCGGTAGTTTAGCAAGGACTGTTTGTTAGACAAGGCTAAATGAACTTAAATTACAATCCTTGTGAAATAAAGTTTACGAGTTCTCTCTCTCTGTCTCTCTCTCTCTCTCTCTCTCTGCTCTCTCTCTCTCTCTCTCTCTCTCTCTCTCTCTCTCTCTCTCTCTCTCTCGCTCTCTCTCTCTCTCTCATTTTGTCTTGTTGGTTTTTTCTTCTTGATTGTGTGTGCTTTTATTCTGTTCTTTTATGACTCCTTCCTCCCCCCGCCACTCCTTTTTTAACATTTAAAAAAAAAAGATTATATAGATTATTTTAATCTCCCAAGTTTCATTACCAATATCCTGATTAGAAGTGATACGATATGAATTTCTCGATAAGTAGTAGCACTGTGACAACGACGGACATATTACTTCGGCCTTTATATTAATGTCTCAAACGTAGACTAGAAAGCAGTGTAATTAATAATTAAGTCTCTCTCTCTCTCTCTCTCTCTCTCTCTCTCTCTCTCTCTCTCTCTCTCTCTCTCTCTCTCTCTCTCTCTCTCTCTCTCGCGCGCGCGCGCGCGCGCGCTCGCGCTATTTTGTCCTGTGGGATCATTCTTTGTTTGTGTGTGCTTTTATTCTCTTCTTTTATTAGTATTTTCGGGGGGGGGGGGGGGGGGGGGGGGGGTTATAGATTATTTTAATCTCCAAACTTTCATTATAAAGGTCCTGATTCGCAGTAGTTCTGTGGCAACGGCACACACGTCGGTTTGGTCTTTGTGCTTACCACCCCCCCACCCCCCTCCCACCCCCCCACCCCCCTCCCCCCACCCCCACCCCGCATCCTCTCCACCGTCCCAATTGTCGTGGGCCAAAGGTGCGCTTAATGGGGAAAAATTATCTCTTTTCTTTTCTTTTCTTGGGTTTAGGTGGGGGGGGGGGGGGGGGGGGAGTAACATTCCTGCTTCAACAAGGAAGTAATTTGGACCGTCCCTCGCACTTTGGGGTGTTCCACGTGTCTGCATAATTATGTCTGCATGTGGCTTTCACTCTGCAGCGATAGGAGCACACGAAGCCGTGCGCCTCTGCAGGCTCTTTCTCGGCACTCGCCAGTCATTAACCCCTTCACTGCCCCCAGCAAGTGAAATGTTCGGGCTGAAAAATGCAGGCACGCACCTGCAAACAGTATTTTTTCCGGTCCTATAGCACATATCTACTTTCAAAGCTGTGCGTTTTGATGAAAATCCTTTCACATGCCGGTGCCAAAAAGAAGGCAAAAAGGGTTTCAGATTTGGTACTTTTACTAGTCGTTTTTAAGTGACAGCATGGCAGTGAAAGGGTTAATAACAAACAGAACTGCTGCGTCAAATTGACTGCTTGTGTGCCGTTGTAAATCCGTTACTATGAGTGTGACAAGAATGAAGTTGTGCCAGCTCTGACTGCAGCTCAGTTGTGCTGAAGAAGGAGCGACTGTAGTGACACTGGTAGCAGTTGCCACTCCACAATGTGGAGATGTATTTATAAGACAACAAGGTCACAGATTAACTTTCAGTCACGTACAGCAAGCAGTACGTACAAACACCATTCTAATCATAGAACTGCCTCAGCGGCAAGCACGACGTCAATGAAAACAAACAAACGCGCACGTTCGCGCGCACGCACACACACACACGCACACACCCATTCTCTCTCTCTCTCTCTCTTCCCTCTCTCTCTCTCTCTCTCTCTCTCTCTCTCTCTCTCTCTCTCTCTCTCTCTCTCTCTCTCTCTCTCTCTCTCTCTCTCTCACACACACACACACACACACACGCACTCTCTCTCTCTCTCTCTCTCTCTCTCTCTCTCTCTCTCTCTCTCTCTCTCTCTCTCTCTCTCTCTCTCTCTCACACACACACACACACACACACACACACACACACACACACACACGCACACTCACTGCTGTACTTGGTCTGCAAAACAAATATGAACATCATGATGTACCTGATAGTTGATACATACATGTATATGTACGCACGCACACACATTATTTAGCGTAGTAAAATCCGCAGTAAGCAACCAATATCTTATCCATCGTCTACTCCGTCGTGATTGTAGTCATCACTGTGGGTTTGGGTGTTGTTTTGTTGGTGCAAATGGGTGTATACCTTTAACTATGCTAGTTGATGTATGTCAGTGTTGTTGTTTGCTTATGTTTGTATGCTTACCGCTTTTGAGACACTTTCCTTGTTGTAAAACTTGGTGAATAAAGAATCTGAATGTCCTGCATGGCTACTGAGAAGATCCAGATATTCCGCATCATTGATTGAACAGTTACTACAGCCTAATATTTTCCAACATTATGGAGAGAGAGAGAGAGAGAGAGAGAGAGAGAGAGAGAGAGAGAGAGAGAGAGAGAGAGAGAAGAGACAGACAGACAGACAGACAGACAGACAGACAGACAGACCGAGACACACAGAGAGAGAACTCGAACTCAAAAAGTTTATCTTACAAGGATTGTAGTTTAGGTTCAGTCAAAAACCTAACAACTAGTCCTTGCTAAGCTACTGATGAGTAAATATATATGATTACAGGCATCATTTATATACATATATATGTATGAATGAGTGAGTGAAACGTTATAATGAGAATTTCCACACAAAACATAACGTGTTCACAGCGCCAGATGAACACATGCCATACATCATTCAGTTACACATTATGAGCATACAACCAGCAAATAAGGCAGTAGAACATCTGGTCAGTTCATATGACCAGTACTGGAAAATAAAACAGAAACAGTCAATGCTTATCTTATAAAGAATGGTAAAGGAGAGGGAGAGAGAGGCGAAACAAAACAAAAAAACAAAAAAACAAAACCATAGGAGAAAGAGACAGAGGCACGACCAAACCAAAAATCATTGAAGAGAGAAAGAGAAGAGAATTTTTTTTCGTAATATTTGTGATTCCTGTTTTGTTTGCGTGGTCCACTCGTATCATTCCCAGAGTAGGAAACCACGTCGTTTCCTCTCCTGTGCAGGCATAGCATTCATTCGGAGTGATTTCATTTCACATCATTACCGGCTTCCTTCCCAACACCTACTCCCAGCCCTAGGACGGGGCTCCCAATTTCCTACACCAGCCGTAATATTAGCCCCTTGTTCCTGGCGACAAAAACACGAGTGTATAATTATAAGCCCGCTCGCGATTTGCATCAGACCCCGACCTCCATTACAGACAAGGGCAGGAAATGATGGCTGCAGGAAAGACATCCCAGACTGGTGTGCGTCAGCCGGGATTGAGCCGAGAGGGGCAGTAACGGAGCTGGCAGCTAATGGATTATCGTCAGCTAATACCAAATTGTGCCTGCTCCTGATTGATTGAATCTTCCCAAGACCGCTGACCCTTCCTGCCGCCGGGGTGGAGAGAGCTAATTGTCTGCAACTTGATCTGCACTGAGACTGCCATTAACAGTGGGGGGGTATTTGGGGTAAACTGGAAGCCCGGGTAGTGGGTGGAAGGAATGGTTTTCTTCCAGCTGTGGTTTCCATAATTATGGGGCACCAGGTGAAGGACCCACAGTAGTGGGGGGGGGGGGGGGGATTGTTATGTTGGCAGAAATAATCACAGCCTGTGGAGTTTTTACCGATTTGAGTGCAACAGGTGTTAACTAGTTTTGTTTTGTCTTCAAGAATTATTGCAGTGTTTTGGCTGTAGTTGTGTGTATGTTTAGAGTGGGGTGGGAGAATTAAGGATGTTACAGTGGGGTGTTTTTTTTTGTGTGTGTGTGTGTGTGTGTGCGGGGGGGGGGGGGGGGGGGGGGGGGGGTGGGGATAATGGGCTCTTTGTTTAATGTACTCTGATAGAGTTGAAAAGGCAAAAGAGCAAAGAGAATACTGCCTAAATAAATCATCCTAACATTCACAGCCACACTCAGCTGTTTTACAAAAATAATGATCAGTGTTATGAGATACTGCTCATGTATAAAGTCAAAAGTTCTGTTGCAATAATTTTTAAAAAGTAGAGCATTTCAAAGACATTTCATATCCTTCAAATTTTCTTTCTTTTATTTCCTTCTGCATATGTGTGTGTGTGTGTGTGTGTGTGTATGTGTGTATGTGTGTGTTCACATCTGTAGGTTTTATTAGATGTAAATGGAATTGATTTACTTCATGTAAATTGTAACGTTCTTTGTGCTGTGTTTTACAGACTCGCTGAAGACTACAACCAACACAGCAAAAAGGCTCTGGCGGACCCGACCTATTACCTGGGTAACCCCGTCAACGCTTTCCTGTTGATCAAGCGGTTCACACTGGACTGGGACAGGGAAGTCACACCCATCCTGGGCAACAACACATGGGCAGGTCGGTAATTTACTAATTACCATCAAATCAAACTGTGTAGATTGGTGATTTTGCTCGACTGGGACAGGGAAGTCACACCCACCCCTGGGCAACAACACATGGGCAGGTCGGTAATTTACTAATTACCGTCAAATCAAACTGTGTAGCTTGGTGATTTTGCTGGCCTGGGACAGGGAGGTCTCTTGTAGATTGGTGATTTTGCTGCACTGGACAGGAAAGTCTCGCCCCACCCTGGGAAACGACACGTGGGCTGGTCAGTAATTACAATCAAGTCAAACTGTGTAGATTGGTGATTAGCTGGACTGGGACAGGGAAGTCTCACCCCATCCTGGGAAACGACACGTGGGCAGGTCAGTAATTTACTAATTACCACCAAATCAAACTGTGCAGACTGGTTTGGACTGGGACAGAGAATTTAGTCAGATGCATAGTGGGCTTAAGATGAGTGGTCAGTTTGGGGGAAGTATAGAAGAAAAGACTTGTCTCCTAAATTTGAAGCCAACATTTTATTTTGCAGTTTCTGGTTTTTATCTTAATCACTTGGTATAAACAAAGTTTATTTACATTCATGTAAATATGGAGAGAAAAAAATCATTAATCAAGAGCATTAATCAAGCTAAACACTTACAAGTATAATTAACTGAATTCATTTGGCAACAATGGGCATTTTCATATAACAGAACTTGAAAACAACAGAAAATCTTGATCTCCATTTGTTTGTTTGTTGTTGTTGTTGTTCAACAAAACATATTATTCAACCAATCTATGCTTACAGACTTTGCTTTTTTTTTTTTTTTTTTTTTTTGGTGTGTGTGTGTGTGTGTTTGTTTTTTGTTTGTTTTGTTTTTTAAGACACTAGTTTTTTAGTCTGTTTGAAGATTGTCAATATACAGGCTGGAATGTGATTCAGTCTTCTCCTTTTTGTCTTTGCTATGGTTTCCCTCTCTTTTCCATCACTGAGTGTATGTATTATATAGTCAATCAGTCAGTCAGTGTCAGTGTTGTGCAGAAAAAGATTACCTTATTTTTCAGTTGCAGATATTTGCAAGACCCACAAATGTGTCTTAATGTCATCAGATCTTGTGTTTTTCATGCTGGTAATAAAAAGTGTTCACAGTCTGTCCATGGACACACAATAAAAACAGGGACGCACCCATAAAGAGGGAAAAAAAATTCACATAATGGCTGTAGCCATGCTGTATGCACCAGTATGCCTGCAGCAAAACTGCAGTCTTTTATTTCAGTTTTGTTTCCCTCTCTTTTCCATCAGACTTCAACTCAGAGCTCCAGTATGCGAAACAAGACCTGCCCTCATATGAAGATCTGAACGGTGCAGCCATGGCGTTGATGCGCCTACAAGACACATACCATTTAGATACCTCCAAGATTGCTCATGGCAATCTGGGTGGTGTCGTTTCATCGTCATTGTCAGGTACATTTTCTCTCGATTATAGCTTTACTGTATGCTTATGAATTGTAAAGCCATCTTTCTGCCTTTTTTAATTTTTTATATATTTGTTATTGGGGTGGGATGATTTTAATATTTTATCACCTGCCATGTTTTAAATATGACAGTATGTATTTTTCTTAACAATTACATGATGTTATACTTGTAACTGAAATGTAGGGTACACAATATTAGGTTAGAATTGATGACTTCAAGAAATGTGTCATATTTGTGATGATGGTAGAGGACTTTGATTGTGAGGATTGCAATGATGATGTTGGTGTTGCAGTGACAGTCTTAACTTTGAACTGATTGATTGATTGTGGGGTTTTTTTTGGGGGGGGGGGATTTTTATTTTTATTTGTTTATAAAAAATTTTCTTCTGAATACTCATGTAAATCCATTGTGTCATCCTTTAATTTCTATTGGCTTACACATTGTCAATGTGCTGTTATCAGTTAAATGCTGGAGCCATTTATTGTGTAACTTTTTCATTTTTCATTGTCATTCGTTAGTCAGACAATAATGTGGTTCTGTTGTTAATGTTAGTTATGCCACTAAGTGATTCAGGCTGATAATAACAATGTTCAGACTCCATAGCAGTTATATTATCAGGGTTTCCTCTACACCAGTAATTACCTGGTTTTGTCTTGTGCATCTTGTCCAAGGCCAGTAAATTGAAAAGATTAAACTTTTGAGTTCTGGACCACACTGACGCATTTGCAATGTAATATATGCATGGGCTTATGGACATACATAATCATGTATTATTATTTCACTCTGTTTTGAATCACGACCAGTAAATTTTGACCATGACTGACAAGCTTAAAACTGCCAGTCTGAATGCAGGTCATTGGCTGAAAATCCTAGCAGAAACCCTGCATGACTAGCTTTGAAGTCTATGATCAAAGTTAAACTGCATTCCTTCATGTTGATTTACATGTACTTTGAGCCCAAATGTTTATTACAGTATGATAGAGATACTGTTGAAAAGAAAAATATGTCATTGTATAAGAAGAGAGTTAGAAAAGGAAAGACAATTTAAACAGGGAAAGGTTTCAGTGTCTCAGCCAGTCATTAAAATCCCCAGAGGAAGGGAAATAAGTGGTTGTGCAGACTTTAAAGCGTCACATGTACTCTGTTATAGTGTTTTGCTACAGATTGAATTGTGTTGTGCAGTAGTGATAGATGCAACAAGGTAGCAACATTTGGGTGAGACTGCAAAGAATGACAGCCATAATTTGGTTTGGGACCAAAACACAAGAACCATTTTTGTTTGTGATACCTTTCAGCACTAAAGAATTTGAACCAAAACAGGAAGCCATTCATTGCAGTTATGATCTGAAACAGAAGAGGCCTAGAGCCAAGAGTCTGTAGAGTCTGTAGAATCAACAAAGGGAGTTAATTAGCACTCGAAAGACATCACAGGAACACAACAACAGACCTGAATTGCCTACAGTAACTCTCACCAGCGAGTAAATACAGCAAAGGCCTGAATCGCCTATAGTAACTCTCATCTGGTATGCGAGTAAATACAACAAAGACCTGATTCGCCTTCAGTAACTCTCCCCTGGCATGTGAGTAAATAGAACATACATAAACTCCACTCAAGGGAAGAGGATACACCTTTTGGTGGAGTACCTTTGGCACATGCAAGGTGAATTATCATAGGTGACTCAGGTCTTTGTTGTTGTGTTCATGTGATGTCTTTCAAATCTTTCAAGTGCAAATTTACTTCCTTTGTTTTGTTGACATTACAGCTATAACCTGTGTGTGCTTTTCTGGCCTTACCAAAGGTGAATGAAAAACTGATACAAAAAAAGAAAAAAAGGTACAGAAATTTGGTTTTGATTTTTACTTTAATTATGGTACTGGTCTGTCAACCTCCACCAACTTTTTGATTCCATGGTTCAATCCTATACAAGCCCAAGGGTTCATTCACATGAGCTGCATCTGTTTGCAAAATTGTCTCTCAATCTCGGCAGAACTTCATGCCACCAATCCAAGCCGGTTTTGAAGTACGGGCACATTTTTGCAGTACTAATTACCAGAAAGCAATATAATTGTATTCACATGTGTACAATACATTTTGTATATTGCTTTTGAGCAGTGATTATGTGCTGATATTTACAGCCGTGAGTTCTACACTCACATTGAGTGAGCACTCAGTTGGAAGAAAATCACACAAGCAGGATTGTGTTCAGCAGAAGGGTGTCAGTGTTTCATTCACGAAAGAAATCCATTAGCATGAACAGTAGAATCTGCTAAAACACATACAAGTACACGTCTCACCAAAGACTACAGTTTAAAACCTTGTTTAAGACCTAGTTAAGACCCTGTTTTGAGGATGCTGCATCCAGGTACATCCCAAAAAACTTGCAGGTTGCACTGACTTATGATTATGATGTGTAAGATCAGTCAGTCAGTACTGAGGCACAGTCAGTGAGTTCACATTTCCAGACATTTCCAATGCTAAGTCATTTTGAGTGATCTCTGTAGCACTGATACATGAGCCGTTTCAGCCGCATGGTTGAGTAGGATGGTCCAAACCTGATCTCAGATGGATCCTGCGCCAGCATAGTCGTATGGTTAAAATGCCTCAGAGCATCAATTTCATCCTGGCCATTCCAAATACAGCATGCTATATTCCCAATGGATGAACTGATTCCACCAGCCAATGAACACCTGATGTTTGGACTGAAGTGAAGGAAAGGCCAGGATGATAACTCCTCAGTAGCATAGCCTTTGCATTAGCCCGTCAGTTTTGGCTGTATTGAGTGGCAGCCAGTACATTTAAGATGGGTGAATCCAACAGCGTGAGGTTCGAACTGTCTGCCTCAACCATATAGGGCCCAAAAGACTCCTGTACTGGCGCATTAAGACAATGCATGCAGTGTAATGGACCGTTTTCAGTGTGACCGTGAGACTGTTGACTATTGGTCAGATGTGTGATAGCAGATTTTAACTGTACATGCACCTTAAAGACCCTGCTTAGCTATTTGGTATTAACCTATTAGGCATGATGGCTGATAATAACGGCATGCCTCCATCCTCCCTCTTCAGTGGAGGAGTGTTTTGAGCTGGGTAGACTGTCCTATAATGAGGACGACTTCTACCACACCTTGTTGTGGATGGAAGAGGCCATGTCTCAGCTGACGGAAGACCTTGATATGCCAACGAAGCGAGTTGAACTGCTCGACTATTTGGCCTTCTCCTACTACAAGGTATATAACTAATGATGTGAAGTCATGACTGTAAAAAAAATGCAACCATAATTGTTTTTTTAATAATTTTTATGGGGGGGGGAGGGGGGGGATTTTTTCTTCTATTTTGTGTGTCCTGAAAGAAGTCCAAACTCAGCTTTTGCTACTGCATTGTCACACTTTCATGATTCCCCGACAGGTTAATTTGTTTGACAAAGTGTGAAAATGCATTGACCATTTGGGTTGGAGTTCCATGGGATGCAACAAAACGTATCTTTAGTAAAAAAACAAAAACAACAACAACAAAGTTTTAAAGAAACAAAAAACAACAACAAATCATGAAAATGTCCAAAAGAAAGAGTTACATTTTATGACCAATAAAGCAGCTTTAAGCTACAGACTTTTTTTTCCTGTTCTATTTTTTGTTCCTGTCTACTTTTGGGCAGTCACTGTTTTGTTCTCTGTGTCCTTGATGATGCAGACTAATCTGATAAGGGTACTTTTACATAGACTTCTGAAAGCCCACTTCTCTTGTCAAGCTGCAGATACAAGTGTTTATGTTTTTAGTAGCTATAACTACATCCTCTCTTTCTCTTTCATACTGTCTGTGTACTTAAATCATTGCCATCTTGGACAGTAGTTCCATTCAATTTCTGGAAAGTTTTTGTTGTGATTGAACACAACCACTGTGAAGCCACTGGTGGTGTCATATTTTGTCATGACACTGACCAAAAGATTGTCCTATTTGACGAACCAGGGCAGGGGGGCAGCTAGTGGGAGGATCACAAACAGCATACAGTATATTATATACTGTGCACACATCCATTGGTCTATATTATCAACACTAGTTTAGTGCTAAAACACTGTTACTGGTGCCGTCATTGACAAGAGTGTTCCCAGAGCACTGACAGCTCTTCAGTTTATCTATGGGAAAGCAAGCTGTCACCAGCAAGCATGATCTCCTATAAATATAAATTTAGTTTTAGACTGTTTAGCCGTGACAAACCTTCACTGCATGATAAATATATTCTCGGAAAGCCTCAGTTTGTCCATGGGCGAGCCTTCACCAACAAGTATGATCTCTCATAGCTTTATCTGCGGACAAGCCTTTGCTGACAGGTGTAGTCCTGAGAGCTCCAGTGTGCTTCACTGGGTTCAGTAGCCTTCACTTATGAACCTATATATATATTCTTTGGTAGCAGCAATTTGCTGATGGGCAAGCAGTGTAGTTTACACTTGTCCACAGCTTTTGTTTAGACAGCTCTGGCAGCAGGGATAATTACACTCGCTCAGCCATCCAAGATGAGTAAAAACACCCCTAGGCAAGGTAAAGGCATAAACCAGTAGGCCACAGGCATGTGATAATTCCTGACTGATTTCTCAGAATTGTTTTTGAATTGTTTAAAAAAAAAAAATTAAACTCTTCTTTTTTTGGGACTGATCATCAGAGAACTCCAACTCAAACTCGAAAACTTTATTTTACAAGGATTGCAGTTTAGGTTCAGTCAAAAACAAATCTAACAGCTAGTCCTTGCTAAGCTACCGATGAGTAGGTATCAAATTACAGGCATTATTTATTACATATAGGCATGAATGAGTGAGTAAAACGTTATACATGAGAATTTCCACACAAAGATAGCGTGTTCACAGCGCCAGATGAACACATGCCATACATCATTCAGTTACATATTATGAGCATACTACCAGCAAATAAAGCAGCAGAACACCAGAACAGAAGGAATCAGATCAGCATTGTTTGCAATGCATTGTTGGCACAACTTTAACTTCACAGTAACTGTAAAATTTAGGCTAAGTATGATAACATGGAATAATATTTTTCACTTTTTTCTTCTTCTTTTTTTTTTTGGGGGGGGGGGGGGAGGTCAGGCTAGAGGTAATTCCTTCAGCTGGTGGATTTTTAGTTTTTAAGCTTCTGTAGAATAGAGTGCTCATAGCTTATGGTTAAATACATGCATGAATTATAGCTCTGGGGGATAGAGATAATTCCTTCAGCTGGTGGATTTTTAGTTTTTAAGCTTCTGTAGAATAGAGTGCTCATAGCTTATGGTTAAATACATGCATGAATTATAGCTCTGTCTTCGTGACGGTGATCACCTCAATAATTCAGTGCCAAAAATCTGAAAGGTATGCGTGGTGTGCGTTATGCAAAATAAATGAGGGTTGAAACCTGGAAAATTTGAATGCTGCCTCCATCCAGACCTGCATGGCCAATAGGAGTGTGCTTGGTAGTGAAAGTTCAGCCTAATTAACCTGAGGCTAGCACAAACAGTTAACCAGTTAACCTTCATACTAATACTAGTAATAGCTGTTGCAAACTTTGAAGTGGATTGTTAAAAGCTTGGCATAGAATTAGAATGGAATCTCCCCTGAGTGCTGCTAACAACAAGGACCCAAGGTAGCCTTTCCAAAAAAATGCATCCTCGTTCATCAAGTTCATATATATATATATGAATTGACTGGACTGTCTGAAGCATGAATTGCATCCAAGGACTGGTTGCATGAGATGTAAAGTGGAACAGTGAAAAACCTTGATTTCACATTCTGATTGTTGGGAGTATGTGCTTAACAGCGGAAGAATGCTTTCTGCTTGGGCGCCTGTCCTACAATGAGAAGGATCTGTACCACACCATTTTGTGGATGCAAGAAGCGCTGGACATTGACAAAGCAGCCGATCCCCTCACCCCTTCCAATCGAACCGTAGAGAGAAAAGAAATACTCGACTATCTCTCTTATGCTATGGCAGTGGTGAGTTTTGTAGGGTTGACCGTTTTTCATAGACACTGCATGCCATTGAAATCATGGATTAGTTTAGTAGTATTTTTGTTGGATCTACACTTTGTAGTGAACTTGAGATCAGGATTGACCTACTAATAGGGGGGAGATCATGGTTGGCTGAACCATTTAGGACAGGAGTTCTTTAACGAACAGAGTGCTGAAATGAATACTGTTGAAATTGAAGTTTTATTAGTTTGAACTTGGAAGTTCTGAGATGGCAGATTTAATTCTCTCTCTCTCTCTCTCTCTCTCTCTCTCTCTCTCTCTCTCTCTCTCTCTCTCTCTCTCTCTCTCTCTCTCTCTCTCCTCCCTCCCTCCCTCCCTCCCTAGCCATTTTTGTTTTACAGGAAAATACTTTTCGAATGATTCCTTTATATAAATTGTTAAAAAAAAATCATATTTTAGTTGCCAGTGCTGCAGTGGACATCATGCTGAATAAATGTCAGCGTCTCTTTTGATTGACTTTACCCAGGCATTTACCCCCCTTTGATGTTTCATTGTTTTCTTTGGGCTCTTTGTCTATTTGGAACAGAGCCATAAATGATGTCCCCCCCCCCCCCCCCCCCCCCCCCCCCACCCCTTTGCCTCCATAACAAGGCATTTTCTACTTCGATGTCATCCTGATTTATGTGAACAAAACCTTTGATGAATTGAAAAGGAAAGGCTCAGCGGCCTTTGGGGCAGTGTGTAGAGGGACAATGGGCAGCTGGATTTTATGTGACAGAAATAATGACCATGCAGGCCATGCCTTCCAGGTCACTGTGTTAATGAAGACAGCCATTCTATAGTTTTCTTTCTTTCTTCCCCGAAGGGAGGCCGGGGATGTCTGATGTCACTCTCCTGTCTGGAATCTCAGGGCTGTCATTTGATTCCCCTTTCCTATCTTCTCTTCTTCTTTTTTTCTGCCTAGTCCTCTTGCTTTTTCTGCTAATGGTCCATTCTCCTGACTTTTTCCCCCAGAAAACTCAAATATTTTTTGGTAAGGGTTAGGCTTTTTTGTATGGTCTTGTTGAGCAGCTGGGAGATGATAGTTGGTAGGTGGTGTGTGCAGCTTGCTGCCATATGGCACTGGTATTTGCCATTATGCATTTATGTAACATTTTAAATTTTGTATTGTGTCTATCCATTCCTTTTTTAATTTTTCTCCTGGTACTGATAAATTAAGCAGAATGGTCAATGATACTAGCATGTCCTAGCCTTATGTGCTTTTTTAACAGGGGTAATATTGAAGGGACTAACTCTTTGAAAATTTGTGTCTGATTTTTGTGTGTGTATGTTTTATGTTTGCGAAGTGATTGACTAGACAGAGGGTTGATAATGTATATATATATATATTATGTGAGAAGAGTTTAGAAATGTGTATTTGCTTATGACCTGAGTTTGACTGTCCTGAGGTGACCCTGTGTGGTTTGCAGGACATTAAAATCCATTTATTACTATTACTTCCTTTCTTTCTTTTTCTTAATTTTTTTCCTTTCTCATTTTCTCCTGCTTTTACACTTGCAGACTCAGCGTTTCGTTTCTTTACCTTTACAGACAGTAATCCTGGTAGTCTTCTCTCCTTTTCTTTTTCTTGTCTCCTACACCTTTGTGGACAGATTTTCAAGATTTTGTTTCTCTTTTGCCTTTGCAGCAAGGTTATGTGAAACATGCGCTGACACTGACGAACGAGCTGCTTGATCTGGGTAAGTGCACACAGAAAACACACCTGCTACCTGCATGTAGTTCTGAAGGGATGGAGGATGCCTGGGCTTTGAGTTCAGAGTTTGAGTTATGTGTGTGTGTGTGTGTGTGTGTGTGTGTGTGTGTGTGTGTGTATGTGTGTGTGTATAAGGAGCTGAAAGGGGGGAGGCAGAGGTAGAGATAAAGATCATTTTGTGTATTTATTTTAAGCACTAGTTGTTGTTGTTGTTGGGTGTGTTTTGGGGGGGGGGACTTTTTTTTCTTTTCTTTTTTTGAGCCAGTGTGTCGAAGCAATTTTTTTGTTTTTAGCAATGAAGATTTATTTGATTTTGCTTGATTTGATTGCTTGATGGAATTTTAAAAAAAGTGTTTCATGAAACAGCTGTCTTTTTGTGGGAATACACTGCAGTACAGTGACCACTTGAATTTAAAAAGGGCCCAGAATTTAGTGTCGGTATCTTGTATTATGTCTTAACTACAAAGGTAAGCAGGGGCGGAAATATTGTTTGAAGTAACTGTGTTCCACTGTTGTTGTTTTCACATCATTCATCATAAAAAGAATGACAATTTCTAATGTGCCTAACCTCATAATGATCAAGCCCTAAACATGCAAACACAGCAAAGACAGACAGTCCTATGTGCACAACAGAGACCAATGCACAACATTTAATCACAAACCATAACATCATGTATAACACTTAGTGCTCTTACCAGTCACAACCAAAGTAGTCTTAAATACAATGTCTGCAAATACATGTGTAGCGCGCACACACACACGCACGCACGCACACACACACACACACACGCACACACATGCATGCATACATGCACACACACACGCATGCTATTATGCACACAAACACATGCACACACACACACACACACACATACACACACACTCATGCACCCACGCACACAGCTCCTCATGGGACGATGAAAGGGGTGGGGGTTGCACCATGAAATAGGTTGCAGGAGAAACTGTTGAATGGAGACACTGAGAAGTGTGTGTGTCTGGGTGTGTAGGTGTGTGTGTGTGTGACGAAATGAGTATATCCTTATGTCTTTGTAAGCACTCTGGACTCATACGAGATGGGGCGCCATAAATAATCTACTGTTATTATTATTATAAGTAAGGCAAATCGTCTCGTTCACAGATCCCAACCATGAGCGTGCCTTCAACAACAAACGCTACTTTGAGGACATGCTGATCCGACAGGGGGACAACCCAGCAGGCTCGTCTGAGCGACCAGCCGTGAAAAGGCAGGTGGACGAGTACCGTCAGTCCAGGGAGTTCCAGACCTACGAAGCCCTTTGCAGAGGCGAAAACACGCAGGTCAGTTCAGAACGGTGCAGCAGAACCGCCCAGTGGCTGGGGATATGGCTTAGTGGTAAAGCATTAGACTGATGGTCAGAAGGTTGTAGGTTCAATACACCCACCCACACATGTACCTCCTCGTGGGATGATGAAAGAGGTGGGGGTGGCGGGATCCCACAATGTTCTTCTTTCTGTGCTGACTCTTATTTTGATATATATATATATATATATATATATATATATATATATATATATATATATATATATATCTGTTCCATCCCTGTATTGGAATTTGGACCTTTTGGTTTTGTGTATGTGTGTTGTTGTTTTTTGTTTGTTTTTTGTTTTTTCTCTTCACCCATTGTTCTTAGTCTTTGCTCTGTTTTTTGTTTTGTTTTTGTCTTCTCCTCTCTCTCTCTCTCTCTCTCTCTCTCTCTCTCTCTCTCTCTCTCTCTCTCTCTCTCTCTCTGTTGTTAGACAGGTTTTTTGAATAAACCTAAACTACAATCCTTGTAAAATCTCTCTCTCTCTCGCTCCCCCCCTTCTCTTTCCATTTCATTTCATTCTGTCATTTTCTTCTCTCTTTTTTCTGCCAGTTAATTTCATTGGCACAATTCCTGTGTTTGCAGAAAATTCGAAACGTACACAAGCTGAAGTGCAGATACGTCCACAACAATCACCCCTTGCTCGTGCTGCAGCCAGTGAAGGAAGAGGAAATGTTCTTAGATCCCTGGATCGTCGTCTACCGTGATGTGATGTCAGACCGTGAAATTAACGACATCAAAACAATAGCCACACCCAGGGTAAGAGTTGAATGTCTTTTGCACAAGAAACAAGTGATGGTTGTTTGGAAACTGTGGATTGTACCTTCCTCTGTCGAGTGGTTGCAGTCATGAGGTTGATTATTTTATCACTATGGGGCAAGGGGTTGGGGATGGGGTGGGGTGGTGGAAAGAAAAATGGGTTGTTTCTTATATAATATATATAATATGCTTTATGTATATCTACATTTTTCTTGTTTTGTAGTGCTTGAAGCTGTGAGCATATGAATGGGTGGTGGATACAATTTTGCATAATTCTTCTGTCATTTCTTCGTTAGCTGAAGGGTTAAACTAAGAACATGTTGGATGTGCTATTCTGTCAACCAAAAATTGGTGTAGACGTAACTGTGCTTTTGTGCTCTTCTTTTCATTCATCGTCTTTGCATCTTGTGTCTTAAAATTGTGCATTAGTATAGCCAGCTGTTTTAAATACTCAGTTGGTTGTAGCTTTTTTTCTTTTTCCTTTTTTTCTTTTTTAACTAACTTTTCTCCTGAATCTGGATCTCTTGTTTTAAAATCTGTATGTTTTTTACTTTATTTTCATCAGTTGAACCGGGCAACAGTCCAAAATTCCCAAACCGGAGAACTTGAAACTGCAACGTACAGAATTAGTAAAAGGCAGGTGTTGTTTTCTTTGCTTGAGATCGTTAATGAATGTGAGTGTCTGCCTGTATTGTTATATGTGTGGTTTGATTTGGAATATTGGAGCATGCTGTGTTGTGTTGTTTTTTATTTTGAATCTGGTGCGTTTGTGGTCATTTGTTGCATCAGCAGTTGTTCCTAAATTGAACTGTGACAGAACCTTACTTTTGATTCAGTCATACCCATATATTTTGTATGGAGGAGAATCACCCTGTTTTCCTCTTCACAGTCATGCTGTGTGTGATTTTTCACCCAAACAATTTTGGCCACAAGAGCAACATAATAGGTGCAGGGCAGGAATAGCTAAATTCCCCATCCCTAACAAGCCTTATGGTTTCTGTGGATGTTAAGCACCATGTAAAGGAGGAGAAAGCTCAGTTGGTAGAGTGTCCGACTGAAAGGTCAAGGTGCAAAACTGATGCTGGTTCAAGTCCCTGGGGCAGCAAGTGATTTTTCTCCCAGAGTCAGCTGTACATGCAGACTCACTTACGGTGTCCATAAGCCCACATGTACAACTGCGT
Source organism: Alviniconcha marisindica (assembly GCA_018857735.1). Taxonomy (NCBI): domain Eukaryota; kingdom Metazoa; phylum Mollusca; class Gastropoda; family Provannidae; genus Alviniconcha; species Alviniconcha marisindica. Next base: position 1,249,686 of record JABMCL010001464.1, read on the forward strand.
GCATTAACATCTGTGCACACGTTAAAAATTCCAAACACTGGCAGCCCTACCATTTTCTGGACACACAAAAATACTGCACCTACTCACAGGAATGGGCAGCGCTGCTCTTGCAGCTGCTGTGCCTTGCTGTAAGGCGACCCAAATTTCCCGCAAGGGATAATAAAGTACTTAATTTATGATGTATAAAAAAGGGTATTCCTAGTTTGTGCTTTATTTCTTTGTCACTATAACACCTGTGAGGAAGTTTGGTGGTGGGGGGGGGGGGGGGGGGGGGATATGAAAATCACTGTGTCCATCTGTCCTTGTTTCTAGGATTTGTCTGGAGGATGTGTTCTGAATAGCTCAACCTTTTTGTAACCAAACTTGTTCATATTATATGTGTAATATGCAATTTGTTCTTTGCACGAGACAACTTTTTTAAATGTGCCATGCCACACTGCATGGGCGCTGCCATGCTTGGCACAGGTTGAGTGAGCTTGGTGGTGTCGTACTGAGCTGTTTCAGGCTTTCTCACTCAACTGTTTTCGCAAACGCATTGCTCAACCAAATTGGAAGGCTCGTTCAACCCAACCCTTCAAGGCAGTTCTTTTTAATCAGTGTCATGGGTCAGGAAACATGTAAATAGTGTAGGGAAAAGTGATAAAGAAATCAGTGTACTGAAGGTGTTACCAGCATTTAAATAGAAGTTTTTGCACAAGACATTTAAATTTAAATTTAAAATAAATAAACTTAAATGCATGCAACTGAGGTTCAAAAAATAAAAATAAAATAGAAGTCTGCATTATTTCTTTTACCCACAACTGCAGTATGTAGGTTTCTGTCTGGACTTGTGTTATTCATTGAGACATTTTTTCCATTTGTGTTGCTTTTGTAATGGATGATGCTTCCTTTGTTCCAGTGCTTGGCTGAAGGCAACAGATCACCCAACAGTCGCCAAAATCAACCGGAGAATTCAGGCTCTCACAGGCTTAGAATTAGAAACAGCAGAGGAATTACAGGTTCAGTTTTGATTTTCATCTCACAAAACCAATCTGAATTTAAGGCAGTGTCACAAAAAAATAGGTGTCTTCACGTTTAATGTGGCAAATTTGCGTAATGTAGTAAGTTTACATAATGTGGGTTCTGTACTCTGATTTTGAATGAGTCAGCAAAAGTGAATATTTTGGAAAATGTGCAGCTCTAAGTAAGTAAGTAAGTTGGTGTTTTACGCCCAGTCAACCGGTATGGTTATATCAGGGCGAATGTGCAGCTGGAAATATCACTGTATCATCATATTAGCTTCATGAAGTGGCTTTTTGTTATTTTGTTAAAGTGTCTGTGACACTCAGCATCAAACTTTACTACAAGTAAATCTGTGCAAATTTTCAGACAAACAGCCAGGCAGACAGTTATTTTACATAAAAATGATTATAAAATTTTTTATATAAAAAATGTGATTGATGAAACTTGTCACAAAAACATGAGCGGGAATTTGGAAATTTTAAAAGTTAAGTTGCATCACATCTGAATTTTATGTTCAGTTTTGTCACATATTACACCACGTCCATGTGTCTATCTCCAGTGTTGATGAAAATTGGCACACTGCTTTGATCTGCTTGAATAAAAGCATTCATATTTGACATGTTTTGATCTTTTGCTTGCAACTCTTGCAGTCAGTTCTGTTTGAAAGCTTAACGGTTACCAGTGACAGAACTTAATTCAAGCCTTGCATTTATCCATACATGGTTGTAATCTTGAAATCAGCTTTTAAATATTACTCAGCAGTGAGGAATTATGACCTATATTTGTATCGTTTTTTTTTCCTCCACAGACGAAATGTTATAGGTTGTAATAATTAGTTTTTACATTGTTTAATTGGTGGTGTTTTGTGTGCAGATTGCTAACTATGGCCTTGGTGGTCATTATGAACCTCATTATGATTTTGCAAGGGTAAGTAAGAGTTGTGTTACTATTAGTCTGTTTTTGTATGTAATATATATTATATATTATAATCTACATGATTTGCCCTGGTGATCATAAGACATAATTATGTGCATAATGACAAAGTGAATCTTAATTTATTATGCAATTATTCATTTTACTTGGCAAAAGATCAGTTGTGATATGCACATGTGAAGGTACACAGAAGGCAAATACTTTTGGGGTTTAGCCATGATCATTTTACAGAGTCTGTGATGAAAAAATGTCAAGGGTTAATCAAACTCTGTTGCTCAGTGTGTGTGTGTGTGTGTGTGTGTGTGTGTGTGTGTGTGTGTGTGTGTATGTTGTGTGTGTGTGTGTGTGTGTGTGTGTGTGTGTGTCTCTCTCTCTCTCTGTCTCTGTCTGTCTCTGTCTCTGTCTCTGTCTCTCTCTCTCTCTCTCTCTCTCTCTCTCTCTCTCTCTCTCTCTCTCTCTCTCTCTCTCTCTCTCTCTCTCACATTGTCACATTAATGTCTGAAGATATGTCTGTTAATGATTTTGTCTTTCAGAGGAGAAAAAGTACATTATTTGAATTACAAATGGGAAATCGCATTGCCACTTTTCTGATTTATGTAAGTTTTACTGCTAATACTGTATGGAGCATAAACAGTTTCCACACACTGCTATCCCTGAACAAAATCAAGAGGCATGTTATAAGTGACAAAAGGTGCATGAAGCTTTCATCTGTTCTCCTGATTCTGCAAGAGAAACTCTTCATACCACTGTCTTTTTTCAAAGTTACTGTTACGCTGAAGTTAAGAGACTGGCACACTCAAACACTCACCCACACGTAACAGAAATGTGCACTGGTTGATTGATTGCACTATCTGCTGTTTGTGTTTGTTTTTTTTGGCATCAGCAAGATTCGCTTGCATTTTCCTGTGCACCTAACTGTTAACTGAAGCTTTCTCAGAATAAACAATACATGAGGCTGTTGTAAGAATGACTGGAAAACAGGATAAAACATACATTTCACATGGCACTGATTAGTTATATGAAGCAAAACTATGTTTGAATCATAATCCTTGCTTGTAAGAAGTAGATGAAACCACTGTGGTAACATTCAACACATAAGAAGAAATGGAAAAACTGAATGTCATTATGTTTTGCTTAAATTCAGCTTCAAAAATTCATTACTTCAATAACCTTTTAATATTGTTCACTACAGGCCATTTGTTGGGAACAATTTTATATTATATTTTTGAAAAGTGTAAATTAAAAAAGTTTAAAAATCTGAAACAAAATTGGTAGCTAACATTCTGAAATAAGATGCAAAAGCTTAAAAAGGTGCTGATTTTAATAGGGACAACACAAACATACATACAGTTTCAGGATAAAACCCCTTTTTCAAGCAGCACACAGACAAATAAATGATGATAAATGAAAATTGTCTACTAATCTTCTCCAGATTTTTCTTTTTGGTCGAAGTGTAGAAAGAAGCAAGCAAGTAATTAATTGTTGAGGCATTATATTTAGATCTGGAAAACAAACAGAGTAACTCTCCGACAGAGAGAAAAAAGAAATTAAAGAAGAAGAAGAATTAAGGAGAGAGTCCCACTCCCTTTGTAAAGAGCCTGTTGGGCGCATCAGTCCCTCTCCGGTTTCAGTTACTGGTGCTGACAAGCCTGGTGTGTGTTTATCTTCTTCTTCTTCTTCTTTCATTAAAGGGCCCACAATCAACATGTCGATTATTCTGGCGCCTATAACTGGGGGTGTTCGCTGTAGTGCTGGTCCGGCATAAAAGGAATCAGAATGGGGGAGGTGGGGGAGGGGTGAAGTTGGGGGGGGGGGGGGGGTACTATAGATAGTTTTTCAGTTTGATACCCTTGACTCAAAAGCGTCAAGGGTGAGGGCCTCCACCACTTCCATGGGTAACGAGTTCCAGTCCCTGATGGTTTTGGGGAGGAAGGAGGAGCCTCTATACCGGGTTCTGGCGGTCAGCAGGGTGAGCTGTTTGTCATGGGTGCGTCATTGACGTGATGGGAGGGGGACCAGTTTGGCTTTCAGGATGGGGCAATGTGCAAGGCCACTTTGGATTTTGTAAAGCGTCAACAGTCTACACGTCTGGCGTCGTTGCTCCAGTGTAGGCCAGCCCAACGCCTCCAGCATGTTGTTGACACTCGAGGTGTTCCTAAACCGGTTGAGGACTGTATGAAGTGGCCTACAATAAACAGAGTAACTCTCCGACACAGAGAAAAAAGAAATTAAAAAAGAAGAAGAAGAAGAAAAAGGAGAGAGTCCCACTCCCTTTGTAAAGAGCCTGTTGGGGACATCAGTCCCTCTCCGGTTTCAGTTACTGGTGCTGACGAGTCTGGTGTGTGTTCATTTCAGACTGTATGAAGTGGCTTACCCAGAATGCCCCAGGGTGGTGCTCTTTACAGTACTGCCGCTCTGATTGGTGATGATAATGACGATGGTGAAGATGATTTGTAAAGTGTGGATATGTTTCAGCAACGTGCCTGTTTGCACTTTCAGAGATGAGACAAAATAATGTGATAGAAGGAAGAGGGTTCAGAGAACAAAGGGTTAAAGAAGGAAACTTTTCAGTAGACATGAGAAAACATTGTGCACATTTCCCATAGATATGACAAAGTGATGTGCACATTTTCAGTAGGACATGACGGAACATGCAAATCTGTAGGACATGACAAAACAGTGGCCACATTTTCAGGAGGACATTACAAAAACAGTGGGCACATTTTCAGTAGGACATGACAAAAACAGTGGGCACATTTTCAGTAGGACCTGACCAAACAAGGGGCACATTTTCATTAGGACATGACAGAACAATGGGTGCATTTTCAGTAGGACATGACAAAAACTCTGGGCACATTTTCAGTAGGACATGACCAAACAAGGGGCACATTTTCAGTAGGATATGACGAAACTGTGGGCACATTTTCAGTAGGATATGACAAAACAATGGGCACATTTTCAGTAGGACATGACAAAAACTGTGGGCACATTTTCAGTAGGACATGACAAAACTGGGGGTAAACTTTGAGGTTAAAAGTACAAAAGAGAGAAAACAACAAGAAAACAAACAGTTAACTTTCTCTGGTCCAGACAGTTAACTGTCTCTGTCTGTGCTTTATTGGTCAGGAGATCGGCCCTTGTTCTTCACGCCTCTTTTGTCACTTCTGCTGTATGTAGCTCCTATTCTGTCTGCATGCCAATACAGTGTACAGTGCTTTTGTCATGAAACATGTTTGTTTGCTTATCAATAGAAAGAGGAAAAAGACGCCTTCAAGTCACTGGGCACTGGCAACAGGATAGCCACCTTTTTGAATTATGTAAGTGCTGCTTTCATGTGATCCAGCTGCAGATCTACTGTGGACAAAACTAGTCTAGATGTTACGTAAATGGAACATTGGCCTGCTAAGGATAGCTCTATGAGTCTATCACTGGCAAACTGTAGTGTGGATCTTACGCAGTTGGTACAGCTCGGACTGGCTGCAGATCTGGTGCAAGCATCTAGATCTTGGTAAGTGATGTATTTATCTGGTCTGGTTGCAATGCTATCACAAGCAGGCTATAGTCTCAGTCTCAAGTGATTCAGTGTCTGGCTGGCTGCAGATCTGCTTATTGCTGGCAAACTTGTCTAGATCTTAAGCAGTTGATAGACTGGCTGCGGATTGGTTGTGGGCGTCTAGCTCATGGTAAGTGGTGCGTTAATTTCCAGTCTGGATGTCTAGTTATTATTGACAGACTAGCCTGGGTCTTGCCATCAGTGATTTAGTATCCAGCTGACTGCATTTCTGTTGCTGAAAACTAATTTTGTATGGTCTGGCTGTTTAGATAAATATATGTATCACATGCAAGCTAGTCTAGGTCTTACTCTTCAGTGTTTCAATGTCTCCTGGCAGCTGTTTTGTAGCTGCAAAGCTGGTTTTGTTCTTGTGTAAGTGATGCACTCGCTTGGATGGTCTGTCGCGCTGTTGGTCATCTACGGCAACATAGCCAAGGTCTTACGTAACTGTAAATGATAGTTTTGCTTGGAGACGGGCTGCAAGTCTGTCACTGGCAACTTGCTTTTTTCTTTCTTTCTTGCTTTCTTTCTTTCTTTCCTTCATTTTTTTTTTTTTTTTTTAAAGTGTTGCATAGCACAGACCAGCTGTAGATGTGTTGCCAGCAAAGTAGTCTAGAGTTACAGCACAAGCAGTGGACCTGTGCATGTGAGTTTGTGGCAAAGATGCAGAATGCTGGTAAAAACTTGTCTCCATTCTCAGTATTTACCTGTTTTTAGTGATGCCATGTGTTCTTGATATGTACAACCACAAGCAAAGCCTGCTGAGCATCAGAAAGTAGTAGTAATTGGATTTTAAGATTTTGTTAATGACTATGGGTCATCTCTGGATGAATGTTACAAAAGTACTAAATAGGTATTCGTTTCCAGACAAATAAGAGTGATACGATAGTAGGATATATTTTATTTTTGTACAGTAACTTTTTCCCATTTGGCAGCAAGCACTTCAAAATTCACAGTCCTAGTGTGTTTTCAAGCTTTTAGTACTATTAACAGTATGCCTAGTGTTGATTTTATTATACTATTGGTAGCCATGTATGTTATTGTATTATTCAGTTTCTTTTATCATATTGGGAACAATGTATATTACATTATTCATTTTTTTGCACACACAAAATATTTTTCGTTCAATTCTCATCTTTCCAGCTCTATGCAAACAAGGGGAATGCAATTTGTTTTGAATTGAAGAAGGTGCACAGTTGTAGAAATCATTGTACAAAATCCAAACACACAAAAGGCTGAAAAGAATGTGTGTGCCAATTTTTTGGTGTAAGCCCCCCTTTTCAAAGCAAGAAAACAACAGTTAATCAATGATAAATGAAAATAGTATACTTATCTGGTTATGGTTTGTGGAGTGCCTGGAATTCCACTGCACAAATTAACCAACTCCTTGACACATTATTTCATTTTGGCATTTGTCAGCATTTGATCTGAAATTAAAAAAGAAAGTTCAGTCAGCATGTTAGCATTAAAGAACACAAGCAAGATACAGTCTTTGAGCATCTCATTTTTAATGCAGGTTTCTAGTTGATAGGAACAGAATAGGCAATGGAATACTTACCCGGTCTTTCCTGTGTGTGCATGTTATGAATGGTGTAATTTTCAAACCAATGTTTTGTGTAAACTAACATTACATACGCAGTGTGAATACTAACTGGTGGTGTGGGTGCAGAATTACTCTTACAAATGGCAGAAAAACTGCTTTTCAACAGCTAATTAAAAGCTAGTACATATACTGATGCTGCTACAGTTAAACCCCTTATGAAAGAATAAAAAAATATACATGGAGTAACCTTAAAAGAGGTGATGGTGAACTATATGTTTGTACAATACACTGTCTGAAAAGATGTGGTCAAAAGATGGTGTTTGATGAAGGTTTAATTCACGTTGATTATTTGAAGAGTAAAATTTGAGGAAGATGTGTATTTGAAGAGTAAAATTTGAGGAAGATGTGTATTTGAAGAGTAAAATTTGAGGAAGATGTGTATTTGAAGAGTAAAATTTGAGGAAGATGTGTATTTGAAGAGTAAAATTTGAGGAAGATGTGTATTTGAAGAGTAAAATTTGAGGAAGATGTGTATTTGAAGAGTAAAATTTGAGGAAGATGTGTATTTGAAGAGTAAAATTTGAGGAAGATGTATGTCTCAGAAAGGGTGGTTTTTCATTAGAGATTTGTTTGTGGGACTAGTACCATGGGATGACTGTGTGGTATTTATCTAATAGACATTACAAATACATAATAGGATATATATAGAAGTATGATTATTCTATGAGGCAATTTGATAAATTCAACACATCTTCTGGCAGGCAGTTTCAAATACTGATTTTACCTTAATTTAGAACTGATTTGAAGTTTTATACGTTTGCTATTGTTGTTGTGGTGTGTGTGTTTTTTGGGGGCAAGGGGGGTGATTTTTTGTTGTTTGTTTTGCTTTGGAAAGCAGGGGATGTTTAATTTTGCTTTTTTGAGACAAGAAAAATATTTGTCCATGCCTTCATCCATGAGGGTTAAAAAAAAACCCAGGGAATCAGCAGTATGGATACAACCTGTTTTATTAACATGCCAAAAAGATGTGTAGGGGTGGGGTGGGGGGGGGGGGGGGGGGCAGTGCATTTTTGTAATGGCCTGTGGAGGAGAAAGCTGATAAAAGGAATCAAGCAGAATAGCCTCCTAACAACTGAGACCAAAACAAACACTTGTGTGTTCACCGGGCTCTTGGCAAAAAAGTATTGTTTTTATTACGCAAAAGACAGTATGAACTCCTCTTTTTACACTCAAAAACAGAATAACTGGCAAATTGCTGATCATTCCAGCAGAACTTTGTCCACATGGGTGATACGTACATCATTACAAACTGAAGTTCTTTCAGTTGTCTTCTTCTTTTCAAATTGTGGGGGGGGGGGGGGGGGGGGGGGGGGGTGAAGATAGCACAAAAAGTGTGTGTGATATTATGTGGATGTTACTGTTTGTGTGTGAAATAACATCAGGAGGTATGTAGTATGCACATAACTTTTGTAATTGAGTTTGGATTGCTGTTTCAGATGTCTGATGTAGAAGCAGGGGGCGCAACTGTGTTTCCTTACCTTGGTCTCAAGCTGTATCCTGAAAAGGTGAGTCCCTCAATGTTGCACTCACTGTTGCACTCACTGTTGCACATCAGCCCTGAAGTTTACTCCAAGGACGGGCATGCAGAGGAACCAAACCGAAGAAGCGTCATTGGCTCTATCGATGGGATTATGAAAAATATACACACAGCAGTTTTTTGCTCCGTTTCTCAGCAAGAGGAACCAAACCGAAGAAGCATCATTGGCTCTATCGATGGGATTATGAAAAATACACACACAGCAGTTTTTTGCTCAGTTTCTCAGCCTGTTTGTTCAGCAATTATGAGCATTTGAAAGTTGTAAGGATACAACTGAGTGCTGCCTTTTTGTATTCAGCAGTGTGTGTCACTGATGCCATAAACAACGCAAGCATGTGTGGCAAAATTGTGAAAGTTTTGTATGTTTGTTAATGTGCTGTATGAATGGAACGTCACCAAAACAAATTCCTGTGTACTTTTAAATGTCACTGGCAAATAAGTATATCCTTGTATCCTTGAAAAATAATTCACTAGCCAACCTTTTCTCTGCTCTTTGTATTAAAAAGCTAACCAAAATCGCTGTTCCATGAGGAGGTCAAATTTAAAGCCAACCAGTACTTCTTTTTCGCAATAGTGATACAGCAACCATATCCAGGGTTGGCTGGTAGAACCCAGCATCACCATTCTTACTTCCAGTACAGACACATAGTTCTGTCAGTCAGCCCTCTGAAAATCATAATAATGAAGTAGTTAAGTGCAAACCTCTAAGAGAAAAGCAGAGTTTGGTGTGCTGTGCAGAACTCAGATATAAAATGCATCCATGTTGAGACAGCTGATCATAGTTCAGGAGCTGTGTGAGAGTCGAGGTGGCTGTCCTGGGCTGTCCATCCTAATGAGCCTTCTGGTTTCCGTGAATGTAAAGCTATATTGAACCATGCTTCGGCATTGGTCTCAGCTTGTCCCTAATATGTCAGCTGACATCTGAGGACATTAAGCAACACTACCTACCTGACAGCTGATGCCAGCGGAGGAAACAAATTGCTCATTTTCTACATCGTTCAGGACATCTTAAGTCTTCATTGTGGATCCCCTTTAAAGTTTAATGCATTGATGTGCATTTGCTCATTGGTGCAGAACCAGTTGAAACATCACCTGGAGAAGGATACAAAACATGATTCTTGGGGGTTGAAGAAATGGGTTGGTTTTGTTTGAACTTTTTAAGGATTTTGAATTGTGACAGTGAGTAGAGGCGTCACATTTTGGCCAAGAAAACTTTGCTCTGGTCTAAGCGCACAAAAGATTAAAAAGAACATTCAGTTTTTGATATGATAACACAAAAATGTGCAACTTTTCTTCGGCGCAAACCCCTTGTTCTAAGCAACGGACTGGTAGGTACCCAATGATAAGTGAAAAATGAAAGTTTGTCTGTTTACCCTGTTGGGTTGTTGGTGCTGGCATGTCTTCTGTGCTCTCAGCTTTGTTTCTTTTCTGTCTTTAAAAAACAAACTTTGGCCTGTTCCAAGCATTTTATCATCACCAATGTACTCACTGATAGTTAAACACTACAAAGTAAGCACTTCAGGTCATTTGTCCATGCACTTTTGAACACCACTATTTATTTGTTTGTCAATAATACGTTTTTTTATTTGACCTAATTGTGAGTTTGCTTTAATTCTCATGGGGAGAAATGGTTGCAGGAGTAGTTTTGTTTGATTCCTTGTTCACGCTTTGCATGGTGAAATCTGCATAATTTTAACAAGGTAATAGGTCCTGACTGTCCCATACATCCCAATAAAAATTTGCATTTACAATTTTACACATTACTGTTACAGGGTACATTTTCCCAGTAGGGTACAAAGGAATGCAGAGATTAAAATTTGCCACTTAGAAATCAAGGCTCTCCCTCTGTTAAGCTTGAAATAAGTCAGGAAGTAGCTTTGCATGCTTTGCAAATATACCTGCTGTTAAGAATTGCTGCCTTTCTCATTCATGTCTGCGCTTTTGAGAAGGGGGAAAAAAGTTAAACAAAACTGATTGCTTATGTTCTGAAGTAAGATCAAAAACACACACAAAGTTAAAAAGAACACACAACAAACTCCAGCAACAACTGTAACCAAATAAGTGGATCTAGACAGTTTTCATTTATCACCAGTTTTTAATGTACTGTCTGTCTGCTGCTTCGAAAAAAATTTAAGTTTACCTTGAAAAATTGCACATGTTTGTGTTGTTTCATTAAAATGAGCATTCTTCTGTGCTTTTGGTTCTTTAAGCTTCATAATTCATAAGTCCTGTTCCAATGAGCATTCTTCTGTGCTTTTGGTTCTTTGAGCTTCATAATTCATAAGTCCTGTTCCAATGAGCATTCTTCTGTGCTTTTGGTTCTTTGAGCTTCATAATTCATAAGTCCTGTTCCAGAAGAGATGTATTGTAATGAATAGTGAATCAGTCTTTTGTTTGTATTTTGATGAATTTTGTTTTCACCCGGATAACAATAACAGTATACTTTATTCATCCCAACAGGAAATTAAAGCTGTCGTTTGATCGCATAACAAAGAACATACCTCAATAATTCTAAGTCATGAAACACACACACATACAAACTCTCAAACTCCAAGCACTGGTTTACGGCATCCTTCCTTCAATCACTGCCGTATTTAGTTACGCCATAGGGTCCAGAAAACTGTCAGCTAACGAGCAGTTTTTTTATTGATGCTCAAACAGTAGTAAGTTTGTTTTATAACTGACCATGTTGCTTACGCCAGCTCAAACAAAACCAAAATCGTTTGAATCTAGACAGAACTCCTTTTTTTTTTACCCGGGGTTGATGTGTCTCATGTTTACGTGCATGCTTGGGTGTGGGGTTGCTTCCACAGTCTTATCAGTACCCAAACCTTTCGGAGTTGCTGACCACGTCGGTGGACAGCTGCGTGGATATAAAGAGTGCCCCTTCAGTGGCGTAACCAAATCTGGCAGAGTTTGGAGGAAGATGCCAGAAAGTGGTGCTCGGAGCATGACACACTCTTAGACATATGCCCCCTTTCTCTCAATCTGCATACACTTTTTTTATTCCATCCTAACTAGTTTCCGCTACAGTCAGTGTGTGTGTGTGTGTTTGTAGTGCGTTTTTTTATTTTTAACTTCCTCTTCTTCTTTTTTATAATACTTTATGTAAATCGTTTTGTAGGACTATGATCTACATGTGTATAGAATATCATATTTAGGTTAATATGTATCACGTGAGCGCTCAGGGCATTGATGAGCACATGATAAATGTACATTATTATTATTATGCACTAATAGCAAACCCAAAATTACCTGGAATAATGCTTTCTCTGTCAAACCAAAACGTAAAAACTCTCAAATTAAATAAACATCATTAGGTTCACACATCCCCAAAGCTCCCTTAAAAAGTTATCATCCTCAGCAGACGTCTTGAAGCGTGCGCACACTCAGTTAATGACTGGTATAATTTTCGTTAAAAACTGACAGAGCCGAGGGTAAAAACGAGGCTTTATAACGGTTCGTATTTGTTCTCGGAAATAAAAAATCTTTTGCAACTGACTAAGCATTAAATATATGGTAATAATGGCTAATAATTTCGGCAAAAATCTGAAACAGAACGAGGCCCATAGCACTCATGCAGAATCAACACACAAGGGAGTTAATTAGCACTCAAAATAAATATTTTGAGCACTAATTTCTGCTTTCATTTTTTCCCCAGGGTACTGCAGCATTCTGGTACAACCTTTACAAAAACGGGGACGGCATTTATGACACTCGACATGCTGCTTGCCCGGTTCTTGTTGGCGTCAAGTGGGTGGCCAATAAATGGATCCACGAGCGAGGACAGGAGTTCCGTCGGCCTTGCACCACAAGTCCAGATGAATAGCATGGGTCGTTGTGGTCGTACAGGGTGATGTTTTGATCCTAGAAATCTCATGTTGTGGTTCGCACAGAAGAAGGGGTGTTTGTGCCAGTATCAATCAATCAATTCTTGCCTGAGTTTTGTTTATTCTTGCATTTTCAGTTTTGAGTTTACTTCTTTTTTTTCTTCATGTGCAACCATATTGAATGTGTATGAACAAACAATAAATGGTTTGAATGCTATGAACTGTAATATTCATTTTGTTAATAAAACATGTCATATGCTGGTAAAAATGATGAACTTTATGCATGGAAATGTACTTCTCGCTGCTTACGTAGAGACAAAGTGGAACACGTAGGCAAGGAGAGAAAATGGATGGAGAGAATCAAGATTGTGCCACTTGAGGATTTTGAGAGAGCTTTAATTTTGAGACAAATTTAATTTCCTTGCTTTTTGTGAATGGATATGTTGCAAATATATTTTAACACAGACTGGATTTGTATCTCATGTAAGTAATGTGGAACGCATTTGTCAAGACGGCGTGTTACTAGTCAGCTGAGATGGTTTTCAAACCTGTTTGTAAAAAGTAAAAACAGGAATTGTAAGCTGGTCATGAACTTTATAATGGTGAGCTTTTGCTCCTTCAATTTCAGCTTATCTCTCTTATTAGAATCAACAATGGGAAATACGAGGACTTAACTGCTTGATATCACACGTACAACTGCAGACACAACAGATGCCTGAATCATGCCTGAATCATGTGCCTGGTGTGTAAGAAATCTCATTTTTATGTATCTGTTCTTGTTTTGGGAGTGTGTGGTTTATTTTTTACATGTGGTGCCAGGGAAATGGCTGTTATAGGTGATTCAGGTATTTGTTGTGACACTTGTAGGTGTGGCATCAAGTTAACGTTATATTTGTCCTTTGTTGAGTCTACAGAAATACTGCCTTCATCCTTTTAGACTTCTTGTCATTGATTTATTCCTTCAACAGTATGGCGGTGAAACTGTGTACATCCCAGTCTGTGATAAAAACTGATGTTGTTCCTGTCTGAATTTGTTGTTTTTCATTTGCATTTGCATTTTTGTGGGTTTCCTCTCTACATGGGAATCTCATATTGAGCGGTTCAGGTGAGGCTGTTAACTCCCTTGACTTTTACCTGGCATCGCTTAAGTCCCTTGGCCACTTTTATTTCTGGTGCATACTTTCTTCACAATGGAAGGCGGTGACAGTGAATTTGCAAAGTTTACACTGCCAACTTTAAAGGCATTTTTGATGGCCTGTAGTGAGAATGTGGGGGCAACAAGCAATAACTTGTTGCTTGTGCTGTAGGATACCCAAAACCGCATTGTTTCCGCAAACTCGCGATCTACTGTCGGCCGAAAACCAAACCAAAGACACTTTTATCCATCCTCCATCACCTTTCCCTGGTAATTTTTGCAACTGCAACATTAGTAGCATTTGTAATGCTTGGCAATTCTAGGTTCAATTTCCATTGTTGTACACAGCGTGAAGCAACACCTACTCAGAAATTGGCCCGGAAGTGACAGCTGTGACCTCTTGCGACTTCTTGCGTGAAAGATTACGAAGGGCATTTGCTCGTTCAAACCAGCTTCACTGAACCGCCCAATACAGAAAGTAGACAAACGTAATACTTTGAAAACATTTTCTCTTCTTGCTTACTTCTCTTAATCAATTCAAAGCAATAAATATGTTGTAAATTATGTGTAGCGCACAGTACACTGATGTCAAACACTGTTCCATGAAAAAAATGGAAGGTATGTTGATGTAATAGTTTTGCTTTGCTAGTTAGAGTAGAACACTCTTAAGAAAAACTTTTTTAGATGAATTTCTGCATGAGGCAAAGTGATTACACTACCACAATTCATGCAGCTGTAACCGCAATTCATGCAGTTGTACTCTTTGCCTTTCCTTGTAATTCTGTTTAAAGGAACAGTAGCATTCTCCAAACATGTTTTGTCCAACCTATAGAACAAGGTCAAAAAGAAAGTGACAAATTTTGTTTTTAAAATGCCCCTTTGATTTTATATTAGACTTAGAAATCAAGTTTTATGATTCACATTTAACAGGACCGGATGTATAGTAAGCAACGTCCAAGTCGCCCATCGCAAGCCTTGGCCTGTTTAACGTGACACCTGTGCGCTCCTGTCACTTGAGAAGAAATGAAAGTGAAGAGGTCATGCATGAAGCAGGCATCCGGCCAGCTATAATATTTGTCATTTTGCACTTCAAATCCTGCTAACGTGCACGCACACGACTGGTTTTCTAAGGTCAGTCTAAATTCAACAGGGCATTTCAAAAGAATGTTTTTATTTGGATCTTTTCTGCTTTTTTTTGAACAACACATATTTTGAGAATGCTTGAACAGTTGAAGTTTACGGCAAGTGTCAGTGTGGAACAAGTAAACTGCTGCTTGGTCTTAGGGTCCACGGTGCTTCCCTAACGAAAGGAAATGAGCTTTTGAAATTTGTAACTTTGCGTTTGACGAGTTGTGATTGATAAATGATTTATGAACCATGAGCGTGAAAATGAAATTATATACATGTGCTGATGCAATATCAATGAAAGTGCTTGTTTTATGTTTTTGGACTTCCTTGCCCAGGTCTTCTTGAATGGTATGCTTTAGGATGTAATTGCTAAATGCCTTCAGCAGTAGCATTTATTCAGGTATGCTGCGTGTTTGTTTTGTATTTCTACTGAAAGTGATGGATGAAACTGTTAATAATACTGTTGTGGATTATTTTGTGAAACCTTTGAGCCATGCGAGGCACCACTGAGTGCCATTGTCTGCTTACGTCTGAGCATTGCTCTAACAGAGAAACCCCATTTTGTTAAATTCTGATTCTGTTTCTGATTCTGTGGGTCAAAACTATGCATAGCCAGTGAGTAGACAGAATTACTGCATCTGTTTCCTTTTTCAAACTTGCCGTGTTGTTTTCGTGGTACGGTTTGAATAAATCTGTCCCTTTTTTCTTTGTCTTTTGCCCGTTTTTTTTCTTCCCCCTCTCACTTTTCTTTGACATAATGAACAAAGAAGGGTGGTACACCTCCGGGCAAGTTCTTGATGAGGTGTTTGCTGATGAAGGCGGTGATCATGGCCCAGAATTAGAGGCTCTGACAGCAAAATTCAGGTGTAAGCATGTCAGAAACTGGTGAGAATGTAGTTCAGGAGAAATCCAGCTTTGAGTAAAGCAGCCATTCATTTTGAGCCCAAGAGCAAAACTTGCCAGCATGGGCTGCATAGGCTTCACTGCTGAAAAGATTACCACTGACTGTTTGGATGCGTTGTGCTGAATGATGAAACTACAGCTGGAAATACAGAGGTGTGTGTGAGCATGCAGGAAGTTTGGATCCGTTGTGCAGAATAATGAAACGACAGTGGGAAAAATGGGGTTGTGTGCGAGCATACAGGAAGTTTTGATGCACTGTGCAGAATGATGGAAAACTACAATGGGAAAGACAGGGTTGTAAGACAGGAAGTTTTGATGCACTGTGCAGAATGATGGAAAACTACAATGGGAAAGACAGGGTTGTAAGACAGGAAGTTTTGATGCACTGTGCAGAATGATGGAAAACTACAATGGGAAAGACAGGGTTGTAAGACAGGAAGTTTTGATGCACTGTGCAGAATGATGGAAAACTACAATGGGAAAGACAGGGTTGTAAGACAGGAAGTTTTGATGCACTGTGCAGAATGATGGAAAACTACAATGGGAAAGACAGGGTTGTAAGACAGGAAGTTTTGATTTATGTAGAGCGATGAAAAACTGCGATGGAAAAGACAAGGTTGTGTGCGAGCGTACAGGAAGTTTGGATACATTGTGCAGAGTGATGAAACGAAGACAGGGATGCATGTAGGCATGCTGGAAGTTGAAAACCTGGCAAATCTGGCCCAAAAGAACGACAACAAAAACTCTGAAGCAGTTCCAAGGAAGAGCAGCAGGACAAGAGAGTGCTAAGGAGCTGGAATTAGCGAACTTTGTTGCTTGTTGGTACTGCAAATAAGTTGTGTCTTTAAACTTGATTTTGTCCGGTTTTGAGAGTGCATACACATTTCAGAAGAATGGATTTTTCAGCAGAAAAATCATTGGAGCAGCTCTTGTGTCCCACATTTTGAACAGTTCTGTACTGATACACTATTTTGTCTGTCTCCACTACAAAGCAGAGAAAAGGTATGTTCATTTCTTACCTGATTCATCATTAACATTCCTTGTCACGTTTCATCACTTCACTGTCATGTTTCATCAGTAATCCAGTTGCCATCTGGTGTCATATTTCACCAGTTCACACTGACAGCCAGTGCAAGTGCGTATCATTGCATTGCTGTCACGTGACACAGGTGGACCTCAGTTTGACAAAGACCCTGGGCCGCCCCCCACCCCCCACCCCTCATGTGTCCCTAGTTTTGACATTGTTCACATCTTCCACAATGCATTGTTAAACTGAGATCCACCTGTTTTTCAGTTTGTTTTGTGAGTTGAATGTGCTTACTGAATGTTGACGCTATTAGTAAATTGCATATATGCCTTCCAGTGACAGTTTTAGCAGCATGAAACGAAGCCCAACTCTCAATGTGTAGCAGTTGTACTTTGTCTATCGGCTTTACCAGCTTTTATACTGAAATAACCCCACTCCATCTCTGTATTGCTGTGCCTCTGTATGTATCTGCATTTTTAGTTCCCATTTTCTCTTAAGCGTCCTACGCTGGGGTGCCATGACTGTCGAAACTGAGATTACAGGGCCCGTATGTACAAAGAGCAAATAGCTTCCCTAATCACATTTATTTTCTAAACGATGATGACACTGAAAAAACTGGCATGGCCCACTGCTACTCCACATACCACTGAAGCCCACAGTAGTCAAGAAAATTTGGGTGTATACATCAAGACATAATCAACACAGAGGGGGAAGAGGAGACAGGAAAGTTTCGAATGGGACAGAGTCATTGGGTCACTGACATCTGATACAATCACAGCAAACTTGGAACAGACAAGGCTGTTGTCATATGGTGTCCAATCAGTTTTGAGTTTTTGACATCACGCATGTTGCATTGGTGCTAATGATCTAAAAGGAAACAAAAGTCAGTAGCTATTTCTGAGGCTATTGATGATGCTTGCATGTGGAAGGGGGGCCGGACTTATGGACTCTTTAGCAAATCATGATTAGGGGCTATCTGCCTTTAACTTTATTTGCTCCTTGTAGTATGGGCCAAGGGCTGTTAAAGTCATTTCCTGCTTTTAGCCTTCAGCAGGTAAGATTAGCTTGGCCAGGAATACTGCCCTCCCAGTTCATTCAATTTCATTGTTTCCCCAGTTCTCTTCAGGCATAAACTGGCATGTACAGTCATGAACAGTGATTCAGACTTTTGCTTGTGATTTGGTGCTGGTGCCACATCTGGTGACTCCAGGCATTAAACCTGTTCGGCAAAACGAGATGAATGTTTGCTCTGCTCTGATGTGGTGGGTCATCCTAGTGAGAGAATTTGTTTTGAAACTGTTTTAGTTGTATTTTCATCATCGAAAGTATTGACATTTTATTTGAGGAGCTGTTTATTAATTATTTTTTATATTCAGAGATTTTTGCAGCTTTAAAGTGGAAGTTCACCCTGATCAAAGATTTGTATTTTGCAAATATACTTCAAGGTTTTGTGCAGGCATGCTTAATAGAGTTGGTGTTTTTTGGTGGGATGCAGCAGTTTGTTTTCTTGATGATAACTCATACCATAGATTCTCCGATTTTAGTAGTTTAAACGCTGTTTTATTAACAGTGTGTCGTGACTGCCGTGGTTGACTGGACATAAACAAGTTCCTTCCATGTTAAAGGTTGACAGAATATTTCAGACAAAAAGATCTGGATTGGACAGTGCAAAAGGTTTGAACTTATTTAATGCATTATCCAATTGCAACTTTAAAATAAATATGGACTCCATCCAGGACCACAATCAACTATCAATATTTTCAAAAATCCAAACTCTCACCTATGTACTGAATACCTTTCATGCTTTGCCCAGAAATATGCATATATTTTCTTGGTGGTGTTCTTTTATATTGTAGGAGGATGTGTTCAGATCTCTTTTTATTTTCTTAATGAATGGATACTGTTGTTGTTATATTGTCATTTATTAGGAAGATCTGTGAGTACTTTTCTTTTTCTTTTCCTTTAAGCAGTGGATGTTTTTGTTATTTGGAATTTGTTTGGAGGATCCGTTCAGGGCTGTTTTTCTTCTTAAGAAAATTATAATTTTATATGGTTTGGCATTGATCAGAATATATTCAGACCTCCTTTTCAAAAAAGAAAAAGAAAAAAAGAAAGAAAAAAGGTTTCTTTTAATTTGGCGTTTATTAAGACCTACACCTGTTCAGACCTCTTTTTTTTTTTCCTTCTCACGCTCATGAAAGTGTATATTATTTGGCATTAATTGATGGTGCTTCCACGTTTTTACTTTAACTGTCATGCAGTTTGTTAGCTGCTGCTCTTGTGTCTCTTCAAGGTGCTTTATACCAGTGTGTATCCGGGTGGTTTCTCTCTTTGCCATATACCCCATACTGACATATACCAGAATGTGATTGATTTGCTTCTGCTGTATCTTAATGGCCATTTTTACCTCTAGTGTATTTGCTTGATGTAGCCACTTTTTTTTAACTTTTCTTCTTCTTTGTCTTTTGTTGTTGACATGCTGTGTTTTTTGGGGGGTCTCCGTAAATGCTGTGGGGTTGTCACCAATTATTTTGGTGTATAACTGCTACAGTAGGACAAAGCCAAAGCAATCAAACTAGTTAAATAATATAACTAGAAGTCGTTTTCTTCGTATTAGAGGCCTGTGGTGACTACTTTTTTTACTTCAACTGGCATGTGTTAGCTGCTGCTCTTGTGTTTCTTCAAGGTGCTTGACCAGTACATCAGACAAAGGTGTCATTTTAATGGTCCCATTGCTTCCACTGGCTAAACATATTAAAACGATCTGAGATTTTTTACGGAAGGTGAAGATGTCCTTCACATGATCAAAATCAAAATACCACTTGGTTGGTACAGTTGATGAAGTGATATCCTTCAAGTTTCCAGACTGACATAAGGTAGCTCGGATTTGACATTCAACAAGATCTTCAACATTTTAATGTAACTTGGACGATACATTTGCTCAAGAGGACCTTCTCATTATAAACACACACACACACACACACACACACACACACACACACACACACACACACACACACACACACACACACACACGCATCAAAGTACTTGGAGTTTAGATTTGATGAAGATATCCTTCATGTGAGCCAGCTTGATCACCATATTACATTCTGGCTGATATATATATATATACACATGATGTTGAGGACCTATCAGTATGACTGAATGCAACTTGTTTGATACGTTTTCAGTGAAAAGATACCTAAATACATGGACTTTCCCTCCTTCAAATATTGCCCGTCCCTAATAAGCCTTATGGTTTCTGTGGACGTTAAGCACCATGTTTACTTACTTACTTCCTTCAAATACTAATCTCGACCTTTGGCTACAGTCACAATTACTTGTCACAATTATAATAAGTGGCGTGACGTTGGAAGTAAGCTGTGTGCTGATCAAAAAGGCACAGTTGACCCATGTTGACTTTGAACTGGTTTGTTCGAGTTCAATGGCTCTTTGAGGAAGATTTTTGATGTTATGGATTCTTGGACAAAACAGCGTTCAAAGAGAATGTTTCTTGACTTCTGCTTTAATTGACCGTGTAACTATGCTTGTACCAAGAACTCCTGTTTTCATGTACACTTACTATTGTATAATTATTAGGTGTGTTTTTTCTCTCTTTTTTTTTCTTGCTTTTTTTTAGGGGAGTTAGGGGTGGGGTCAAAAGAAATATGTATTCTTTTCATTGAGAATTTAATTTTGATTCTTTACGAGAAATGTTGAATAAAGAAGTCTGATAGTTTGATTGGGTTTGTTGATCTCTTTCTCTGTGTGTGTGTGTGTGTGTGTGTGTGTGTGTGTGTGTGTGTGTGTCTCTCTCTCTCTCTCTCTCTCTCTCTCTCTCTCTCTCTCTCTCTCTCTCTCTCTCTCTCTCTCTCTCTCTCTCAAACACACCCGCACACACAATTTATCTCGTGTTCGTGTGTATAAAAAGCGACTAGTATTGTGAGTTCCCAATACCATAAACTGAAATAAGTTGACTTATTTTATCAGCGGGATATCGTTTATAGCTGATATCACAACAGTCAAAATGTGTGCTTCGGTCTGAAATGACCGATGTAAATTCAAAAAAAATAATCTGAAACAAGAATGACTGCTAGCGTTCTAATACAAGACCCAAAGACATAAAAAGTTTCAAAAGAACGCTATTTATTAGAACAAAACACAACATGGGAATTTTCGGGGTAACCCCCTTTATCAGGCTACAAAACGACACAACAGTTAAACGGTTGTTTTGATGCTGTGTTTTGGGGGGGTCTCCGTAAATGCTGTGGGGTTGTCACCAATTATTTTGGTGTATAACTGCTACAGTAGGACAAAGCCAAAGCAATTAAACTAGTTATATAACTAGAAGTCGTTTTCTTCGTATTAGAGGCCTGTGGTGACTACTTTTTTTTACTTCAACTGGCATGCAGTTTGTTAGCTGCTGCTCTTGTGTTTCTTCAAGGTGCTTGACCAGTACATCAGACAAAGGTGTCATTTTAATGGTCCCATTGCTTCCACTGGCTAAACATATTAAAACGATCTAAGAGATTTTTTACACGATGAAAATTCAGGTCTGGAGCTAAGCCACTTAAATGTTTTTGCTTGAACTATGTTGTTTTCGTGTCCAGTGCTTGGACGAATGTTTGCATGGTCATGAGAGAAACGAAAGAATGTGTTCTAAAGACGTGGCCAGAATCTATCGTCTGACCATGTACTAACAGACAAGTGGACAACTGTATCCGGGTATTGATGAAGTGGTCAAAACTGACCGTACACCGGAATAAGGATTGCGTGGATAACGCGACCCAAATCGAACGTATGACACTGTATAGACAGGTATAATAGATTAGTAATATATTAAAAAAAGAATAGAACAGCTCTACAGAAACGTACTCACCTATACGACGACATATAAAGAACAATAAAATAAAAAAGCGCTTTGGACACATGGTCTTCGTCTGGTGTAAGAAGAGAGATAGAAAATGATAAAAGAAGAAGGAAGTAAAGAAGAAGATAGACAAGGAGTTGAAGTAAAACAATGTTAAGGATCTAAACGTGGATTTAAAACGACGTCATCAAAGTGAAATGTTTTGTATTAAAAAAAGAATTAAGCAATGAATTGTGTGCGAATATCAGAATCTGATTATGAGACCCTGCATACACAGGTATGGTGCGAGATATTAGAAACGTATTCAAAGAGAATTAAACAACTGAATTGTGTGCGAATATCAAAATCTGATTATCAGACCCTGCATACACAGGTATGAGAGATTAGTAAACAAAAAACAAACAAACAAAAAAGAAAATCATTTTTTTTAATTAACAGGCGAACTGCCTCCGATTATGATGAAAATGGACGTGCGACCCAGCATACATAGGTATGAGCGTTTTTGTTGTTGTTGTTTGTTTTTAATTAACAGGTGAACTGCGTCCGACGATGTGACCGAGACTGAAGTCTGACCCTGCATATAGAGGTGTAAACAAAAAACGGCGAACTGCGTCCGACGATGTGACCCAAATTGAACGTCTGACCCTGCATATAGAGGTGTAAACAAAAAACGGCGAACTGCGTCCGACGATGTGACCCAAATTGAACGTCTGACCCTGCATATAGAGGTGTAAACAAAAAACGGCGAACTGCGTCCGACGATGTGACCCAAATTGAACGTCTGACCCTGCATATAGAGGTGTAAACAAAAAACGGCGAACTGCGTCCGACGATGTGACCGAAATTGAACGTCTGACCCTGCATATAGAGGTGTAAACAAAAAACGGCGAACTGCGTCCGACGATGTGACCGAAATTGAACGTCTGACCCTGCATATAGTGGTGTAAACAAAAAACGGCGAACTGCGTCCGACGATGTGACCGAAATTGAACGTCTGACCCTGCATATAGAGGTGTAAACAAAAAACGGCGAACTGCGTCCGACGATGTGATGACCGAGACTGAAGTCTGACCATTAATACACGGGTATGAGCGACCAGTGCGTTATAACAAGAAAAAAGTTAATTGTGTGTTGTGGATGTGACCCAAACCGAACGTCTGACCATGGTCATGAGAGAAAAATAAACAGGTAAAATGCATCCGGACGATGTGACCGAAGTCGAAGTCTGACCCTGCATGCACAGGTGTGAGCAGTGAGTTGAGTCCGGACAATGTAACAGAAATCGAACGTCTGACACTGCATGCATGCATACACAGGTTTGAACAGTCAGTTATGTCCGGACAGTGTGACCGAAATCGAGTTAGTGAGTTTTTGCTGCTTAACGCCCACGGAGGCGAGTAGGCCTATTAGGGACGGGGACGAGTGGGAAAAGGGGGACAGAAGAGTGAAACCTCGAAACAGGCGCCAACCCGGAAGACCAAGGCTGCCGTGGACCGCCGGCCAGAACAACAGAAAGTTAAGGCAGTGTCCGACCGGCACTGCGCAGCGACCACCGCACTCCGCAATTGCTGTCCCAATTAATTGCTACGCAGAACAGAGTCACAGAGATAATGTCCCTAGCTCCGCCGTTGGGAAACAACTGAAGCAAAAGAAGTCCAACTCTCTCTCTCTAGCCCAGCACCACCTCCTTGCTCTTCATCTCTTCTGGGCTAGCTAGCTTCTTCGTGAGAATCCAGCTCTCCTCTTGATCTCGCCTGGACTCTGTAGTGCCCCGAAATCGAACGTCTGACATTGCATGCACACACAGCTATTGTGAGCAGCTATTTACATGGGGTGGGGGTCGGGGCGGGGGCGGGAAGGGGGCGGGGAGGGGGGAGAGGGGGGCGTGGCGGAGAAAACGTGAATCGGTTGCATCCAAACAATCACTAGCGTCTGGACAATGTGACCTAAATCGAACGTCTAACACTGCATACATAACAATAATAAATCATTTTTGTATATATATATATATATATATATATATATATATATATATATATATATATATATATATATATATATATACATACACATACACAGGTGTGAACAGTTATTAAAGTAAAAGTCCAAGGTTTTTAAGTATGCAAAATGACCATCGAAATGATTGACAAATGAGTCACTAGTTTCAGATTTAATGAAATAAAAAAATTAAGAAAATGTTTAATTGGGTTTTTAATCGATTTTATTTTCTGTAGGCTGGCCGAGACTACAGTCTAGGGTTCTCCATCAGTCACGTGATTTCCCGGAAGTGACGTCAATCTGGGGAGTCAGTGCGGTTGCCATCTTAGATTCTTCAGTAAACTGTGTATGCGTGTGGTCGACAAAAAAGTTAACTATGCCGGCCTACTGTGTTGCCGCGAACTGTAACAATTCGCAGACGACCCCAGGTATAACAATGCACGAGCTCCCGCGCAATCGACCCGCAGTGAGGCGAAAGTGGATTAAATTTATACAATTCAAACGAGCTGACTTTCTTGCTGCGCCGCAAATGGGCGTGATGCCCATTTGTGTAGCGAGCACTTCAGTGAGTGCGATTCCGCACACCCCATGGAATACCACATGGGGTTTTCTTCGAAGCTGACACGCTGTTCCGGTACTCTTTCAAAATCCTGCCTGACAGGCTCAAACTGATACGGCTGTATCCTTGTGGGTCTCTCGGGCAAAGTATCAGTTTCGTCTTCGGAGCTCGAGTTGGCCATTTTGCAGCGACTCCCCAGAGTGACGTAGTAGGCATATGGTCACGTGATTTGGGCGTCATGGTGACGCTTTCGGTACGACAGAAAATGCCTTTTTTCGTGCATTTATAACCCTCAGATCACAGTTTCACCTACATCATCGTTCTCAACGAGCTTTAACGGAAATCGTGTCAAAAATCACCCCTAACCTTGGACTTGTCCTTTAACACGACAGGAGGGGAAAAGTGAATCACTTGCGTCCGGACAATGTGACCTAAATCGAACGTCTAACACTGCATACATAACAATAATAAATCATTTTCGTATATATACATACACATACACAGGTGTGAGTAGTTATTAACGTCTGACTGCATGAATACGCAGGTGTGAGCAGTTATTAGCATGATGGAGAGAGACAAAAAGTGAAGCACTTGCGTCCGAGATCAGGACCGCTAATCCCCCCCCCCCCCCCCCCCCCCCCCCCACACACACACACACACTCCACCTGCTCTCCCTTGGTCATTTGCACCCTCCAGACATAGGTCAATTTTAATGTAAATTTAAAAAACAAACAAAAAAACTGTTAAACTGCATTTTCAATATTCGAAGCCTGGCGGTAGCAAGTAGCTTGGTTTCTTACGCCCAGTCAGCCC
Organism: Alviniconcha marisindica; assembly: GCA_018857735.1. NCBI lineage: Eukaryota > Metazoa > Mollusca > Gastropoda > Provannidae > Alviniconcha > Alviniconcha marisindica. The sequence goes on from JABMCL010001464.1 coordinate 1,274,577, forward strand.
AGGACTGTTATATCAGGGCGAGCCAGGCATAAAACGGACATGCATGTATATTCTGCATACATCTATACAGTGGCTGTACACTCCTGCCTGTATACCAACGGTAATAATCAAAATGGGTAAGGGGAAGGGGGGCACTGATAGCTAGGCCCGGTGTCAGTGTCAGCAGAGCCCTGTGTCACGTCAGTGTCAGCAGAGCGTCAGTGTCAGCAGAACCCCGTGTCAGTGTCAGTGTCAGCAGAGCCCCGTGTCAGTGTCAGCAGACCCATGTGTCAGTGTCAGTAGAGCCCCGTGTCAGCAGGTCAGCAGAACCCCGTGTCAGCAGAGCCTCGTGTCAGCAGAGCCCCGTGTCAGCAGGTCAGTAGAGCCCCGTGTCAGCAGCTAGGACAGTAGAGCCCCGTGTCAGCAGCTAGGACAGTAGAGCCCCGTGTCAGCAGCTAGGACAGTAGAGCCCCGTGTCAGCAGGTCATAAGAGCCCCGTGTCAGTAGGTCAGTAGAGCCCCGTGTCAGCAGCTAGGACAGTAGAGCCCCGTGTCAGCAGCTAGGACAGTAGAGCCCCGTGTCAGCAGCTAGGACAGTAGAGCCCCGTGTCAGCAGGTCATAAGAGCCCCGTGTCAGTAGGTCAGTAGAGCCCCGTGTCAGCAGCTAGGACAGTAGAGCCCCGTGTCAGCAGCTAGGACAGTAGAGCCCCGTGTCAGCAGGTCATAAGAGCCCCGTGTCAGTAGGTCAGTAGAGCCCCGTGTCAGCAGCTAGGACAGTAGAGCCCCGTGTCAGCAGCTAGGACAGTAGAGCCCCGTGTCAGCAGCTAGGACAGTAGAGCCCCGTGTCAGCAGGTCATAAGAGCCCCGTGTCAGCAGGTCATAAGAGCCCCGTGTCAGCAGAGCCTCGTGTCAGCAGAGCCTCGTGTCAGCAGGTCACCAGAGCCCCGTGTCAATGGATCCCAGTTATTTAGGAGATCCAATGACATCCGTTTGTATCAATGACACGGGAACCTAATAACACAAGGATCAAGTGCCACGGGGATCTAATAACACAAGGATCAAGTGACACGGGGATCTAATAACACAAGGATCAAGTGACACGGGGATCTAATAACACAAGGATCAAGTGACACGGGGATCTAATAACACAAGGATCAAGTGACACGGGGATCTAATAACACAAGGATCAAGTGACACGTGGATCTAATAACACAAGGATCAAGTGACACGGGGATCTAATAACACAAGGATCAAGTGACACGGGGTCTAATAACACAAGGGACACAGGGACCTGAATACACAAGGATCAAGTGACGTGGGGATCTAATAACACAAGGACCAAGTGACACGGGGATCTAATAACACAAGAATCAAGCGACAAAGAGACCTAAATACACAAGGATCAAGTGACGCGGGGATCTAATAACACATGGATCAAGTGACACGGGGATCTAACATACAAGGATCTCTCTCAGATCAATAATTATGACAACATTACTAGACCATTCGGTTAGTTATTTGCTTTTTTAACCCCCACCCCCTCCTCCCGTTTTGTTGTTATTGTTTTGCTTTTTGTTTTGTTTGCTTGTTTGTTTGTTTTTTGTTGTCATTTTGGTCTTTGTTGGTTTTGTTGCCTCTGACGTTTTGACAACAATTTGCCATCTTGCCATCGTAAATGTCTGTGTGATTATCATTTTATCTATAGGTAACACTCAAATAAGCATATTGCTTTTGTGTTTCCTGTACTTATTTGTTGAGCTTATGATTACGATGAATGAATAAAATTTTGTTTAAACCAAGTAGCATGGGGGTCTAATAATACAAGAATCCGGTGACACGGGGATCTAACAGTACAATGATCAAGTAGCATGGGGATCTAATACTATAAGGATCAAATGACACGGGGATCTAACAATACAACAATTAAGTTGAAGAACGGAGCCCACTTATTTTGGGAGATCCAATGACAATCAACAATCAATCAATCAATCAATCAATCAATCAATCAATCAATCAATCAATCAATCAATCAATCATATATATAAAATATAAAAAATCACTGATGGTTCTGTTTGGGATTTATTAGACAGCGGATTCTGCGTTCCTGATTTAAAAGTGCAAGATTCTTTTTACTTAGGAACCGGTTTTCTCCAGAATCACACCGGAGTTATGTGCAATATTAATGGCATTAAATTACATATGCAATATTTAGCTAGAAATATTTCATTTTCTGATCTGTGTTGATTCAAAATCAGTTTTATATGCATTGCAAAACTGGGACTGCAAAGTGAGAAGGGATATGGTTTATGAAGTAAAGTATTTAATACATCGTATCATGTCTAGAGGTATTGGGATTGAGTTTTGTTGGGTGCCATCTTATTGGGGTCTTTACTGGAATGAAATATGAGATAAATTAGCTGAACATGGGGCAATGGCGTTAGTTAGTGATTGGATTTCAACGTCCTGTCACCCACACAGGGTCACCTCAGGACAATCAAACTCTGTAATAATTGGATTTTAATGTCCTGTCAACCACACATGGTCACCCCTGGAGATTCAAACTCAGGACATAAGCAAATGCGCAATGCATAATGGCAAATACCAGTGCCATATGGTAACAAGCTGCACATACCATCTACGGGCAATTAAAAACGTCTCTGGAATATCATACAATAACCTACTACCTACTACTTTCATCTCATGAGATTACTTCCATACTTGAATAGACCGTGTATAAAGCACTAGAAAAAACAAAAACAAATATGCAATACCTTCTTGTTCAAGGTACTTAGCAAGAGTAATATACAAGTTCCATCTAAATTCATGGAACATAAATGTTCACAGAATGTGACATACATTTGTAAGAATGTCAAGAACGAACATACAAGGATTGACTGAGGATGTACCTCTGGTGGAGTTTATGTACCTTGTATTTACTCGCATGTCAGGTGAGAGTTACCGTAGGGGGCTCAGCGGGTCTTTGTTATTGTGTTTGTGTGGCATCTTTCGAGTTCTAATTAACTCCTTTGTGTGTTGATTATGCACGAGCGTTCTCGGCCTCGTTCTGTTTCAGATTAGTACATTGTAAATAAATTTAAAAAAACAGAGGTAAAAAGTGGGTAATACAAAAACGGATCCAAAGTGCAATAACAATTTTAACTTTGCAAAAAACGTTGATCCCCTTCAGATAATCAAGGACTGATGTAATCTAAATATACGTCTTCAACTGAACAGCATCCTACGGCCCAGTTGTAGAGTGCCGATCTCTTGCCTCAGTCAAATCAGAACGTACAAAGAAGAGTCAATGGCGCAGAGCAAGTGCACTCGCTCTCGTAAGCCAAAGTTAAGCAGGACAGAGCGTGGTCTCCAAATGAATGGGTGACCTTTATGAGCTAGGCTTTGCGCCCGCCCTGAGATTTCTCCGGAGTCGAATTCTGTGTAGACCCTACAAAAGTCCTTTGGATGAGACTATAAGCCGAGGTCCACCCCGTGTGCATACGCAAGTAAAGAGATCACATACGCACGTTAAAGATCCTGTAGTCCATGTCAGGGTTCGGAGGATTACGGAAACGCCAAAATAACCCAGCATGCGCTAAACGTGAAAGGAGTCTCCACAATGTTGAAGTTGCAGACTATACGAAACTGAGAAGAGAAGAACAAAAAAGTATGTTCTGTAGTAAGTAACTCCTCACATGGGATGCACACAGGTATCTCCTCTCCCTTCGATAAAAAGGAGTGAGTCATAATATGATTATGTGAGTGATAAATGTGTAGTCGAGAGATAAAAGTCTCAGGAAATAGAACCAACACAATTAATGAGCGTAAAACAACGAAATACGGATTAGCTTGTTCTTGCGTGTCCGGCAAAAAGAGTCTGAACACACGAGTGTTAGAAACTCATGTTTCAATGCCGAAAGACTAAAAGAAGAAATAAATTGTAGACGTGCATAGTCTGTGCCTATTTCCTATGCTCTGTCAACTGCACGAGTCCAATTAGCCAACAGCTGAACACAAGCCACTACTCGTAACAAACCGAGAATGCCTTCAGCTGATATTGTCGCGTTTTTTTTTTTAGGTGTAAAATCGTTACGATATAATACTAGAACGCTGATCTTTCGTGCAGCAATTCGATGTTCAAGTAGGTCACGAAATTGTAAACGGTGTGAATTGTACATTTTTGGATAGTATGTGGAGATTTTGTCGTCTGCGCCATAGCCTGCTCTACTAAGCCTCACTCCCACCTCATCTCTTCGTCTTTCTTTTGTTCGCATACTATATAATTTGAAGACAAATACGTGAAAAGAGGAGAACTTTTATGTTGCTTGACAATCCAAGCAAAGCACTCACGCTGAGTTATGGTTGTACGTCTGGGGAAGAACGAAGGCATAAATTCAGTGTTGGTGTAATCACAACATGGCTGCAGAAAATTACGAGGGGGAAACTTTTTAGCTCACAGTTAGGTTCATGATTTGACTTTGTACTCTAGTATTCTGTTTCATTATCTAATTGTGTGTGTGCGCGTGCGTGCGTGCGTGCGTGCGTGCATGTGTGTGTGTATGTGTGTGTGTGTGTGTGTGTGTGTGTGTGTGTGTGTGTGTGTGTGTGTGTGTGTGTGTGTGCGCGCGCGTCCGTGCGCGAGTCTGTTTGTGTGTGTGCGTGTGTGTGTGCGCACGAGCGCGCGCCTGCGTGCCTGCGTGAGTGTTTATTAAGTGGCCTTTTTTTCTCTCCCTCTGTGAACTAAAGAACAATTATACACTTTCACTGTAAGACAGTTTAAGTCTTGTTTCCGTTGCATATATACACACGTCGCTTATAACCGATACGTAAAAGGCTTAGCCTACATCGCAGCATTCTGCGACAATGAAGTACGTCGTTTCTTTGCTTTCTTCTGAGATGGTGTCGACAGGAGTCGGTCTCTATCAGAGTCACGGTCTCCTGCACTCCGAATCTCATCCAGATACTGACATTCGGCTGTGGCTCCCACCAGTCCTCCAAGCTGGCGTTGATACAGTTGTTTAACCTCAGTGTGAGACTCGTCCTGCATGCTGTCATAACCCGGTACTCCGTGAGATGGCTCTTTCTTGTCAATCTGTAAGCGCACCGCCTGTGGTATGCTGTCATGCTGGCGTTGAAGCGGCCTCATCTCATAGCACTTCCTGGCAGTCAGAGAAGGGTCTCCTTCATGTCGGGCGACGTCTTCTCTGCTGACTGCTGCATTTCGCCTCTGATCTGGATCCTGGTTTCCTGCAATGGCCGAAGGACCTGACGTTTCAAGGTGACCAGCTTCTCCGGAAGCGCTGGCTCCCACAGAAACGAAGGAGGAGTCAGCCAATGATCCTGTGGCCGCTGGCGTACCCGTTTCTAAACTGGACGGGTTCTGGATATTGAAGTTGTGTTGGCGGCCAGAACAGGTGGCCCCATAGCCATAACCACGAGCGGCATTTTGCCGTGAACTGCCAGTGGACTGTCCTCCAGTTCTCATCTGGCTTCTTGCAGACGGAGATCCTTGACTGGGCTGCCTGACCCTTGTATGGTTTTGCGAGTTTCGCGACTGTGATTCCGTTTGGAAATTCCTTGCGTTTTGAATTGTGCCCAACAGAACAGGCAGGTAGAGACTGAGCGCTGGAAGACTGGTGTCGTCTGATCTTACTTCCACCTGCAATTCCGAAAGCAGCATTATTCAAGAAGATTACAAAGTAAAACAAACAAAATCAACCACCAAAAACTTTTTAAACGGACCTTCAAAATGAGAAAATGACAAAGTGTAAAGCTTACACATAGCTTGATGATATGAAATAGATATGACAAAGCACCGCTTTAAACAAATGCACAAATAGTAATGTATATGCCAGGGTAAAAATCAAAACTAGTCTGGTAGGATTTCAAATTAATCCTACCGGTAGAAATTACAATTGGGATTTCTCCCAGGAGAAAGCAAAATTGCTATCTGTGCCGGTAATTTTTTTAATCTGGTCAGTATATATTACAGTTTCAACATCAACCGGGAGATATATCGATTTCATCTCACTGAAATGGACTAATTTTTACTTGTAAAATTCAGCTCGCGGTATTGACGGTTACTGGTAGTCAATTCGCCCGTTAATCTTCAAAACTTACTCTGATCCTGTAGTGGATGCTGATGTTGGTGGAGTAGATGACGCCAGGGTCCATGACGGGACAGCGGCGGGGAATATCCACAAACAGATTGACGCTGGATGTAGTCAGACTATCGCCTCGGCTGCTAGCACGGGGGTTCTTATCGGCCGACCTGGCCACTTCTGATGTAACGCACACCGGCTTGTTTTTAGACACGAGCGTGATTGTCTGAAACCAATCAGCGTAAGCCGGCTCATCAGCGGCTATCAAGGCCAAACAATCCTGGCCCAGATTTAACAAAGCCAAGAGGTAAACACTAGCTACGCGTTCTTGCAAAGCTATCAAGTTGGTCGAAAGAGCTAAATTTCTGCCTCTGGGTAATCATCTAGGAATGAGTGATGACATACTGAGTGGCGGTCAAAAATGCCGTCAAATGGCTTTGTGTATAATACAAACAAAATGGGCCCAATGACTCAGCTCTGAGGGACACCATCTGAAACAGAACGAGGCCTAGAGCGCCTGTGCAGGACCAACACACAAGGGAGCTAATTAGCACTCGAAAGACGTCACACAAACACCACAACATTTGGTGGGGTTTATGCACCCTGTAGTTTACTTGCATGCCAGGTTAGAGTAACCGTAGGCGACTCAGGTATTTCGTCGTTTTTGTTTGTGTGTGTGACGTCTTTCGAGTGCTAATGAACTCCTTGTTTGTTATCTGGAGGGACACACCATACAGGAGCCAAAATGGCTCTGATTCCAATTCGTTTACAACGACAGTCTGGTCCCTGTCAGACAAATACGACCGAATTATCGACAAAGCTGCACCCGTAGTGTTAAGCGCACCCTGCAATCTTTTAGCATTAAACATCAACTGATCAAGCAAGCAAGCAAGCAATCCGACAGTATATATTTTACTGTTTTCCCTAAAATGCACACGCCAAACCGAGCCTGGGCTTATATTACTATACAGCTGATTTACCCTTTCCAAGTACGCCCTCAGAAACCGGGTAATACCACTCGAGAAATCGAGGACAGTCAGACTGAGCTGTGCTTGCTCGCCAACAGTCCATCCACATCTTGGCAAATGGGCAGAGGCAAGGATACCGAAACCTTGGCGGAAGATCCAGTCGTTGATGGTGACCTCCTTGCCTGCTACCTTCATTGACAGAAGTGTGAAACTGTTGTCACTGAAGTGTGGTAATTTATCTTGAGAGAGAGAGAGAGAGAGAGAGAGAGAGAGAGAGAGAGAGAGAGAGAGAGAAAAGAGAGAGAGAGAGAGAGAGAGAGAACTCGAACTCGCAAACTTTATTTTACAAGGATTGTAGATTAGGGTCAGTCAAAAACCTAACAACTAGTCCTTGCTAAGCTACAGATGAGTAGAGAGAGAGAGAGAGAGAGAGAGAGAGAGAGAGAGAGAGAGAGAGAGAGAGAGAGAGAGAGAGAGAGAGAGAGAGAGAGAGAGAGATGTAAACTACTCGGCATGACGATAATTAAAACACCGTTTAGTCGCAGGGATATTTCTCAGTGCCGACACGTTTCACACGGAAGAGCACCGCCCAAGGAGACACATCTTACATGTCGCGGTATGCGACAGGCGATCTATGAGCGTTTTGTACAGCGTTCTGTCCGCTTGTGTCGGATATGAACACGAATTCCGCACGTGCAGTGTGATGCTATCTGCAAAGACCTGGCTGACTGACGCTGTCCCAATCTGCATGTAAACATTGACGGGTTCTGTTCTCTCTGTCTCGAAATGACAGGACTGAAGGCTCGTGAATAAAGACTGTGGGTGGTTTGTTGATGTGAACGAGAAGTGGTGTCCTCGTAATAATTATGACAGTGAAGCATAACCTAGTCCAGCATATCCTAAGATATAGGTAAGGGGTGCAGAGAGAACCGACTGTCACTCGCACTGTCAAAGTGTGGCATGCGGACGCTGTGCAAAATCAAAAGTGATCTCTAGACTGAACGGATTCGGACGTTTTTGTCGACTTAGCTTGAGATACCAACAAATTAACTAAGTCGGTGTGTAGATACGCTGATTTTTTTTTCTACAGAGCGCAGTTCTCCGGAAGACTGTAAAGATGTTCCCCAGCAACAAAGTCTGCATAACTAAAAAAGGAATTAAAGGCATCACAAACAGAAAGAAAGTCGCATTCCAAAAGAATGACAAAGAAGAACATAGGTCTGGGCGAAAGGAATTAAAACAGGAATCTCGGAAACAAAAGGAATAATAAATAAAGAAAAAAGATCACTTCACATCTAGAGAAATGAGAATAGCGCGGAGCGGTATGAAACTGTTGAGCAGTTAGATTTGTGGTAAGACAGAGAAAACCTCAGCAGCCAACACTGTTAAAAATGCCAGTGAACTGAATCAGTTCTACAGTCATTTCCCCGTAAAAATAGAGGCATATCCGTGATGTTTTCAATAGGGCGTCTACCGATGACAATGAGAGTCATGGGCTACACACACAGAGGATCCAAACACATAAAAGGTTCAAAAGAACGTTTATTTATTATGACACAGACACACAAACTGCAAATTTTCGGGGAAATCCCCTTCTTCAAGCTACAAAACGACATTTTAACAACGGTTAAACGGTTAAAAAAGATGAAAAATGAGATGACAAACTTACTTTTGTTTTGTTTTGGTTGAGCTGTTGTTTTCTTGTCCAGTGTTTGGAAGATTTTTGGCATGACAAGGATTTTTATAAAACTGCGATATGTCACCTTATTAAAATGTTTGAGACTGTGCCGGGGTAATAGTTTTTCAAAACTTGATAGTGGGAGCTGAAACGATTCTAAGAAAAGCAGGGCACAAAGATATCACCTAGTAAACAATGCATGTATGTACATATACATACATGTACACACACACACACACACACACACACACACACACACACACACACACACATACACACACACACACACACACCACACACACACACACACACACACACACACACACACAACACACACACACACACACACACACACACACACACACACACACACACACACACACACACACACACACACACACACACACACACACACATACACACACACACACACACACACACACACACACACACACACACACACACACACACACACACACACACACACACACACACACACACACACACACACACACACACACACACACCACACACACACACACCACACACACACACACACACACACACACACACACACACACACACAACACACCACACACACACACACACACACACACACACACACACACACACACACACACACAACACAACACACACACACACACACACACACACACACACACACACACACACACACACACACACACACAGAGGCACGCACACCAATCAGTCTCCCACCGCCTACTCAAAATAATGTGTATTAGAATTACAAATACTCTCAAAAACTCCCCCGTCGAGTCTTTGTTTTTCAGGTTTCGCTTTGGAATTTTGAGCAGCGTTTAACGTTTGAAGATGGGAGACTGAAAGGATACAGCAATAAATTACCTCTTTGAGAGGATCCTTCCAAAGATTGACATGAGGCCTTATACAAATCTTTGTGGGTGTGCCGTCGACCCTTTTCGTGCCAAAGAGCCCCCGTTGTGACGTCAGCACGAGGGTGTATGATACATCCAAGATGTTTCTGACATCTTCGTCGGTTGACGGTAGCAGGTCTGGTGGCAGTGTTTCCTCAAAATGAAAAACATCTTGCCCGCTGGCAGAGCGAAGTATCTCTTGCTTATGTGCCTCCCTCCTTCTGCCTGCTGGATTAAGACCACAGGAACGTAACTGAATTAAAACAACCAGCATTTCCCAGAGAGCACAAAGTAGCAGGTTAAATGCTTAAACATGACGAACAAAGCAGCACAGTTGACATGCAGCTGCCGAGCATCGGGAGGTCACGGGTGGGAGTTTTGGCTCCACTCGGCTGCCGTCAGGGCTGGGCCAATGTAGTGAGGGAAAAACGCTGCAGCAAGTGTACTTCTTTGTAAAATAACAATGGGAGGTTTAGTTTTCTACGAAAGCTACCCTCCTTCTCTCATGAAAAATTGACTGCACCCAGAAAATTATAACTTCTCCCGAAAAACAACGACAAACATACAAAACAAAACAAACAAACAAAGAAAACCCAGCAACAACAACAAACAAAACAAAACAAAACAAACAAACAAACAAACAAACAACAAACCACCCCCACCTCCTAGTCTTTAAAGTTCTGCAAAACGTCTTTCACGATGAAAATTTGCCCAAGATGGCACGCAAGCAAGCGCACATGCGCACTGCGAACACAGTTAGAAAGAGCACATAAAATAATAAACCTATGCACTATGAATACCCCCCCCCCCCCCCCCCCCCCCCCCCACACACACACACACACACATTACATCACAGATGATATCCAGAAACAAACACAAAAGCTGACAATAAACCATGGCATACATCTGATTATACAAGGGCAAAGAGAGTAAACAAACGAAACAGGAAGTGACGCTGACAGAAACAGGAAGTGATTGTAGCATGACGTAGGCTATAGCGACACAAAAATGACAATGAACAGAACAAAGTGTTGGTGACAGGATGAAGAAGCAATGTACCTCAGAGACTATAATCAGTCGTACGAGCTGGTACATAGTAAATAAAAATTGGTGGTGGCAAGAACTAACATCGAGAAGTATTTACTGAAAATTGTTAGCTTTTTAAATTTTCAAGGGTCTGCAAATCATGGTAATGAGGGAGGAAAACCAACAGTAAGCAACCAACATAGTCAATTTGAATACATTTTAATTACCATCGATATGTAGAATGGGTATACGGATTTTTCGGTTTTCCAAATTACGCCTATTTCGTCGAAATTGAGTTGCTTCACCGGAGAAGAAAGTTGCCACACAATAAAGCCGTAGTTTTGCACCTGTAAATAAATAAGTTCAACAAAATCAAAATTAAATAGAAATAAAAATCCCCAGCGGGGTCTGTATCGGGAGAAGAAATTGTACCGTCTAGCAAAAAGCAACCTTGGTCATTGTTCCCCCACTGCATCAGTCTGTAATTTTCTTGTGCCAACTTAACGACAATCCACCAATTTTCAAAGATCACTATACTTTTAAAATAAGAAAACATATTCCTTTCGTCGTCTGTAATTTTCTTGTGCCAACTTAACGACAATCCACCAATTTTTAAAGATCACTATACTTTTAAAATAAGAAAACATATTCCTTTCGGCGTTTTCTTTTGACGCGAAAAGAAAGACTATGCCGACAATCTTCCAAAGATCTGCAGCAGTTTAACCTTCGAATGCGTCACTAGTCAAATAATATCGCAACTGCAAAAACTATTTTCGGATTTGCTTCATTTAGATCGGGTTCTTTCAACTCTTAGTGGACAACGTTAGTCCGATTCTGCATCATTTATTTTGAACTTTATACAGACATCCAAATTACAGAAACGAGATGCCAGTAATTGTACTTACCTTTAAGCTGGCATTGTCCGTTAGTGTTGTAGATAATTTCGCCTTTCAGAGTCCCCCCAGGAATGTGCTCTTCCCCTTCAACTCTCAGCGCCGCAGTGTAGGAAGGCATGGTTTTCGGGTTACAGGAAACACACGCTGGTCTGAGGCTGAACTGATCCTATTCACAGAGCAGACGATGTGTGCCAAACAGGGCCCTCGTGTGTGAAGAGCTAATAAAGTTAAAGGCGGATAGCCCGGCTAATCTCGATTAGCTGCAGAGTCCATCAAACAGACTCATATTTTAAATCGTCTTTGAAATCTCACCACTCCAAGCTATCCTAGTGACTGTGTGTGTGTGTGTGTGTGTGTGTGTGTGTGTGTGTGTGTGTGTGTGTGTGTGTGTGTGTGTGTGTGTGTGTGTGTGTGTGTGTGTGTGTGTGTGTGTGTGGTGTGTGTGTGTGTGTGTGTGTGTGTGTGTGTGTGTGTGTGTGTGTGTGTGTGTGTGTGTGTGTGTGTGTGGGTGTGTGTGTGTGCGCGCGCGCGTGCGTGCGTGCGTGTGTGCATGTGAGTGTGTGTGTGTAACAATAACAATAATAACAATAACAATATACTTTATTATTCCCAGTGGGAAATTAAAGCTGTCGTTCGATCGCACAACGAAGAACATCTCTCAATAATTCTAAATCATGAACCACACGCACATACACACTCTTAGACATATGCCCTCTTTCTCACAATCTCTTTCACACCAAATCTACTACCAATATTGTTCAGTTGATCGTATTTTTGTGATAGTGCTGTTGTCTATGCAGCCTGTTTGATTTGTTGATTCAGTTTATTGCTGGTCACAGCTGCAGCAGAAATAATATCGTAAACGTACCTGCGCCTACATTGGCAGAATATAAATATTCTTCATTGGCAAGACAGCACATCGAGTATACTAAAATTAATTTAGACGAGTCTGTAATCATACAGAAGAAAATGTCTAAATCTAATGGCTAGATCTAATGCAAAATTGAAACATTGATGACACAGAGGCTTGCCCACCTAACTACAGATCTACCGGCTACTATTCTACATCTACATACTTGTAATTAATGTGTTTTATTCTACCACCATGGCTATGTATGAGCACCTATCTTAACAACAATAACAATATACTTTACTAATCCCAGTGGGGAAATTAAAGCTGTCGTTCGATCGCACAGCGAAGAACATATCTCAATAATTCTAAATAATGAACCACACGCACATACACACTTTTAGACATACGCCCCCTTTCTCTCAATCTGCATACACTAATACTTAGTAATAGCAAACCCAAAATCAATTGGAATAATGCTTTCTCTGTGTCAATCCAAAACGTAAAAATTCTCAAATTAAATAAAAAATCATTAGGTTCACACATCCCCAACCCTCCCTTAGACAGTTTTCATCCTCAACGGATGTCTTGACGCATGAGCACACTCAGTTAATGACTGGTATAATTTTCATTAAAAATTTACTGAGCCGAGGGTAAAAACGAGGCTTTATAGCGATTTGTATTTGTTCTCGGAAGTAAAAAATCTTCCACCCCTGTTGCTACCTCTGCTATCAAAGTAGTGTCTCATCCGGTGTGTAGGGTCGTTTAATATTTGCATTAGTTTTCTGTACAGTCTCTTTTCGTGTAAAGTCTTAAAACTGTCCAGTGGCTTTCCCACAACATGACCTTTTTTTATTTACAATCTTTTCCAACCTACCTCTATCTAATTTTCAAATATTCCCACCCCAACAGACAGAACCAAACATAATAATACTACATATTACAGCATTATAAAAAGTTACTAGCATATCTGAATTTACTCCAATGATCTCAGCTTTCTCATGCAATACATTCTCGAGTTCACTTTTTTCAGCACAGAGTTGATGTTCTCTTTCCAGTTCAATTTACTATCAAAAACCACACCTAAGTACTTACATGTATCTACTCTCTCTACTGCTTCTCCTTTAATGTAGACTGGTTTGGGGCATCTTTGATTCTTCCTAAAATCAATGCACATCTCTTTCGTTTTGGAAACATTCAAATACAAGTAATTTTTATCACATCAATTCACAAAGTTTTCAGTCTGCTTATGGTATATTGCATCTTCATCATTACTAATTTTTCCAACCAGTTCTGTGTCATCTGCAAATTTTACTACAGGACATGACTCATCAGTGCTTCTACAGTCAGATGTATACATCGCAAACAAAAAGGGGGATAAAACTGTACCTTGAGGTGCACCAGTGTTTGTTCTAATAGCAGATGATAGTAATCCATTTAGCCTTACATACTGAAGTCTACTTGTAAAATAATCAAAGATCCATGAAATAACGGATGACGGTAGTTTCATGTTTAAAAGTTTTTGAACAAGTAAATGTGGCTGTATTGTGTTACAGGAACTGGAAAAATCCAAGAACATAAGTCTTACAGTAATTCCTGTTTTTTTTTTTTTTTCTAAATGCGAGTATATATTTTCTAAACTGTATAAAACCGCATCATCAGTACTCCTGTTTTTCCTGTAAGCAAACTGTAATGGATCGAGGTAATCTTTTACTAACTTTTCCAATTTACAGAGGACCACGCGTTCACACACTTTCATCACAGCAGAGGTAAGCGCTACAGGGCGAAGATCATTCATGGACGATATGACAGGTCGTTTCGGTATAGGCACAATGCATGCAGTTTTCCAAGTAGCTGGAACAGTATTTGTGGAGACACACGCATTAAATATAATGCAAAAAATATAAGTGTTCTTGTAATGTGGGTGTTCTCACAATGGGCTACATGAGAGGTAATGGCGGGGACCCGCGAGATCCCAGAAGGTGGGGGGAAACTGAGACTGTAGCCTACCTAACGTTACAGTCATCACCAGAATGACGCCCGCATTAACCGACATGGGCAGCGATGCCGACAGCCATTTGGCTTTCCAGTCCGCAACTGAGGCAGTTAGCCGATGCCGTTGGCGCAGAGCTCTGCCTGGTCTTGCGCCGGTCGTATGTCCTTCAGTGGTGAGTCATGGACCATGTACACCGCTGTGTCAGTCGTCAACAAAGAGATAAACACTGAGCAGACCTAGCCTGCTTTTCGCATCGTAATAACTGACTACTTGATCTACGCAGTCTGCTAGTTTACCCGGGGTAGGGCAATAAGTCTAGGCCGGCTAACTAGACCAAACCTTTCCAAGGTTCAGTAATGGACCATGTAGCCTACACTGTGTCAGTCGTCAACAAAGAAATAAACATTGAGCAGACCTAGCCTGCTTTTCGCATCGTAATAACTGACTACTTGATCTACGCAGTCCGTGCTAGTTTACCCGGGGTAGGGCAATAAGTCTAGGCCGGCTAACTAAACCAAACCTTTCCAAGGTTAAGTAATTATAGGCTAGCCATAATTCAGGGTAAATTATGTAAGAGGGGATAGAAGTGAACTAGTACACCGGGTCGTGTATGAGTAGACTGCGGATCTACTGATGCGGCTATTCTTACTGCTGATGCCAGGCTGGAATGCACACTTCGTGTAATCACTTTGAGATTTGTGTCACCATTAAAGGAACTCTCGTGTGCTTAGAGGAGGTTAAACGAACATGATCAGCGTTAAAGTTTTGTGATTGAACGTGCCGTTGATTTTATAACGATTTTAGAAGAGGACTTTCCCTAGACAGTGTTACTAACACTGTTTTCACGAGCTCAGTCATTCCCGCGTTTCAGTATGACATCATTGAACTTCTCAGTTTTGTGACATCATTGATAGGATACCGGAACTTCTCGGTTTTATGTACATGTCATGTATAAATTATTTTTGTCAATGTTTATTTTTTGAATCTAGACAGTCTGTGTGAAATAGTTTAATTTTCCTAACGTTTTCATAGGGAACAGCAAAAAAAAAAAAAAAAAAAAAAAAAAAATCGGAAATAAACTGATAGTGTTTGAAATTGCCAAGACTGACGAACAACGAAATGATGTCTAGCGTTCTTTCGAACATTTTAGGGTGGCCTGGGGGAAAATTCATCCAAACAGGTACGTTTGATTCCCATGCACGCTTCGAGACACGATTCTGTCACACTGCCTCAACCAACACATGCTCATTGTGGTTTGTACTGAGACACCTTCGACAAATCGCAGACTAGTACACAACACAACTACCCGTGTGATTTCATGAATATGAAAGAAAACGTTCTTTTTTTGAGGAATGAGTGAACAACTACTGGTGGGGTTGACAAAGCTTATAGAACAGAACTAGGGAAATGTATTCACCAATACGACGTAACACAAGGAAACGATGAAACACAAACGCTTTCGACAGAAAATTGTCTTCGTCAAATGCAACAAAAATAGACAGATAATAATAAAAGAAGAAGGAAGCAAAGAAGAAGACAGACAAGAAGAAGCTGATGTAAAAACTTCTTTGTTGTTGTTAAGAATGGATACGCAGATTTAAAACGACGTCATCAAAATGCCAAATTAGGATTTTTTTTAAGTGGGCAGATCGTGGCAAACACTGAACTTCAAAACAAACAAGTCCTGCGAACAGTATGTCGGTCCTGACTTTTCGTACAACCCACACTATGTTTGTTTTTTTGCCAAGCGAATATCAAGGCTCCCAAAGTAGAACAGGTTTTCCCACACACTACTTGTAACAATCACTCGGTTGTTGTTTTGTTTGTGGACTGATCCACTATGAAGCTGATGTTACAGTTTGGAAAAGTTCAATTGTAGGGGTTGATGCGTAGTATTGAGTGCATTCACAAGGTGTTTGGGTGGCCGAAGTTCCCCCAACCGAGCGAGTGGACGAATTTCCCCATGCCACCCTATGTGTTTGGCTCAATGAAATGATGACAAAATCATTTTGATGTCATTACGATATCAATAATTTGACGCAAGATTATAGAAAGGAAGAGTCGAAGGAAACAATAATAATAATAATGTACATTTATCATGCGCTCATCCACGCCCTGAGCGCGCACATGATATATATTAACCTAAATATGATATTCTATACACATGCAGAGCATAGTTCTACCGTAAAACAATTTACATAAAGTATTATTTAAAAAAAAAAAAAAAAACGAAAACGCACCACACACACACACACACACACACACACACACACACACACACACACACACACACACACACACACACACACACACACACACACACACACACACACACACACACACTGACTGTAGCAGAAACTGGGTACTGATATTGGCTTTAGAAGTAGTTACTGATGGCAAGAATGACAAAAGACAAAAGAATGACTAGGAATATGTACACAACAAGAGAACACGGGACGGGACATGTATTTTGTTTTGTGTGCCACCTTCTTTTGTGCTACTGAATAGATAATAAATACACTCTTTCACACACACACACACACACACACACACACACACACACACACACACACACACACACACACACACACACACACACACACACACACACACACACACACACACACACACACCAGCACATCGCAGTAGCAGGCCTTCATTCGCGTTTTGACAGAAACTTGACTTCACTGAAATTAAGACTTGCGCATACACCTACCGCTTACGCAGTGTTAGTTCAAGAAACAAAACCTGTAATTCGCATCGAAAGACTATACAGGCCCCTACCAAGTAGGCCTGTATGGCTAAGTAACTAGCTAGTGATTTGTTCAAGTAGGCCTGTAAGTAACTAGCTAGTGATTTGTTCAAGTAGGCCTGTAAGTAACTAGCTAGTGATTTGTTCAAGTAGGCCTGTAAGTAACTAGCTAGTGATTTGTTCAAAGAGCCACATTCATGACAAAAGTGAGGCAGCCACGACACATGAAGCACTTGAATCGAAAGCTTTAACTTGACAGGAAATCAGACAGGGCTCATTTGAATATAAAAGCTTTAAAACAAGAAATCAGGGCCCATTTGAGACACGCTCAAATACTGCGAAACCCGGCTTTGTGGTTGACTGGGATCAAAGCGAAACCGACCTTCTACTCAGCCAGTCTTTGTAGTGATACACAGAACGTACGTTCTGTCAGATGCCCGTACTTCCAGTTGGAGTAACAAGGAGTGAAATTCTGTGGCGCTTCGGACAAGGAAATGTTGATAGTTTCACAGAAAGCGGGAATTCCCGATCAGGAAAGTACTATAGTTTGCCTCATTAACACGCCAGGCGTAGGCCAGGTCCACGGATTCAGAAGGCGACGAAAATTAACTCTGGTTCCTGGGTCGCATTGACATTCACTGTAGTAGAAGAAGAGGTACACACATCACACACACTACACACTCACACTGACACACACACACACATACACACACACACACACACACACACACACACACACATACCGTTAACTCTCTCTCTCTCTCTCTCTCTCTCTCTCTCTCTCTCTCTCTCTCTCTCTCTCTCTCTCCCTCTCTCTCTCAGTCTCGGCTCTTCGGCACTCACTACACAAGAAGACATACTGAGTTGCCGCAGCAAGAAGAACGGCGAAATATAGCCTGTATAATATTATATTCTGACCTTCTTTGCCCAAATCGGAAGACATTGCTGAATACCGACGTTTCAGTTCTTTGGCGGCGAACACGGCGATAACTTGAGCTTTCTCTACGTTACCTCCGAAGCGGCTAGCTCTAGGCCGACTAGGCCGCTTTCAGTAGTTTTCCGTCTTGATACTGCCGCTTTCAGTAGTTTTCCGTCTTGATACTGCCGCAGTGAAAAACCGAAGCACCTCCGAAGATGAGTGCGCGGAGGAACTAATTCTGCGAGAGTCAAGTCAATAATATTCAAGTGTGCAGACCTACACTTGAAACTGTTAGGCTGATTAATCCATAACATTTTACTGAGGGGAAAGAAAAATTACAGTGATCTCCTATTTTTTTTAGGTGGCTGTGACCTTTGTGGTGGGATATGCGTGTGCTGCATCAACCGACTCACACCGGGTCCGGGCCACTGAATCACTGGTTTACGACATCCTTCCTTCAGCCACTGCCGTATTTAGTTACGCCATAGGGTCCAGAAAACTGTCAGCTCAGTAACGAGGAGTTTTTTGTTGGTGCTCAAATAGTAATAAGTTTGTTACAAACAACTCAAATTCATGCCGTGATATCTCCAGGCCCTTTTCCTTCTTTCTCTCTGTTAGACCCCGCTACTAGAAAATCCAAGCTGAATCCATGGTAGCTCAGTGGTTTGATTGACATTTGTTTGTGATAAAGATGGGTGATACTTCAACAAATACAGTATCAGGAGCCCTCCAACCCTGCTGTCCCCCCCGCAGGCGGCGCCGGCTCTTACGCCTGAAGAAAGCCAGCCGCCGGACTGTTTACGTTACCGCACTCCTGCTCACTGGGCAGCGGCACATATCGCAAAGAAGAAAACTCTCCTTAGCGTTGCATTTTTAACTGGCTCTCTGCATAAGGCAGAATAAAACTTCAGTCAGCAAAGACTGAATGCAGTATAAAATGCCCGCTGTTTCTAAGTAGATTTACTGTCAGTTATGTCTAATGAGCATTTGTAATGAGGGTGTATAGCTTGTTTAATGCTCATGCGCTCATTTCGTTTGTACAGTTTTACTTGAACATGAATAAACTTTAGTTAAACCCGAAGGCTGAGTGCAATATGCAAGCACTTCAGTCGGCACCTTCATACGTGTATGCTGTAATCTAACTTTTGTTGTTTTTGTTCGTTTTTTAATGCCTTGCGAAAATACGAATAATTAATTTGAGTCCCATATCAGCAGTTTAGTTTCAGAAATGACTGATTTTACTGAGTCCAAACATTACTTTCAAGTCATCCTTTCTTTCTTCATAAAATAATTTATTGTCTTCCCTTCCGGCTTTATAAAAAATATATACCCAACTACACCACATTAGGCCTGTATTAAGAAACAAAAATTTAGTCTTAGTGCAGGATCATCGTATGTGATTCTTCAGTATTCAGTCATTCTGTAGCCATGAGGATGACAGCATCTCACACCAATTTTGATCCTTGTCAAGTAACCCAGACATTCTGAATTGATCTAGCACTGTCAGTTATTAGTACTGACAATTGTTCTCATCCTGGCAATTAATTTTAGTGTTATCTTTATTCTTTTTGGCATGGATGACATGCTTTAATAGACATCGCTTTTACCAGCAACATTTTACAACTATTAGTTTTTATCAGTCAGGTAAGCTGCAATTAAGGGACCACACCTATAGTATGATACGTTTTTCAAAAGCCAATTGTCCAGGTATGTGCGTTCGTGCGCGAGCGGGCGGGCGTGTGTGTGTGTGTTGTCTTGTTTATTCTGATTCATTGTGGGTTCTTTGTAAAACGGGAGTAGAGATGGGGCATTACCTCTTAATAACTTTAAACCGTAAAAAAAAATTCCTTCAGTTTTTATTTTGCCCATGCAGAGAGCCCTTTTTTCTGTGAAACTACCATATATAACTATATTATGCAAGGAAATCTTGATGTGAGTCAGTGAAAGGTATAAAAGGATGGATGCATGTTGTTTTTAATAAAATCCCAATGAAACGGCCAACAAAAACGACACACGCACGCACGCACGCACGCACGCACGCACGCCGGCACGCACACACACACACTGACTCAGTGACAAAACACGATTGTCCTGAAGGAACCGACAGAACATTCAGACCTTTAGTGTTGATATCAAGCTGTCAATCTAAAAAATAAAATGAAAAAGAGAGAGAGAAGGAGAGAGAGAAGAGAGAGAAAAGAGAGAGAGAGAGAGAGAGGAAGAGAGAGGAGAGAGAGAGAGAGAGAGAGAGAGGAGAGAGAGAGAGAGAAAGAAAACGTGAAAGAAAGTGCCTATTGAAAAATCGAGTTTTTTTTTTTGTTTTGTTTTTGTTTTAAATTCGTTTCTGTT
>JABMCL010001464.1:1302500-1362500 GCA_018857735.1 Alviniconcha marisindica
CTTTTTATCTATAGGTAACACTCAAATAAGCATATTGCTTTTGTGTTTCCTGTACTTATTTGTTGAGCTTATGATTACGATGAATGAATAAAATTTTGTTTAAACCAAACACACAGACACATAAAAATTACTTTCCTCAAACTTACGGTACGCGTACACTAGGGCGCGCGGTGACAAGTTGTGTCACAACACGGGCTTTTCACAAATTTTTCTAGTGCCGTGTCAAACTCAGAACACTGGTTTACGACATCCTTTCTCCACGAAGCGACGCTTGGAGTGCGGTGCCGTGTGTCGATTCGTGGGCGCTGCCATTGGCCTCGGCTGACCCACACTCCGATCATCGCTTTCCGGCGTGAAGGAAGGATGTCGTAAACCAGTGCTTGGAGTTTGCGGCTGACCGAGTTTAGCGGTGTTGCTCCGAAATGTTTCACGCTTTCTCGCTTAACTATTTTCCGGATGTATCGCTCATAAAACAGGAAGACGCGTTCAACCCATTGTTCAAGGCAAGTTTTTAGTCAGTGTCATGGGTTAGTAAACTTCTGAATACAAGGACCAGTCGGAATTTTTTACTTTTTTTATGTAGGCTATACGTACACAGACTAGTTACTGGTGTGTGTGTGTGTGTGTGTGTGTGTGTGTGTGTGTGTGTGTGTGTGTGTGTGTGTGTGCGTGTGCGTGCGCGTGCATGATTTGTCCGCGGTGATATGTGCCCTTTATCTTCTTTTTTCTTCTTCAAACAATAGAAATGCTTTTCAGTGGTAACAGTTTCAGCAGGGGCGGCCATTGTGGTATTCATCACCAAGACTATGTCTGCCTTTCTGGAATTTAAAGTACAGATCCAAATCTGTAGATATGGGAGGGACATTCTCGCCAAAGAATCGATTCAATCTTCAAGCGATTCTTTCCGTTCTAAACCCTTGAAAAATCGTAATCTCTCTCTCTCTCTCTCTCTCTCTCTCTCTCTCTCTCTCTCTCTCTCTCTCTCTCTCTCTCTCTCTCTCTCTCTATATATATATATATATATATAAAACCGTGCGTTGGAACCCACCTGATGGCAATAGAAAGGATATAGGATAGTAGTCATATACTTTGAAGCCTGGCAATTTAAAACTTGCTAGCATAGGCTGTTACAATGGCGCATCAGTAATGAAAACTTTTTCGGAGTCACCCTCGTACACAGACACACATAAATTATCAGTTTATACACAGCTCCAGAGAAGTAGATTATACACACAAAACCGGCGCAGCACGGTACACCTACCACAAGAGAACCATAGCTATTACAAAGGCTATAAACATATTTATCTACCAGCAGATCTTCCGACTACGGACTGGCTACTACCGAAAGCGTGGCCACCTGCATCGCCTTGGTCTGTCACACACAGTCGACTGCCGTACTGTGAGACAGGTCCATGAACCCCAGAGCGTGTTCTGCTGTCCTGCCCCGACAGGAACAGGACACAACACTAGAGTACACACAGGATTCCAGGCTAGATCAAGAGGGGGTAGGTGGAGCTGGACCCTCAGGTTAGCCCAGAAGAGATCATAAGCAGGGAGGTGAGCTGGACTGCGAAAGTTGGACTTCTTTCGCTTCGGGTTGTTCCTCAACAGCAGCGCAACGGACATTGTCCTTGTGACTCCGCCCAGCACGGCAGTTGAAACAGCAACTGCGCAGTGCACATGTCGCTGCGCAATGGCGAGGGGACACCGCCTTAACACTTCCATTGTTCTGGCAGCAGTCCACAGTCTCTCCGGTCCTTTTCGGGCGGTATCCGAGGTCGAGCCTTCACTCTTCGTCCCCTTCCCCCCTGTCCCCGTCCCTAATAAGCAACCTCGCTTCTGTGGACGTAAAGCAACATGGTCAAGGTCACAACATTAGCCTGAAGGACCCACGCATGCACAAAACCTCGGGGGCTTAAAAGAAGACATGGTAGAGACAACTAACTTCACCAACACCATCGAGCCAGACGTCTGATCAGGACAATCCTGAAACGCTGAAGAAGAAGATGAAATTTCAGGCCAACAAGGGTAGATAAAATCAATGTGAGCTGTTGTTATTGTTTGATTTTGCTAACAATTCTTACAAGTGAATGTCCGCCACGAAACATAAAACACAGTACTGCTGAGGTCTTCTTGAAACGCGGCATTGTTCCTGAATGAGAAGAAGAATAACATGGAGTCTGCAATAATCAACGCTTTTAAGGTTTTTGTGCGTTTTGATCTCTTACAGACACCTGCCTTTACGTGGTTATCTTGTCAGTATAGGCTGGTTTGGCTGTGGGCACTTCTAGAGACACATCCAGTGACCTATTTTCAATCTGAGATTGTTTGGGTCCTAGTCCAGATGAAAATTAATAGTAAGATCAGCGCCCTGATCATTCAAGTCAATGGAATGATGCGCTGCAGAAATGGACGTCATCGTCATCATCACCGCTATCATCATACAGTGTTGTGTTCCACATGGTACACGACTCACTGACAAGGAAGCACGGACACATAACTGGCCCCAAGCCTGGCAGCTGGTCACTGTATTTTTGTGGCATCATTCACGGTCTGTTGTGTTCCACATGGTACACGACTCACTGACAAGTTCACACACAATTGGTAGCTATCTATTTGCAGCATCATTCACTGTCTGTTGTGTTCCACATGGTACACGACTCACTGACGATTTCACAGCACAGTTGGTCACTACTGGTTTGTTTAATATGTAACTGTTGTATTTTCAATAACTGTTCTTTGAGTTTTAAAATATAGAATATGTGTTATTTTATAAAGCAGTCTTGAATATGATACTGCAAATAAATTTTATTTGCAGCATCATTCACTGTCTGTTGTGTTCCACATGGTACACGACTCATTGACAAGTTCACAGCACAGTTGGTCACTACATATTTGCAGCATCATTCACTGTAATACTGGCGAATTATACAGAAGCACAATGAAGCACAGAAGCACATTGTTCGGATCAGTCTTGCCAAGGTCAAAGTTTTAAACATGCTGGTGAGTTGGATGCATTAAAATGACGCAAGAGTATTATTAGTCTGGTCTTAGCCCTATGCACACGTACTTACAAGTGTCATGCACATCCAGGGCTATTTGTTGTGAGCCCTCGTGCACGGCTGTCCTCTTCGTCCCGCCACAGTGAACCGGCCGAGGACGAGACATTTTTCGTCCGAAAGCGTGAGTGATGCAATGGTTAAGCACCACGCACACGGTGACCAACTGCGACACACGCTCACACACTGGAGGAGACTCGTTTCAATGTCCAGTCCTACGCAGCTAGTTGAGCGCGGGAAAAGCTAAGTCTTTCTGGTCTGTAGGGGAGTTGAGCGGCGCCAGGGTATTGTCCTGCTCTTGCTCAGCACCACTGGCGTCGTCAGACCGGTCATCCAACTGACCTTCCGCCTTGGGCGTCTCGACGTCGATGACCTTGCGCGGGGACTCCCTCCCGTCCACCAAGGTCCTCCTGGTCATGCTGCCGCCGCTGCGAGCGGGTTGCACTATGGACTCCACCAGCGACTCCATGGACCCGGCATCCAGCAGGAACTTCTTGTGCAGGTGCTTGCGCTGGCCGCGGAGAACCACGGCGAAGTCGTCGATGTTGGTCTTCACCGGACGGCCCAGGCGAACCACAGGCATCTTGAGACGCTTGATGCTGTAGTAGTCGGAGTGAAGCTCGCTGTTGGGGTCGTAGGCCGTGGTGTCCAGGTCCTGCTTGAAGCAGATGGCGAAAACCTCGGACCTGAGCTCGGGCCGATCCCGGTGTAGCTGCTGTCGCGTCCTGGCAATGCGCTGGTTGAAGGAAGGGCTGTGCTGGCGGTCCATGCGGGACACGGAGGCCGAGGAGTCGAAGACGCGCTCCCCAGCCGAGTCGGTTTGATGCGGCGGGGACGAGGAGTGAAGGCTGGAGGCCTTGCGAGGCTTCGCCATCTTGAAGAACTCCAGCTGAGCTCTCTGCTCCTCGGTCAGCGTAGGCTTGGGGAAGAAGCGGCCGGGGATTTGCTTGCCTCTGGACATGGGTGGCCGCGCTGGGAAGGTGGCCACGCTGCGCTTCGTTGCCGGATTGAGGATGTCACGGATGCTGAGGCTGGAGTGGGTCGCCTTGGCGACGTCCTTCTTCTCCCCGCGTCGCTTCTCCAGCGATGACACGGTGGCGGGAGGGGCAGTGAGGGAGCGATGGAAGCGGTGCATGTCCGTCATGGTGTTGGGTCCGATCACCGCCAGGGACTCCCTCAGCTCTTCCTCCATATCCGGGTCCTTGACCCACGGCTTCAGCTGGAAGGGCTGGAAGGCGGGGCGGTGCCACCGGAAGCCCCCGTGGTTCTCTCTGCTGGTTCTGCGAGGCCTGTGCTGGCTGTGGATGGGGACGGGGAGAGCCACGCGATCCACGGGCACCTGTACAGGGGGCGGATGCTGGGACAGGTGCACCACGCTGCACACCACACTCGTCGCCATCTTTGGTGGGTGTTTTTTTCTCTCTCTTTTTTTCTCCTTTTTTTCCCGTGTGTTATTGTTGTTGTTGTTTCAGTCTTTTCCTGACAAAACTCACCCTTCCATTTTCACAGTTCTTGAAGGCAGTATACACACTGAACGACGACTTGCAGGTGGATTTGCATTGCGTCGACCATTGTCCATGACTGACCAAAAAACCACAGGCATGGATTGCACTTGTCTATGACAGTTAGGTGTTCAGCTGACAATGCTCAGTGAAGAAACTGTCAACATGGATACACAAAAATGAAGTATGGTACGGTGAAAAAAGTCACGTTCAAGGATCCAGACGTAGGCAGTTTATACTTCTTTTGATCACACTAGAAAACGACCACAGCTTCTGGGTAGCAGCTCTTGGCTTCACAAAATCACCGCGAACGCTGATGACGATGTCGAAACTGTTTAGCATTCAACTGACCTCAGTGTCATCACGCACAAGCAACGGGTGGGCTTAGAACACCGAAAAAGCATGGGGCTAACTCTGCACGTTCCACAACAAGACAGCTTGTTGACAGCCTGTTTGCTTGAACTTTATCAGTCACTTTGCCAACAGTTAGAAACGAGGCTCGCCGAGAGCGGGACCGACCAATCTCAGTAGTGACCGCAGCCCAGCGAGTGCTTTGCTCGCTCCTTATTTTTCCTGCACTAAAAGGCATCGTGCGTGAGTTAATCCAGCCGACCCGAGGGATTAACGCCAGTCTTGGCGCCGAGCCGGTCGCTAAGCTTTTGATTTGGACTTAGAGCTCAGAACTTAAAGGTCCGGCCGGGGCTAATCCTTCTCTGACTGCACCACAAGCACACACTTAGACCCACCTATAGGTGTACAATCGCATCGTAGGGATCTGCGTACGTGTTGGTTATGAACTGCATGGAATCTTGATTTGCCCCGGGTTATACTGTGCTGGTTGTACGCTCGCTGCTGAAAGCGACTCTTTCGGTAAGACGACGAGGGCGGAAATTAGAGATGGCTTCACGTAGAAAAGAGACTGAGGATGAAACTGATGATGGTGGCGTTGACAAAGATGTTGTAAGGAGTCGTTTAAGTTAGCTCTTGGATTTTGACGCTCCCTCAATCGCGGAGGGTCAGCACAGGACAAATCACGCATTCATTTTTTTTTTTTCTTCAAACCAGTTCCAACCACAAGTCAGCAAATCAAAAGTAGTACAACAAAACTGGGTCGCAGTCAGTAGCACTGTTCTGGGCACAAACACACACAGTGAACACAACCAAGTTAAAGCTGTCAATAACAGAGCATATATCTCAAGACATACATTTCAATGACTTACAACTGACAAGAATAATATCTAAACCTTCTTCGCCACGTACACAATCAAAACACAGTTTATCAGATCACACGCATGTGACTGATTCACTGTAAGGACAGGCTGCCCAATGACATTTTTCAAAGCCCGTTTTCATCCCACGGACAGTGAGCACGGGAACCTGCACCAATCGCAAGTGCATGACGATGAGTTCGAGTTCAGTGTTGCCTTACGTCCACAGAGACTTCTCGGCAATATCCACTTTTAGCCCCGTTGGTTCGCTGTCCTCAAAATTGATGGTTTGAGGATGCGCCGTGTGCGTGTGCTTGTGTACATAGCACGGAATGAACTGATACGTGGATATGTCAGCACGCACGCACGCACGCACGCACGCTCACGCACTCACGCTCACGCACGCACGCACGCACGCACACACACGCACGCACGCACACCACGCACACACGCACGCACACACACACGCCACGCACACATCAGCGCGCGCACCCGCAGCGCACACACACACCACACACACACACGCACGCACACACACACACACACACACACACACACACACACACACTGCGACACACACTGCGACACACACATTCTCATACCATTTGAGAACCGCAAACCGACGGGGCTAAAAGTGGACATTGACGTCTCCACCAGACTATTAGGGACGGGGAGCTCAGGGCGGCCACCTCCACTTTCGCACAGCTCCTGAGCTCTGATGACGACGAGCAAGGTGCCCTGTTTTATTATGCTGGTCCACACGGGAACCTGCGTAAGTCACACCCAACGCTATAAAACATATTTTAAAAAGGTGGAAGGCGGATTGAGAAACATAGCTCAGGAGCTGTGTGAAAGTCGAGGTGGCCGTCCTGAGCTCCTGTCCCTAATAAACCTTCGGTTTCTGTGGACGTAAAGCAACACTGAACTGAACTGATTCGGAAAAAGTGAAGTTGTTTGGACAGGGAAGGCAGAATTCGGAAAGGAAGAAACTCCTGGCAGTGGGAGAAGCATGCATGGCTACATTCTGACCTACTCCAGGCTTAAGATGGAGCACTTTTATCAGCTCTTGGGTTCCAAAAGAGGGAACCTTAATTTCTGCATCTGCCGTACCCCACTACCGGTATGCCATGGGGAACGTGAGTTTAGTTGCCGTGACACTCCCCTACATGAAAGACTTGCTACCTGCTGTAGAATCAATCAGCTAAATTAAAATGGGTCTAATCAAAATTGATGTCTTGTAAAATGTGCGAATTAGGATTCAGAAAAGCCTGCATAATATAACCGACACTAAATGATATGTCAGGCAATATTCGATGACCTAAGTATTGTGTATAAAATTATAGGATTTTATAGAGAGCTTTCAGAAGCTCATAGTCAAAGCGCTTTAGGATTTAATTACAAACAAATATAGAACATAGAGCTACTTAATAATTGATTAAACATAGCATGTGCTAAGGAAGAATAAAACAAAACAAAACAAAGCTGACTAAACATATATATATATATATATATATATATATATATATATATATATATATATATATATATATATATATATATATATATATATATATATATATGAACTCGTAGCTTTTTAGCCTTTTACCTCTAAGCCATATTTTGGTATATTATAGTCAACATTATTCTTTTACAGAATGCAGCGTGTATTGACCTAGCTTGTCTTCGTCAGTTACCTTGTGCTATATATTTTCTGTTCCCAATGTTTATCGTAGTCTAGGTTTTTGAACGTCATTTGGACCTATATATTTTCTGCTCCCAATGTTTATCGTAGTCTAGGTTTTTGAACGCCATTTGGACCTATTCAACTACCAGTCCTTGCTATGCTACAAACACATAATCATCAGCACGAATAGACAGCAGCTTCTTATGCACGTCTGCAGAAGCATCAGAACTACATTTTCACTGAGACAGGACAACCACTCAGTTCCCTCTGGACACCCCGGGACACTGAGACAAAGGGCGACAATGCATGCTATGCAAAGTTGCCTAGTCCTAGCTGCAGGGGTTGTCTCGCTTCACGTGAAGATCGATTTTTCAAGAGCGGCGACGTTTCGATCGTTGTAATACAACGGTTGTCTAATTTCGTCTTTACAACAGATGTAGCCTGATGAATAAGACACGCGTTGTATTTCTTCACACACACACACACACACACACACACACACACACACACACACACACACACACACACACACACACACACACACACACACACACACACACACACACACATCAATCACACACGTGACAAACTGACACGTACACGTTCTCGCGCTCGGCAAACACATCACACACACACACACACACACACACACACACACACACACACACACACACACACACACACACACCACACACACACACACACACACACACACACACACACACACACATCAATCACACACGTGACAAACTGACACGTACATGTTCTCGGCCGGCAAACACATCACACACACACACACACACAACACACACACACTCACACACACACACACACACACACACACACACACACACACACACACACATCAATCACACACGTGACAAACTGACACGTACACGTTCTCGCGCTCGGCAAACACATCACACACTCACACCACACACACACAAAACACAACACACACACACACACACACACACACACACACACACACACACACACACACACACACACACACACACACACACACACCACTAAATACAGCACATAGCCTACATGCGGCATTATTCGGTATCCAGCAGCAGGTAAAAGATCCAGGTCGGTGTTTCAGAACGGTGCAGGTGACAGATTACAACTAAACACATATAAACCCAACGTTTAGTTCGAGTTGTCTTCCAAGAGGTATTGGCCGCGGGGACCGAGATCCCAGGAGGTTTGGGAAGAGGGAGACTATAGCTAGCTACCTAACACTACAGTACTGTCACCACCAGAATGGCTCCTACATTAAGATAAGCAGCGACGAGAGCCATTTTAATACTTCATTCTTGTGAGGGACAGTCAGTCACGTGGCAATGTCCACAGACAACTTTTGAAGAGAGAGGAGAGCCGAAGCGGAATCGAACCGAGCTTACCAGCCTAACGCCTTACCGCGCGGCCAAACCGGCTCACTCACCCGACGTATAACTATGACTTCTAGTAAGATGACACTGAAAAGCGGTGGTGTAAACAAAACGTGCGCCGAGACGGCAGCAGTTTCACGTGGCACCATGAACCATGTGACAACCAACCAGTGTTGTAACCACTTGGGTGGTGGATAGGCAATAAAAAATAGTTTATACCACTGACGCGGTGTGTGCCGGTTTGGCCTAGCCATGGACCTATATATGTATATATATATATAGAGGTCCATGGGCCTAGCGGTAAGGCTTTAGGCTGGTAAGCAGAGGGACCTCGGTTCGAATCCGCTTCGGCTTTCCTTTCTCTTCAAAAGCTGTGGTCTTGTGGATACTGTATTGTGACTTTGTCCCTCACAATTAGTGAAACATTAAAATGGCTCTCATCGCTGCCCATCTTAATGCAGGAGTCATTCTGGTAGTGACAGCGTAGCGATAGGTATATAATCTCCATCTCCCACCGCCTCCATACCCCCCCCCCTTCTCCCCGTCCCTAATAAGCTTTACGGTTTCTCAGTGTCGACGTTAAACACATGTTTACTTACTGACACCGTGCTGTGTAAAGCTACAGTCACTCATTCCGTGTCTTACGACTCAGAGCCAAGTGGGTCTGTTCGGAAGCAGCGAATAACGCAATAATACTAAATAATACAATTGTACGTGCCGCTGAGGCTTTACCGTAGCAGCGAGCTTTGCAGTAGGTCTACGAACAGCAGGCGTAAGCCTACGCATGGCCCCACCTAGGAGACAGTCAGCTGTTGCCTGGCCAGTAATTAAAGGATCGCAGTGTCGGTCCGCCGCCCGGCGGCAATGCGATAATCAATGTCTAAAATAACGCTGATTAGAAATACTTGCATTCTGCAAAGACCTGACTGGGTGTATTTCAGGTTCAGATTCCGTCGAGATATTTGGGACGATGTAGTTCAGAGAATGGTGCTGTGCACGTGTGTGTGACACTTGATCGAAGCGACACTCGGTAGCTGAATAAAATACAATTGATCGAATGACAGATGATTGAAACACTTGACTCGTTGAACGACTTTTGAGAGTAGTAGGTCTATTCATAGCGCGCGCACGTCATTGTGTGTGTGTGTGTGTGTGTGTGTGTGTGTGTGTGTGTGTGTGTGTGTGTGTGTGTGTGTGTGTGTGTGTGTGTGTGTGCGTGCGTGTATGTGTGTGCGTGCGTGCGTGCGTGTGTGTGTGTTCCTACAATAAAGTGTCATTTGATGTAAGTCGCTGAATAAAGTGTCACTGCTTTAAGGATCACCACCTCCCTGTTCACGGCACTAATCGTCTGTGTGAACCATAGACATAGACACTTATGGCTGAGAAGAGAGAGAGAGAGAGAGAGAGAGAGAGAGAGAGAGAGAGAGAGAGAGAGAGAGAGAGAGAGAGAGAGAGAGAGAGAGAGAGAGACAGACAGACAGACAGACAGACAGACAGACAGACAGACAGACAGACAGACAGACAGACAGACAGGCATTTATATGTTATTCTGTCAACATTTCTGAGGCAGGTATATTCGTCTTAATCTAACAAAGGTTAATAGAGCAGGTGAATCACAACGTGCGTCCTAGTGTAGGCGTTTAGCGTCTTTCTTTCACCATGTGCGACGCCGAGGTGGAATAAAGGTCCGTGACACCGACGCGGACTGTCAGGTGTCGTGGACATGTGGAGGGTCCGGAGAAACGGGACAGCTCTCAGACCCGGGACAGATTGTCAGCTAAGCTGGTTATTGCAGGGGAAGGGGGGGGGGGGGGGGGATGGGGCCGATATATATAGATATATAGATAGATGGATAAAGAGAGAGAGAGAGAGAGAGAGAGAGAGAGAGAGAGAGAGAGAGAGAGAGAGAGAGAGAGAGAGACAGACAGACAGACAGACAGACAGACAGAGACAGACAGACAGACAGACAGACAGAGACAGAGACAGAGAGAGACAGAGAGAGACAGACTGAGAGAGAGACTGAGGCAGAGAAACAGACAGACAGACAGAGGATACTAATTTTTGTCCCCGATTTGTTGGCTTTGGGCAAATTAACCGTTGAGTTAACAACGAGTCGTAATTTCTTTGGATTAAGCCATACTACATCCACCACTCATAGCACGCAAATTGTCCAGCCAGCGGCCTACGTTACACAATGACAGTGTCACTGAACAGAAACAACTGTTAAGAACAACTCAGCAGCAAGACAATCCATCCCGGCAGCACGAGACTGAGCCCTGTTCACCACCTCCCTGTTCACCACCTCCCTGTTCACTTGGCACTAATCGTCTGTGTGAACCATAGACATTGAATATATTATTCAGCCTCTAAAGTTCACACAGTCGATCAGTTCCAAGGGCATTCCGGACCTGCAATAGTTACTTCTCTCTTTCAAGTTCTTCGTCCGCATCAGTCAGTCTTAGTTGGCCCGTCTTCTGTTTCACTAGAGTAAATAATAATATCTTGAATTCGGCAACTGTGATTTCCACAGGGCCATGGTCACTGACTGAAGCTGACTCACGCGGCGCTTCACGAAACTTCTCGCCTTCTCGAAACTACCTCAGGTAGTGAAATCAGTCACACATCTGGCCGGCTTGCCGCGCAAAGATTAGTGACTGGGACATAGCTCACGTCAGACAGAACTGATTATAATGCATATAAAACAATGAAAGAGAAGGTGAAAATGTACGTGAAGTTATAAAAACAGTTAAACATAGGCAGCATGTCGCACGTCACACTATCTGAACTTGATTCCAGTAGCCTCCTTCACTTGCAAGACAGACACAGGCTTACAAAGTCAAACCGAGGCGATCGTAGCACTGATGAAATCACGACAAATTACATGAAAATTAGAAGAATAAAACTACGACAATCACTGTTTATAGCATATAGCATACTGCCTGCAACGAAAGAGAACGACTCTTCTTGTTCAAAAGTTTAACATGCACTGAATAGATCCAAAGTCGAAGTCTGATCTCGGTTCCACTAAACCTAAACTAGGCATGATCTCGTTTAATACAGTATTCCACAACTCAGGCTATGCCAGAGCAAGCAATATCCCGCGCAGTGTAAACATATTGTGCCAGAATATTACTTTAGTGATGAGCGAAACGAATGGCACAAATTAGTGCGTTTTAGCCTAGCATAATATAGCTGTAGTCGAAAAGTAGCGTGAGTAAAGTAGACCTGCCTAAAATTTGTTTATGCAGACGACAGAAGTGAGAATGAAACAAGGGAAGTAATGCTCAACGTTGCCAGCAAGACAACTTGAGAGTTCAGTAGACATACCCTGGGCGTAGTCGAGAGGGTTACATGCGAACTTTCTAAAGGTAGGTTTTTGAATTAAAACTTTACTTAGAACCACTGCCGACTATGGTCCATAATCTCGTTCCATCCTTTTCGTTTAAAACAAGCATCTGTCTGTCTCTCTCTCTCCCGATGTCCCATCGAGTCCCCATCACCACTCATACCTGGGCTCAGTCCCCGAAGGAAGGCCGGGGATGTCATCAGTGATAACACTCCCCAGCTTGGAATCTCAGGGTTCTTGATACCCCTTTCCTATCTCCTCTCTTGTTTTGTTTTTTTGGCCTAGGCCTCTTGCTGTTGCTGCGTTGTCATGTTTCTGCGTACGGTCCATTCCCCTGACTTTTTTCTTTTCTTTTTTTTTCTCCAGAAAATTCTCAAACATTTTTCAATTAAGACTAGACCTAGAGTTAGGCTTTTGTATGGCTCACGTTGAGCAGCTTGGAGATGGTAGTTGGTGTGTACATCTTGCTGCTATATATATATATATATATTATTCCTTAAAAACAAACAAACAAAACAAAAAAACTAAAACAACCTTTAATCTGATTTTGATGAATTAGAATGGTTGATGATACCAGCATGTCCTAGCCTTCTGTGCTCTTTTAACAGGGGTGATATTGAATGGACTTACTCTGAAAATTTGTGTTTGATGTTTGTGTTCATATGTTTTGTTTGATGTTTGTATAGGGATTGGTTTTGTGGATTGACTTGAGAAAGGGTTAATGTATATTATATATATATATATATATATATATATATATATATATATATATATATATCAGAACAGAAGTTTTGAAATGTGCATTTGCTTTTGACAGTGTTTGATTGTCTGAGGTTACCCTTTAGGGTTGACAGGATGTTATTGTTAACATCCAATTACTAACCAACTAACTGGGAGTGACGGACAGTTCTTCTGCCACACAGATTTACTTTTTTTGTTTTTAATGATACACTCATCTTCCCACTTTCATTTATGCCACATGCTCATTACCAGTTCAAGATACATGCCCCTGTTTGGGATTCCCTTGGTAGTTGGTATATGAAAAACCTCAGAATTTTATTACTAGAAGGATTGAGATTTTAGGCGATAGCCTGTTCTTACAATCTGTCCTTGCTTACAGTCTACATAGACATATTTTTGGCTTTGATTTTAATTTCAGCAACTTGTTTTAATATTGGGAAGATTTGTCAATACTTAACCGCATACACACACGCATGCACCCATGCATGCACACACGCATGCACATATGCACACACACACACACACACACACACACACACACACACACACACATACATACATACATACACACACACACACACACACACACACACACACACACACACACACACACACACACACACACACACACACACGCATGCACCCATGCATGCATGTGCACGAGCACACATACACAGACACACACAATATAACCTGCCACTTGCACTTTTGGAAGAATGACCCAGATCTTTTACCTGTTGCTGTGTAGCAAAGGTGGGGGGGGGGGGGGGGGGGGGAACAATTCCAAAATGCAAGACAAAAAGAAAGTTGACACTGGAAAAAGAGCTTTTTCTGGCTGCTCCAGCCAGGACTTGAACCCCTGGCCTTTCGGTCATAAGTCCCATGCTGTAACCAGTGAGCTGTCCCCACTCCCTTTTCAGTTGTGTAAGACACTAAGTCTTACTTAAGGCAAAAAGAGGGTTGGCCACTGGTAGTAGTACACTGAGCTACTAACATGTGTTTGTTTTGACTGTTGAAAATGAGCCTTGTCCAAATTTACTTAACTGGATTTATATGGATTGGATTGATGGCCGTATGTCCATGTTGACATAGTAATAATAACACTTAACAGTGAATGGACAGGTGGTTTGGATTCAGTGTAACACAACAGTTTAAGTGTTGGACACTAAGCTGTGGAAGTTTAACAAAATGTTCTTTCTTTTCTTTTTGGCCATTTTTTTTAGTATGGAAGGTGGAGAAACTGTCCCTATGATCACTAACAGGGATGAAGGAAAAGAGTTCAGTGAGTATGGTGATGTAAATTGTGATTTAAAATGTTAGCTGCAAGGATGGACTGATCCTCAGTTCCTCTTTTATTTAAGAGGCAGCCACGTAGATGTATACACACCAGAACACGACACAACACACCACACACACACACACACACACACACACACACACACACACACACACACACACACACACACACACACCACCACCACCACCACCACCAACACACACACACACACACAAGCACGTACATATGCACGCACACACGCACGCACGCATGCACGCACGCACGCATGCACGCACACACACACACACACAAAACACATACACTGCAACACAACTCACACACACACACACACACACAGAGATATGCATGCATGCATGCATGCATGCATGCACGCATGCACACGAACACACACACACACACACACACACAAGCACGTACATACGCACGCACACACGCACGCACGCACGCACGCACGCACGCACGCACGCACACACACACACACACACACACATACACTGCAACACAACTCACACACACACACACACACACACAGATATGCATGCATGCATGCACGCACGCACGCACACGAACACACACACACACACACACACACACACACACACACACACAGTGGGGTGTGGAAGAAGAGTGGTGTTGTGTAGTTATTTTGTCATCTGCACTGTAGCCTTCACTCCTAAGCCTTGCTTTCAGTCTGAGCTTGGTGGTAATGTCCTTGGTGATCCCACCTCAGTGACACACTCTGCACACATCATGAGTATTCATTTACAATGGTCAGTTTGCCCTGACCATGGGTTTGTAGTGTCTGAATTCATCACCTCCTCTCTGTCACCCACTCTGACAGAAATGAGACAGAGTCACCACAAAGATCACAAAATGACTGGTGAAAAAGTTCATCTGGGGGTTTAACAAAGCCACTGCAAAACCAGAAGATTAGCAGTAAGATGTTAGGCTGGTAAGCAGAGGAACCTTGGGCTAATTCCATTTTGGCTTTCCTCTCTCTACAGGTGCTTTGGTCTCTGGACATTGTACTGTTACTTTGTTCTCACAAATTAATGAAGCATTAAAATGACTCTAATCTCAGCCCATGTAAATGCAGGAGTCATTGTGGTTGTGACAGTGCAGTGTTTGGCATAATCTCCGTCTTCCCTCACCTGTTGGGATTTCACTCCCTCCCAGAACCTTTTTTGTGACTTATAATTTGAACTCATTAATTGTTCGTTCTTTTCTGCTGGTAATAACTCAATCAGAATGCTCAGCTGACGTTTTGTCTCCCGTGTGGAACTTAAAAAGCGGGTGACACAGATATCTATTAATCAAGCCAAAGTGTATTGATTGTCGCAGCCTGAAGGACGACAGATGTAAGAGCACTTTGCTCAGTGTCCGGGCAGCTGCTTTACCAGAACAAACTACAGAGGTGCATTCAGAAAATGTTGGATTGTATGTGCTAGCCTTTTTCTCTTAGTGTACACTACGTGGTTGTTGAATTTGCTTTGCAGTCCTGCATTTACCACCACCAGATACTCACATGGGTAAATTTTTCTGGTGGTGTTTTGGGGTCATCTGTTCTTACATGTTTTTATGTTGAGCAATGCCATAAATTTATTTGCAGTGCAATTTTTTTCTCCAAATATATGAGAGAGAAGCAGCAACAGCAAACAAGCAAATGAACAAAAGAAGAATAACAAAAAACAACTTATCCCCAGATTTGTGTAGCAGAGAAGCAGAAGGCATGACTACCATGCTGTTTTCTTTTGAAGGTGGGGATGTGTAAAGTTCTGTTCTCTGAAGATGAACACAAAGACCTAGAAGGGATGTAGATATGGACAGGTTCAGCCAAGCACTGAGGTGCATGGCCAGTGATCGTCTGATAACAAAGTCCAGCTGCTTTTGTCATTCTTAATATCAGTGTGGCATAATGGTCCATATATCTGTGTTTCAGTCATCCTGCTAATTCTCGTTCAGTGCCCTTATCCAGTTACTGCCTCAGGCAGAGGAGGGGGAGATAACAATCAGCAAGCTATTCGTCATACACTATAGATATAAATATCTCCTAGTATATTCTAAAGAGCGACATTTACGATTATGATTGTGACATAGGTTTCTATTAGTTAGGGTCACGGTAGGTGCTGCAAAGGGGGCCACATACTCACAAGTGCTGTTACGTGTCGTGTTACCTGTTTTATTATACTGTTATTACAGAAGAAGGAATGATTAACAGCTTTCCTCTAATTCTGAAGAGCTTTGAAATCACAAGAATGCTTCTCTATAACTGTCATTAAGCAGGTAGGTGTCACTTGTGCAGTTGCTGATCTTTGTAGTCCCATTGTCAGTGATTTCTCACAACATAATACAGAGAGACTGTTGTAATCATTACCTGGTGTAATTAGTGCTTTTTTGGCTGTTAAAAGTTACTCTAAACTCTCTTTGCAGACAAAGCTCTCCCAGAAACGCTGAAAAAAATGATGACGGCAGTGAGTGAGACGTGAGTACATTATATATATATATGCATTCACTTGGCTGTATGCAACTTGCAGTACAGGTAAACATGATCAAAATTAAAATGTCCTTTCACAGCAGTATTAATGATAATAATAACAACAGTCATAAGTCTTAACGCAAAATTTATTGCTTGAAGATTTAGCATGGCTGAGTGGTAAACACACTGCAATCTTAGCCGATAGGTTGTGGGTTGAATCCTGGCTCATAAAATTTGTAATTGTCCCCCCTTTTCACAGAGGATGTACGTCTGGTGGAGTACATCAGTCAAAACCTTGTGTTTACTTGCATGCCAGGTGAGAGCTACCATAGGCAACTCAGGTCTTTGCTGTGGTGTTTGTGTTATGTCTTCCAGGTGCTAATTAACTCCCTTGTTTGCTGATTCCTCCTTTCCTTAGGAGTAAATTTTAGGTCCAGAGCAGATGACTGACACTATAGTCACATCAAGTATTAGTGGCAATACTAGAGAAGCTTGGCAAGGTCTGAACACCAGACTCCGTGATGGGCGGGACACAGAAACAGCAGTCTTCTGGCTGACTCTCCAGTTCAGTTTGTCAATAACTCTGTTCTGTTCATGCTACAATGTCTCATTCTTTGGATGTAAAGTGAGTGTGATTGTGTGTGTGACTGTGAGAGTCTTGTCCGCACACGAGTCAAGGTGAGTGGACATGAAGTGACTAAGTATCTCCTTTTTGTTAACCACATAAAGCACCAGATTGATGGGGGGGGGGGGGGGGGGGGGGGGGGAGTTGTTAAAATTCTGTGCCAGGCATCTTGGTCCACTATGTTTTCACTCAACTGTCCCAGTTGTCATTGAATTTGCATGTGGTACCCTTTACATGGGATTTGTCCCGAGGTGACCCTCAGCAGTTGATGGAACTAACGGCAACAGTTGATGGAATGTTAAAGTGTAAGAACTAGGTAACTAACGGCAACAGTTGATGGAATGTTAAAGTACAAGAACTAGGTAACTAACACCAACAGTTGATGGAATGTTAAAGTGTAAGAACTAGTTAACTAACGCCAACAGTTGATGGAATGTTAAAGTGTAAGAACTAGGTAACTAACACCAACAGTTGATGGAATGTTAAAGTGTAAGAACTAGGTAACTAACACCAACAGTTGATGGAATGTTAAAGTGTAAGAACTAGGTAACTAACACCAACAGTTGATGGAATGTTAAAGTGTAAGAACTAGGTAACTAACACCAACAGTTGATGGAATGTTAAAGTGTAAGAACTAGGTAACTAACACCAACAGTTGATGGAATGTTAAAGTGTAAGAACTAGGTAACTAACACCAACAGTTGATGGAATGTTAAAGTGTAAGAACTAGGTAACTAATGCCAACAGTTGATGGAATGTTAAAGTGTAATGTCTCTAGTGCATGAAGGGATCAAATGTCGTCCAGCGATTATGTGGCCACTGCAACTGAGAACACTAGCAGGTTAGGTTATAAACATGTCTGCATTAATTACTTGCACGTGGCATCTCATGACTATCAGTATCAGGAAGTGATCCAGCACACACACACACACACACACACTCACTCACTGACTCACAGAATCATTCTATTTTTTCTCACTCAACTCCCACCTCTCTTTCAACATGAATTCAAGTGGAGAATGAAAGTTCCAAATATTATTGAATCAAAAACGTAAGTCACAAGCATGTCATAAGCAGACAAAAGAAGGGGTTAGAAACACAAAGGTTTGAAAAGCCAATATAGCTAGGTAAACTTTATCTGGTTGTCTCATTCCCTGAGAATTTAACTTAAACAACAATTAAGTCAACACAAAATTGTCCGTGCGGGTTATGAAAGTTTGAGCTACAAACCTGTGAAAAGACAGTTCACAACCGGTGTATCATCAAAAACATTGGCTCACTTTATAATTTCTCAGTAGGGTCTTACACTAATTATTTATGGAAGAAAACTTTAAGGTATCTTCCAAGTCTGTGGATAGTGGAAGATGGAATACACAAGAGAATTATTTATGGAAAAGTCAAACCAAAGCTAATCGCGGAGCTGGCCTTTTCACATAATATTAAATAGAAAAGTTGAACCTGTTAATCGTGGATACGTGGAACAGGTCTTTTCTAACCAGTAAAATAAAGGAACTCCATTAGGAGGTTTAGATCAGAATAGAAAAAAATGGAGCCAGGCTCGGATAACGAACCTGACCTCTCAGTCAGAACATCTGTAGCGAAACACAGTTTAAGATTCAACACATCAATCGTGAAATGAAAAAAAGTGTGATAACCCATATATTTGAAACAACTCGTGGCTACCACGAAGCTGGCCCCAGTACTTAATCATTTAAGCAAACGTGAAAACTAATGAAACATCAGCGACGCCAGATCTTACGGCAAGATGAAACAAAACAAAAAAACTACAACAATCAAACAACAATAAAACATTAGTCCAAAAACTAGGAAGGTAAAAGATAGACAAACCAACCAGTTGAATGTGGATTAAGTTGGGTCTAAATCAAAACTAGTTGCACGAATGAAAAACTTGGAGACTTAGAGACTGACTGACTTGGAGACAAACTTGGAAACTGACCTGGAGACATGGCAAAGTGACTACAAAAGGGGGCACACGGTCCTTAAATTTCTGTGAGGGCGAGTGGTGCAGGGATTAAAATGGAGGGTCTTTTATACCTTGAAAAATACGGCATCGGTGGCCCAGAATTTGGAATAAAAAAGAATTTGTAACAGAATAGGGAAGGCAGCTCTTCCATGCCCGTGCATGAACAGGGAGGCTTGTTGTCTACAGCTCGGCCAACTGACCGGCGCTAATTGGAACCATACTTTGGTCAGTGGTTTCACACGGGAAAGGAGACTACTGCACCCCATGACCGCACTAAGACCCAGCACCAATGAACTATTGACTGAACTAAAAACATTCTCATCTTTTCAACTTCAAAACTTACAAAGTCAAAGACCATTTCACCAACAGTCTGACTAAAGTTGAATGTAGATTTAAAAAAAGAAGGGGATCGGTAACCCGATGTACTTCAATAGAAGGGCTTTTCTCCACATAAGAACTAGGTAACTAATGCCAACAGTTGATGGAATGTTAAAGTGTAACAACTAGGTAACTAACGCCAACAGCTGATGGAATGTTAAAGTGTAAGAACTAGGTAACTAACGCCAACAGTTGATGGGATTTTAAAAAACTAGGTAATTAACACCAACAGTTGATGGAATGTTAAAGTGTAAGCACTAACACCAGCAGTTGATGGAATGTTAATATGTAAAAACTAGGTAACTAGCACCAACAGTTGATGGAATGGTAAAGAACTAGGTAGCTAACACCAAGTCAGCTTTCAGTGTGGTCAGACAGTTAACCATTTTCTGGTCTGTTGCCTGCAGGGAGAAGGAGAACCCACCTCTGTGGGGGATGGGTGTGGTGGCTGTGGCCATCATCGTGCGATTTCTGCACTCCCTGGCACAGAAGGAGCTCTCTGTTATGGTGCTCAGTGTCTACAGTGACGCCACGCCTGCCATCCTCACTCTGGTCTTGGCCTGCATTCAAGTCGCTGCTGCCGTCAGCATCTTTCGGGTCAGCGGCCTCAGCTTCTCCACTTCGCCCACCAACCGCGAAGCGGCCATCATCGGCATTTTGGCATACGCCGGCAGCCTTTACCTCAATAACTATCTGCTGTGGAGCAATGCTTCTGCTTCCGTGGCCTGCTATGGGGTTCAGGAGCCAGTGCTGTGCATGCTGCTGTTGTACGCTGCAGCTCGCATCCCAACAGACTCACACAAAGCTGGTGCAGTGGTGTGCTTCTGCATTGGTTCCGCTCTGCTCACTGCTGAGTTTTCTATTTTAGGGGATGTTGGCGCTGTTCTTCGAGTTCTGGCTTCGGTGTTTCTTCTGGTGCGGAACATGGTGACAAAGCACCTCTACGACAGCAGTGTCAGTTTCAACCCTCGTAACCAAAACACCATGATGTTAGTGGCGGCGAGCGGAACCACCTTGGCTGTGCTTCTGGCCATTCTGATTTCACGAGAACTGTTGATGGCATCGCTGATGATGGTGGTTACTACAATCTTGTCAGTGACCCTCCTGTACCTCATGTTCATGATGCTGTTGCTCTACGACACTCTGACAGTGGCAGTGTTCATGCTGTGGGCACAGGTGCTGGAGAATGTGATATTTGTGGAAGCTGCGTCTCGACCAGGCCTCATTTCTGTCATCCTTGGGGCAACAATGTTTGCTGCAGGTCACTACATTTACTTCAAGGAAGGGTTGGAATCGGGCACTGTTCATCTCAACATCAAACAAGGTTAGTTTTGGGCTCCCAGTATGCTCGTTATGAAAGGAGTACGGCTTTCTGTCTCTCAATTTTTTCTCCCCGTCAGATTTACTCTGTTTAAGGTCTTCCAGATCCAAATATAATGCCTCAACAATTTAACTACTTGTTTGTTTTTTCTACACTTCAACCTAAAATTAACAAGGTCAGTTTTGGGGATGTTGTGTGTGTGTGTGTGTGTGTGTGTGTGTGTGTGTGTGTGTGTGTGTGTGTGTGTGTGTGTGCATGTGTGTGTGTGTGTGTTATGTTACATGTAAATGATTGCACTGAAGTAACAGGAAAGTATAAGCTTGGCAAGTATCAGTAGAAAGCGCTTTAATTGATGTTGGGATAAAGAGATAGATAGCTGATTTTAATGCTCAGTCACCCATGGCACTTATATATATATGTATATATCAGATTTTTTTTTAAAGCTTATAGTTGATGGTGTGAAATTTGTTTGGAAAGAGGCACAGAATTTCCTGCTTGCTGGACATTCATTTTATTTTAATTTGATAAATTGGGACAATTTTAAAATGTACAAGACACGACAGTGCACTGCACAAAAATGAGTGTGCATAATGACTTGGAACCTTTCCTCAAACTTTCCATCGTCCTGATATAACCATAATGGTTGACTGGGCATAAAACACCAAGCTACTTACTTACACTTTCCACTGATTCATTCTGCTTTGTGTGCAGTGGGTGTCAGTGAGCTGTTCCACTGATTCATTCTGCTTTGTGTGCAGTGGGTGTCAGTGAGCTGTTCCACTGATTCATTCTGCTTTGTGTGCAGTGGGTTTCACTGAGCCCTTCCACTGATTCATTCTGCTTTGTGTGCAGTGGGTGTCAGTGAGCGGTTCCACTGATTCATTCTGCTTTGTGTGCAGTGGGTGTCAGTGAGCCCTTCCACTGATTCATTCTGCTTTGTGTGCAGTGGGTGTCACTGAGCCCTTCCACTGATTCATTCTGCTTTGTGTGCAGTGGGTGTCAATGAGCCCTTCCACTGATTCATTCTGCTTTGTGTGCAGTGGGTGTCAATGAGCCGTTCCACTGATTCATTCTGCTTTGTGTGCAGTGGGTGTCAATGAGCCGTTCCACTGATTCATTCTGCTTTGTGTACAGTTGGTGTCAATGAGCTGTTCACACTTTCCACTAATTCATTCTGCTTTGTGTGCAGTGGGTGTCGATGAGCCGTTCCACTGATTCATTCTGCTTTGTGAGCAGTGGGTGTCAGTGAGCCCTTCCACTGATTCATTGTGCTTTGTGTGCAGTGGGTGTCGATGAGCCGTTCCACTGATTCATTCTGCTTTGTGTGCAGTGGGTGTCGATGAGCCGTTCCACTGATTCATTCTGCTTTGTGTGCAGTGGGTGTCAATGAGCTGTTCCACTGATTCATTGTGCTTTGTGTGCAGTGGGTGTCAGTGAGCCCTTCCACTGATTTATTCTGCTTTGTGTGCAGTGGGTGTCAGTGAGCCCTTCCACTGATTTATTCTGCTTTGTGTGCAGTGGGTGTCAATGAGCCGTTCCATTGATTCATTCTGCTTTGTGTGCAGTGGGTGTCAATGAGCTGTTCACAATTTCCACTAATTCATTCTGCTTTGTGTGCAGTGGGTGTCGATGAGCCGTTCACACTTTCCACTAATTCATT
Source organism: Alviniconcha marisindica (assembly GCA_018857735.1). Taxonomy (NCBI): domain Eukaryota; kingdom Metazoa; phylum Mollusca; class Gastropoda; family Provannidae; genus Alviniconcha; species Alviniconcha marisindica. The sequence goes on from JABMCL010001464.1 coordinate 1,325,179, forward strand.
CTGCTTTGTGTGCAGTGGGTGTCGATGAGCCGTTCCACTGATTCATTCTGCTTTGTGTGCAGTGGGTGTCAATGAGCTGTTCACACTTTCCACTAATTCATTCTGCTTTGTGTGCAGTGGGTGTCGATGAGCTGTTCACACTTTCCACTAATTCATTCTGCTTTGTGTGCAGTGGGTGTCGATGAGCCGTTCCACTGATTCATTCTGCTTTGTGTGCAGTGGGTGTCAATGAGCTGTTCACACTTTCCACTAATTCATTGTGCTTTGTGTGCAGTGGGTGTCAATGAACTGTTCACACGACTGCAGTTCATTCTTTATACTGCTTCCATCCTGGGACTCACTGCCAGTCTGCTGCAGCCATACATCAGTGAACGCGACCTAAATCTCCTCAGTTATGTCGGGCTTGATCGCATCGCTCGAAAACTGCTCAACGTTCGCCCAGAACATTAATCTGGAAGATTGATGTTCAGTGCTCAAAACTGACAAAATTATGTGTATTGTAACACAAACAAATGTTGAATTATTGTGCGGGTGTGACGTGTTGATGCAGTTTATGGAGTGCACGCTGTGGAATTAGTGGGTTTTTTTTATTATTGTGAGGTTCACATTGACCATTTAATTCCAGTTTAGATCTGGTGTTGTGTGTTTGCGCACTGTGGGTGGTTTACTGCGTCAGCTGGTATTCTGAGGGATTGACTGTGCACTGTGTTCACGAAGTGGATGAGTGAAAGAAATTGTGCATTTTGTGGGTTTTTTGTTTGTTTGCTTTTTTTGGTTTGTTCGAGTCGAGCTATTACCTTTTGTTTGGGTTTAGCCAACTTTGAAGCATGTTTTTATTTGTTTGTTTTGAGCTTAACCATTGTTGTAGCTTTTGTGGGTTTTTTGTTTGGATTTGAGTTTTGCCCTATTTTGTAGTTTTTACTTTATTTTGTTTTTTTTAAATATTCTTTGCTTGTTAGTACAGTATATGTGCTGTTAACTAGACTTCCATTTAAAAAAATTTTTTTTTTTGTGATGTCTAAAAGTTTTGTTGGTGCTGATCCATGAGTTTGATTTAATTTTGACTGATTTGTTTTTGTCTTTTCTTTTCTGAGATAAAGCTCCATATCTGTTACTGTGTCATCACATGGATTTGTTTGAAGCAAGAGGCTGCACTGTTTCTCTAAATCAAGAAGTTAATAGCATTGTCATTTTTATTCTACTGAATTGAAGAGAAATTATGTAGAGTTTGACAATTTGTTGTTATGATTAAGCTATCATTCAGTCAGTTGATAACTTCATAAGTGATCAAACAATAAATCAGGTGATCAATTAATCAGTCGGTGATTTTATCGTAAATCATGTCTAGCATATATATATATATATATATATATATATATATATATATATATAGAGAGAGAGAGAGAGAGAGAGAGAGAGAGAGAGAGAGAGAGAGAGAGAGAGATATGCTGAAGATCTACTGTATATGGCATATCAAATAATTGTACAACAGAGTAGTAGAGGTGAGTTTCTTGTTAAGTAGATTGATTATTTTATGCATCTGGTAAATTATTCTTAAACCAGACGTTCTGGCCATTGACAGGATTTCATCATTGAGAGTGGCAGGAACTGTGTTTGAGTACTTTCTAGGGCAGGTTTTTGGTAACAGATTTGTGCATATCCATCAAAATGAATATCTCAGAATCTGATGTGTGATAAATGTACAACTGAGTGTCTCACTCATACTGCCCTTTCTGTTCATGTAGCTCTGAGTATCTTGGAAGTTTGGACTGGATCAAAAGCTGCAGTCTAATAATAGAAAACCTTGGTTTTACAACATTTGAAAAACAACAAGACCAAAACAAAGCAAAAAACAGAACAAAGCAAAACACACACACACACACACACACACACACACACACACACACACACACACACACACACACACACACAAAACAAAACAACAAGAAAACAAAACAAAAAAAGCAAGAAACCCCAACAACTAGCTACACATGTTCCGTTTGGGATTTGTGAAATATTTAACAAGTATGTTTGTATATATATATATATATAAAATATCAATTCCACTGCCAGTTTTGAAAGGACCACTACATCTGTTTATTTATTTGTTTATTTATTTTGATCGTTGTTGCAAATATTTATGAAGTCATTGAATCTCTTAAACTGTTTAAGCACTACCTTCGGCTAGTACTTAGTATTATATATGTTATGCTGTTGTTTATACAGTCCAGATACATATGGGTTGTTCTTTATATTGACAGTGCTGGTGAATCTCATACGGATCTATGGAAGTGAACAAAACTGCCTAAACAATTTAATTTGTTTTCAAATGGCTTGTTGTATTCTGTCCTGCCCTGATTCAGGAAGCAGCATAAGCAACACAATAGAAGATGAGTGTGGTTACGTCTTTAGTTTTGTTGTTGTTGTTTTTTAGATTATTAACTGTGTGTCATGGACAAATGGCAGCTGAAAATGGGAAGTTCACACTCTGTCTATTGACAGGCTCACAATACAGCACTCAGCAGAACTCGGCACGATTTCTGAGTTTAAGTTGGTACATGAAGGAGAAAACTTCAAGGCTGTTAATTACTGAAGACACAAAAGAACTCACTGGGATATTGTGTTAGACTTAGAGCCAGGTGAAATTCTGGCATTGCTTTGGGCAGTCTGTGTCCTGAATGGTCTTTTTCATCTGCAACTAACACATGCTCTTCAGACTCAGAAAACACCGGTGCTATGAATAGTTTGATTAATTACCTTCAGCTTGTTGGTAAAACTTGCTGGCTAGCTTTACTCAATATTTAAAATTTAGTACTGCTCCCTCGAAAATGATGTGTCACATGCGTTACCCATTCGGCTGTTTATCACGATACTTAGTCCGCAGACTATAAAATATATATATTGGAAACTGCATCCCAAGTTGTTAGCTTTCATCTGATCTTGTAACTTCAACAAGTTATTGAAAAAATGAGATGTTTCTGTGTGATATGCCATTTTGGTTTTTGGATTGGATTTCCCTCATTGTATCACCAACACTGAAAAACAACCTATATATGTGTGTCCTACAAGTGTGATGAAGGGTGCACAGCCCCTGAAAACACACACAGACGTTTGCGCAGACTATAAAATATATATACTGGAAACTGTATCCCAAGCTGTTAGCTTTCATCTGATCTTGTAACTTCAACAAGTTATTGAAAAAACAAGATGTTTATGTGTGATATTATGCCATTTTGGTTTTGGACTGGATTTCCCTCATTGTATCATCAACACTGAAGAACAACCCATATATATGTGTCCTACAATAATTGTGATGAAGGGTGCACAGCCCCTGAAAACTTGCTTAAAGTGGACCAAAGCATGGGTGGCTAGATTTCCTTTAATGCCTGGTAACTTTTCCCATTGCAATGCTGTTTTGTGGCCCTGTATACTTTCTTCTTCTTTGTCATTTGCTCAGACAGGAACTCTGGTGTCTCGATGTATGTTGCCGAGTTCTCCATGTGCAGGGCTGTGTATCTGATTATCTTCTCTCAGCACATGCGTTACCCACAGCCTTGCATGTATTCAAAATTCACACATGTTGCTTAGCGGCGTATGCATTATTACATGTAAACTGAAATACACGTGTGTTTTTATTTCGGTCTGTTCTGCAAGTGTAACTGAAGTTTTGAATTCCATTACCCTTCTTTGATGTACAGTCCTGTGATTGAATCAGGTGGTGTACCAGTGCGGTTCAGACTGATTGAACCAGCTGGGTAACAGTCCAGATTGTGAGATCAGGTGGTGTACACTAGTCCAGAGTTATGAGGTAGGCGTATGCATTATTACATGTAAACTGAAATACACATGTTTTTTTTTTTCGGTCTGTTCTGCAAGTGTAACTGAAGTTTTGAATTCCATTACCCTTCTTTGATGTACAGTCCTGTGATTGAATCAGGTGGTGTACCAGTGCGGTTCAGATTGATTGAACCAGCTGGGTAACAGTCCAGATTGTGAGATCAGGTGGTGTACACTAGTCCAGAGTTATGAGATAAGGTGGTTTACAGTCCCGATTGTTTTAACCAGGTGGACGTCCAGTCCTGAATTATGAGATAGGTGGGTGTACAGTCCCAAGTTATGAATCCTTGTTGTGTACAATCCTGTTACATTATGAAATGGCCCAGAAATATGAGAGCAGATGTGTGTACAGCCCGTATTAATTTTGTGAAACCAGGTGGTATACAGTTCAAATTTATGAGACCAGGTGATGCACAGTCCCAATTTATGAAACCAGGTCCAGGTGGTTTACAGTCCACATCTATGGGACCAGGTGGTTTACAGTTCATATTTGTAAGACCTTTATGAGACAAGGTGGTATGCTGTCCTGATTTATTAGATCAGGTTGTGCACAGTCCAGATTTATGAAGTCAGGTGGTTTAAAGTCAAGATTTATGAAATCAGCAGGTGGTTTACAGTCCAGATTTATGAGACAAGGTAGTATACAATCCTAATTTATGAGATCAGGTGGTGTACAGTCCAGATTTATGAAGTCAGATGGTTTACAGTCCAGATTTATGAAGTCAGCAGGCGGTTTACAGTCCAGATTTATGAGACCAGGTAGTATACAGACCTGATTTATGAGATCAGGTGGTGCACAGTCCAGATTTATGAAGTCAGATGGTGTACTGTCCAGATTTATGAGATGAAGTAGTGTGCAGTCCACATTTATGAGACCAGGTGGTGTACAGTTCTGAGACATGAGACTGGGTAGGTGTAGAGTCTGGATTATTTGAACCAGTGGTGTACAGAAACATCAGACCAGGTGGATGTATAGTCCAGACTGAACCTGATGGTGTACAGCCCAGACTATGTGATCCAGTCCAGTTGTACAAACTAGGTACATTATTTGAACCAGTTGGCATACAGTCAAGATTTATGAGAACAGGTGTTGTACGGGCCAGATTACTTGCATCAGATGGTGTACAATCAGACCTACACATGTACCATTCAGATTTATTGAACCAGGTTGTGTACAGTTCTGATGATTGGACCAGTGCATACACTAAATTCAGAGGAGCAAATTGACCTGGTGATGCACAGTTCAGAGTGATTTGACAATCAGTGGTGTACAGTCTAGACTGATTGGACTGTGTGGTGCAGTTTGGAATTTTAATATCACTTGTAAGAAAAAGACAGCAACACATGTATCAGAATCAGAGTCAGTTTGGTATCTTTAGCGAAACAAGTAGTTGGTATTCTGGTTTTGTCAAAAGGGAGGCAAAGTCCATGAATATTTGTTTTTGCATTAGTTACTAATTTTGTTGAAAGCAGGAACTCGTAGTATCTTTGGTATTATGTACACCAGTACCTCAAAAGCTTGGGCAAGTGTTGCCTATACCTAACATTAAACTGTTTGTGAGCATTTACTATGTATTATATGTATGCATAAGCAACAACTTACAAGACACGTTGTGTCACTAATGATTTATGCATGTGGTATTTTACTGTGAATGACTGTGATGTGCAAACTGTGTACATGTGTGGAATCTGGAGTGGGCGTAAGCTGTAACATTCTCATGGGATCTTGTGCGTTGTTCAAAGTCGGCAGAGTATTCACAATGTGTTTCCGGAATCTGTTTCGCCCTGTTATAACCACAATGGTTGACTGGGCGTAAAACACCAAGTTACTTACTTACTTACTTACTTGCTCCATGTAAAACCAGAGACTTGCCAAGTTTCACTGCTAGTGCTTTCCCATGTTGTTGAGTGACACAGCTGATCGACTTGATTTGACCAGGCCAGGTCAAACTCTATTTTCAATTTGATTTGACTTGATGAGGCCAGGTCAAACTCTGTTTTCAATTTGATTTGACTTGATGAGGCCAGGTCAAACTCTGTTTTTGATTTGATTTGATTGATTTGACCAGGCCAGGTCAAACTGTTTTTGATTTGATTTGAAAACAGAGTTTGACCTGGCCTGATCAAATCAAATCAAATCAAATCAAATCAGAAACAGAGATTGACCTGGCCTGGTCAAATGAAATCAAAAACAGAGTTTGACCTGGCCTAGTCAAATCAAGTCGATCAGCTGTGTCACTCAAGGATAGGTCAAACTCTGTTTTTGATTTGACTTGATCTGACTAGGCCAGGTCAAACTGTTTTTGATTTGATCTGAGTTTTCACTAGAAGTGGCCAGAGTCACTTCAGTTGAAGATGGTACCTACATGCTCAGGCAAAGCCTGTCTATTTTAAAATAGATGGACTTTGGTGCTCAGGGAAAGCCTATGACTTCTAACTGCACTCCACCCCATCTCTCTGAGGTTTGTCCAGCACTGCTTTTGAAACAGTTCTCATCTCTTGGGTGAGAAAGGGCCTGAATCATTATAATAAAATTCTGACCATTATCAAAGGAAGACAACAGGAGGACCCAAACACACATATATATAAGGTTCAAAATAATGTTATTTATTAGGACAAAAACACAATCAGCAAATTTTCAGGGTAATCCCATTTATCAAGCTACAAAATGACACTTAACAGTTAAAAGGTGAAAAATGAGGTTGAAAGCTAAATCACTTATCTGTTTCTGTTGTTTTCCTGTCCACTGCTTCCAAGAATGTTGACATGAAAAGACAACAGGAGGGTCTAAATATTGATGTGCAGTGGTCTGTGTGCATAATGAACCCTGCACACAAAGGCAAAGCAGTGCTGCTGACAAGCCTACATACACATGTTGACCTAGATTTAGTTACTGCATGCACATGTTGACCTAGATTTAGTTACTGCATGCACATGTTGACCTGAATTTAGTTACTGCATACACATGTTGACCTAGCTTTGGTTACTGCATATACAAGTTGACCTAGATTCAGTTACTGCATGCACATGTTGACCCAGATTTAGTTATTGCATGCACATGTTGACTTAGATTTAGTTACTGCATACACATGTTGACCTAGATTTGGTTACTGCATACACATTGACCTAGATTTATTTACTGCATGCACATGTTGACCTAGATTTGGTTACTGCATACACATGTTGACCTAGATTTAACTACTGCATACACATGTTGACCTAGATTTGGTTACTGCATACATATGTTGACCTAGATTTATTTACGGCATACACATTGACCTAGATTTATTTACTGCATACACATGTTGACCTAGATTTATTTCCTGCATACACATGACCTAGATTTATTGAAAATGTCACTCATCCTGCCTTGACAAGGGATTTATTAGTTACTGAGACATATTGAGTCAACTCTTATTCTCTTCAAAAAAAAAAAAAAAAAAAAAAAAAGGAATCGAAAAAACAATAACCTGAAATCCAGTGAAAGCAGAAAGTGCTGCGATCAATTTAAGCTTTTCAGAAGAGTTTGACAGGCACTGGGTCAGCCGGCAAGCTGTTGTGTGCTCAGCTTGCATGTGGAGTAGTGACTGTTGCGCGCCGTACATTTCTAGTGCTGAATTACCTGGTGAGTGACTCCCTTGAAGGGAGGCTGGGGATGTCAGATGTTTCCCTTCTGTCTGGCATATATTATACATCATGGCTTTCATTGCATTCCCCCTTTCTGATCTCCTTCCGTTTTGTTCTTCTGCATAGTCCTGTTGCTGTTTCCCTTTTGTCATTTTGCTGTTGATGTTCCATTCTCCTTTTTTTTTATCTCCAGAAATATTATTCTCAGAAAGACTTTTTCTTTGCCTCTTGTTGAGCAGCTAGCAGATGATGGTAGGTGGTACGTGCAGCTTGCTGCCATATGGCATTGATGTTTGCCATTATGCATTTATATAACGTTTTTGTTGTTGTTGTTGTTGTTTCTGCCCATTGCTCTTTTTTTTTTTTACATTTTTCTTTAATCTGATATCAATAATTAGACAGAATGGTCAACAATACCAGCATGTCCTAGCCCCATGTGCTCTTTTAACAGGGGTAATATTAAAGAGACTATTCAAGATGATGTTTGTGCATGTATGTTTTGTTTCATAATTGCATAGGCATTGGTTTTGCAAAGTGACTTGAGAAAATGTTTTGTATATGAGAAGTTTTGAAATGGGCATTTGCTTATGACCAAATTATATTGTCTTGAGGTGACCCTGTGTGGTTGACAGGATGTTAAAATCCAATCACTAAATAAGTGGTATTGATAAATCTGATGGAATGATCAGTGATACCAGCATGACCTAGTCTTACGTGCTTTTTGAAACATTTTTTTTAAGGGCAAAACTGAAAGTACTGACTGTTCAAAAATTGTCAGTCTGAAACAGAATGAGGCCCAGAGTGCCTGTGTGGAATAAGCAAACAATGGAGTTAATTAGCACTCAAAAGAATCACACAAACACAACAACCTGTGGTGGAGTGTATGTACCTTGTATTTACTCACGCGCTAGGTGAAAGTTACTGTAGGCGACTCAGGTCTTTTTTGTTGTGTTTGTGTGACGTCTTCCGAGCGCTAGTTAACTCCCTTGGTTGTTGGTGTTCAAAAATTGGTGTTCGATGTTTGTGTTTTGTTGTTGTTGTTTTAAATCTGTGTAGGGCTTGATTTGCAGATTTGACTTGAGAAAGAGTTTATGTGTGAGAAGAACTTTGAAATGTACATAATTGATGGCGTTTGATCGTCGTTAGGTGACCTAATGTGGTTGAAAGGACTTGATAATCCAGTACTGGAGTGTGACAGCCGTAAAGTGATTGCAGCATCAATCAATCATCAGTCTGAACAGGGATGGATGGACTGCTGTGTGAGAAGGGCATTCAGAAGTTGTGTGCATAGCAGTGTGTTATGGATGTGCACCATTAGCAACATTCTTTCAGCCCCACATGGAAGTGTAAAAATTGTGTGCATGGCAGTTTTATGTATGTGCACCATTAGCGGCATTCTTTCAGCCCACATGGAAGTGTAGAAATTGTGTGCATGGCAGTTTTATGAATGTGCACCATTAGCGGCATTCTTTCAGCCCACATGCAGGAGCAGAAATTAATTGTCCCATAGGTTCCCTCTGCCGAGTGCCCAGAGTTAAGTAAGGTTCTCTCTTCAAAACTTGCGCTGAGTCAGAATAATAGAGCCATGCATGCTTCCCCTGTGAGCGACTTTGCTGGCTTGAGTATTGCACTACCCAAATAGGCCCAGCGCCACCTGGCTAGTGTAGGGGAGATCATTCGCAGCTGACTTGAGCTTTGTCAAAGCCCCAAATATGCCCAGCGCCACCAAGTGGGGCAATCCACAGCTAAGTCGCCCATTACCAGGAATTTTCCCTGATATAATTTCTACCTTCCAGGACTATGGAACTTTTTTTCCGTCAAATCCTGTCACCACTTTTGTTGTTGTTACACATAGCTGTAGGTTTCCATGTCGGTTTTGGGAACAAAATAGGTTAACCTGCTTGTTATCACAGGCATGCAAGTTTTCATAATGGAAGCCCAAAGAAGTATTATGTTTATAAATATGCTCCAAACTGTGCATTTGTTTACTCAACAAGCCTCTGTTGCTGAGGATTGAATCTGGTATGGATGTCTGTTGGTGGGGCTGTATTATTATACATTTTATGTTGTCATTTTTAAAATATATATTCTTTATATCATATATATATATATATATCTTTATATCATATGTTGTCAGGAAAAGAGAGAAAACAAGTACTACAAATATATATATATATATCATATTTGTAGTACTTGTTTTGTCGCTTCTCCTGACAACAGGTGATGGAAAAGTGACTGTTGGATTGGTTGGCTTGGGCTCTAGCGTTACAGGTGCTTGATCAGGGGGTGTCACCTTTTGGCTTGTGGGATTTCCAATACTGTACTGTCTTTTGACCTAGTTTGTAGATCTGACTTAGGTATAGATTTGAGACGGTCGTTATTTAAGCATGTGTTAGTTACGACCGTGTCTGATCCTGCTTGGGCGACCATGTGTGATTGACAGGAGGTTTTAATCCAGTTACTGAAGATGGTGCACAGTTACTTCCAGCAGGCAGATCTGTTTTGACGACATTGAAGTGACATATCATATGGTGGGTTCCATGGCCCTTTGGCCTGGTAGTTTCCTAGTGATTGTGTGTGATATGAGTTCATACACCAGTTTTTAGTCTTACATATCTCTATGTATACTGACCTTGTCAAGGTGGGAACTTCTAAAGAAATAAATTGGGTTAATTTTTGACAAGATGATGTATGCTGTTTGTGAGAGAGAGTTATTTATGACTACATGTTGAAATGAGTGAAAATTGGTGTCTCTTGAAAAAAAGAAGAAGAAGTGTTAAGTAAAACCTCTTTAAATTTAATGCATTTATACAAGCCCAAAATAATGTGAAGTTATAAAGTAAGTTACGCATTCTTCATATTCATTTGTTTGACACTGGCAAAAGTGATAGTGCATTCCTAAGCTGTATCAGCGTTCAGTTCCTGCTTCAACTGAATAAAGTGCACTTGGATGCACGCGCGCGCACACACACACACACACACACACAAGCATCATTAGATTTGATGAATATTTCTGTTTGTGGTTTTTCCTTTTTATTCATCCACATATATATATTTTGAAAGTAAACATCACATGTACAGAATAAGATCTTGGTCATGTGCTGCATAGAAAAATGCTCTTCCATTATTATATTGCTTGAACAGCAAAATGTTGACATAAATGTACACATCAGAAATGCACTTAAAAATGGATGATCATCTAGTATGACATGGTACCCCTGTCTGGGTCAAAACGTCCAGTATGACACAGTACCTGTCTGGGTCAAAACGTCCAGTATGACACAGTACCTGTCTGGGTCAAAACGTCCAGTATGACACAGTACCTGTCTGGGTCAAAACGTCCAATATAAACACAGTACCTGTCTGGGTCAAAACGTCCAGTATGACACAGTACCTGTCTGGGTCAAAACGTCCAGTATGACACAGTACCTGTCTGGGTCAAAACGTCCAGTATGACACAGTACCTGAGTAAAAATGTCCAGTAAGACACAGTACCTGTCTGGGTCAAAACATCCAATATGGCACAGTACCTGTCTGGGTCAAAACGTCCAGTATGACACAGTACCTGTCTAGGTCAAAACGTCCAGTATGACACAGTACCTGTCTAGGTCAAAACATCCAATATGACACAGTACCTGTCTGGGTCAAAACGTCCAGTATGACACAGTACCTGTCTGGGTCAAAACGTCCAGTATGACACAGTACCTGTCTGGGCCAAAAACTCACTCTTTAATGGGAGTCTGGCGGGACAGGTGTGTGTGTGTGTGTGTGTGTGTGTGTGTGTGTGTGTGTGTGTTGCTGGCTCTGGTGACCTTGGCCCCTTTCAAGGACATAGTTTGAACAAAAGTATATTTTCCTCTTTTGTACTGTGGTGACTTTTCTTCTACTTCTTGTCTTGGAATCCAACTCAAATTTTTCATATAATATATGCATAATTTCATTTTTACATTTAAATGACTCTTGCAGAATAAACTTGCATGATTTGCCAAATTGTATTACATAATGGAATGTGAATGGATTTGGGATCATAAATTGTGAATCTTGAGTTGACGGTTTCTTCTGGTCATATGGCACTAGTGAAATAGTGTAAGTAAAGTAAACATGGAGCTTAATGTCCACAGAAACCATAATGCTTATTAGGGACCGGGAGAAGGGGGTATGGAGGTGGGGGAAGAGGGAGATTATATACGTATCACTACACTGTCACCACCAGAATGACTCCTGCATTAACATGGGCAGCGATGAGAGCCATTTTAATATTTCATTAATTGCGACGGACAAAGTCATGAGACAGTGTCCACAGTCCACAACTTTTGAAGGGAAAGGAGAGCCGAAGCGGATTTGAACCAAGGTCCCTCTGCTTACCAGCCTAATGCCTTGCTGCTAGCTGAAACCAGCTCACAGAAATACTGTGAAGACAAAGACAACAGAATACCCATGGACTCTGCACATGTATTTAGTGTTCAAAAGTTTAAACCACTGTTATCCAAGCCCAAGTACATGTACTGCTTCTCCTCTTAGACTGGTCACTATTAGACACACATGTCCAGTACCGCAACAGTTGTACGTATGTTTGAAAGTGTACACCGATTATCCAATGCTGGGTACATGGACTACTTTCTGTTCATAGACTAGTTATTATTAGACAAATGTCTAGTTATCCAATCCCGAGTACATGCACTACTTCTTCTCCCAGACTGGTCACTACTAGACACACATGTTCAGTAAGACAGCATTATACATGTAACAAAGTGTTCAAAAGTGTAAAGCAGTTATTCAATCCCAAGTATACTTTCTGTTCTTAAAATGGTTTTATTACACCCATATCCAGTAACGCAACATTATACATGTAACAAAGTGTTCAAAAGTATAAAGCAGTTATCCAGTCCCAAGTATATATATGTACTACTTTCTGTTCTTAAAATGGTTATTATGAGACACGTACCCAGTAACACAACATTTATACATGTAACAAGGTGTTCAAAAGTGTAAAGCAGTTATCCAATCCGAAGTACATGTACTACTTTCTGTTCTGAAACTAATTATTAGACACATATCCAGTAAGTAACACAATATCTGTACATCTAACACAGTCTTCAATATGTAAACCAGTACTCCAGACTTCTTAAACAGGTCACAAGACAAACATATAATTATCTACAAACAGAATGTATATTACAGTTGACCTAGCACAACTGTGCACGTATCACCCAGACCTGTCTGCATAGGAATGTGGAATTCTCAAACAGTTTCATAAATAATATAAAAATATAAAAATACACAGCAGACAAGTAATGCAGACAATGAAGAATGAGTTACATGAGAGCAATTAATTTTCAAACATATAATTAAAAAAGAACACCTGTAAAACAGGCTTATTCATGCACTTAAAAAAGAACATCTGTTAAATGGGGTTATTCACGCACTTTAAAAAAATTACACCTGTAAAACAGGGTTATTCATGCTCTCATACGCAGACTTCAATCCAGCAGAATGAACCCAACATGCATCTTTAAATGCTGTTATATAAACTGGCAAACTTCTGTGTCACAGAAATTAAGGTCTTTTGAAGCCAATCATGCTTCATGCTTAGCACAGGATGGGGGTTGGGGGGGGGGGGGGGGGGGGGGGGTGAAATGGTAGGGCATAACTGTGCACTGGGATAGTCTTTGCAATTAACCAAAAGAAACTAAAGCCTGAATACAAATAATCATCTTTTTTGATTGTTTTGTTTTTCTCTGTACCAGGAACACAACTAACAAAATGGATGTGACTCTATATATATGTATATTCTTTGACTAGCATCAGACACCATCATATATTTCAGTGACTGCAAAGATCATATAGCTAAAGCTATGCAATCTTTTCTGACTGTCTGGAACCGATCAGCTGGACTATTAGTTATAATATCCACGCCATAACAGATCTCAGTGATTGTCTGGATTGAACAAACTGGCTGACTATCAGTTGCAGTATCCAAGAGATCAGACTGCATTTTGCTGAACCTAAATACAAATTAAATAGGACTGGTGCTTCAATCACATGCATTATGCAAAATCAACAAACGAAGGGAGTTATAACTATCCAAACGTTTTGTTTATCACAAATGAGTAATGTACAAGAGTAAAAGCAAGCTCTTCGGATGTGAAAAAGAATTACTGAAGAGCAAACAATTTCTTTGTTGGGGGTGTGTGTGAGAAGATATCTGCATGCTTCATGATTTTAATATGACAGATAGACAATCTGAAAACAGTGGTCTCACATATCGAATGCTTTTACAGAAATGTAACACTTGAATCAGTGTGAAAATGGGGCTGTCACAGATCAACAAACTCTGCTAACATGCTAAGTTTCAAGGAAGACATTAGGACCAGCATGGAAAAAAGGTTGTTGCAGAACAAACTCCATTCCAGACTCTAAAGACATAAGAAATGGTGTGGCAATATGGCCATCACAGAACAACTGAAGCAGGCTTTACAGACATCGGAAATGGTGTAAAAATATGGCTGTCACAGACCAATTAACTCTCCATTCCAGGTTTTAAAGATTGTACCATAAGCAATGTGAAAACATGGCCATTACCATTCAAACTCCATGTAGTGAGCTTTATGATGATGATGCCAGAAAATAGCAAAAACAGCCTGCCTTCACAGATCAAACTTTCAGCTTTAAAGCCAACATTGGAAACAGTCTGGAAACCGGGATGTTACAGGAAAAACTCTGGACACTGGGATTTAAAAACGGTACCAGGAACTGTCTGAAAACAGGGATGTTACAGAGCAAGCTCTGCACCCTCAAACAGTACCAGAAACTCTGCACACTGGGCTTCAATGACAGCACCAGAAACCATTTAAAAACAGGGATGTCACAGAGTAAACTCTGCACAATGGGATTTCTAGACAGCACCGGAAACACGGGGCTGTTACTAGGAAACTGCACTCTCAGCCTTAAAGACAGCACCAGTAACAGTCTGAAAAGAGGGATGTTACAGAGTGAACTCTGCACACTCAAACAGCACCAGAAACAGTCTGAAAACTGAGTTACCAGTACCCAAAAAGCCAGGGGAATTCTAAATATTAGGAAGCAGCATCAACAAATCAAGAATCAAAAACTGTGAACTTCTTAAATTGGAAGCCACACTAATGAGTCAAATATTAAAAAAGTCAACCTCAGATACTGGAAGTTGAGCTAATGAACCAAGTGTTTAAAAAAAAGGGGGGGGGGGAAAGAAGGAAAATCCAAATATTGGAAGCAGCATCAATCATTACAACAACAACAAAAAGAAAAAAGAAAAAGAAGAAGAAGAAAAAAAGAAAAGAAAGGTAACTCCAGATACTGGATTCTGTATTAATGAATCAAATATTTCTTTTAAGTGAACTCTGAAGTCGAAAGCTACCCAAACCTCTGTATGTGCTTAAAACTCAGCCAAGTTACACCATGTAATTAACATGTTGCTGAGATTTGAGTGGCAGTGCTGAAGTTTGCTGTTACTGCTCCAGGGAAAACTTCATGCTGCTGCCACCACACAGACAGACCAGTCATATTTTCCATAATTATTTCCATTTTTACCATCATCATTGCTACAGTCCCATCATTTGCCACAACAGTCCCATCATTGCCACACTGCCAGTATGGAACAGAACCTTATGGCAAAGAGAATCAAAATGTCCCTGCCTCACTGGACCATCATCACTGCCACAGTCCCATCATTGACACACTGCCAGTATGGAACAGCACCTTGTGGCAAAGAAAATCAAAATGTCCCTGCCTCGCAGGACCATCATTACTGCTACAGTCCCATCATTGACACACTGCCAGTATGGAACAGAACCTTACGGCAAAGAGAATCAAAATGTCCCTGCCTCGCAGGACCATCATCACTGCTACAGTCCAATCATTGACACACTGCCAGTATGGAACAGCACCTTATGGCAAAGAAAATCAAAATGTCCCTGCCTCACAGGACCATCATCACTGCTACAGTCCCATCACTGACACACTGCCAGTATGGAACAGAACCTTGTGGCAAAGAAAATCAAAATGTCCCTGCCTCGCAGGAGCAGATGCTTGAGGGAAGGGGGCAAAGTTCGTGACACGGGGCAAAGTTCGTAACACACACTGCATGCCCCTTGATGTTGGAAGGGTCCGCTTGAGACACACGCACAAAGTGGTGCGCGTACACATGAGAACAATTATTTATCACATACACCATACGGAGTCTGGACAAAAAGCTCAGCAGTATTTTATGAGCAACTTCTACATGAGACTGAACTCTTTCGGGTCTGTAGACCACGATACACTGAAAGCACGGTTTTCATGACTTGGCTGCGTTGGGTTGCTTGCTGGGGTCTGGAAGAGGAAAGGATTCCGGTATGGAGACTGCAATGCTGATCAATGCATTTGACAGGAATGGCTCTGGAATTCCATACCTGAAAGAAAACAGTATATATATATATATATATATATATATATATATATATATATATATATATATATATATATACGAACACTCATTAAATATTATGCTGAATTAATGCATGGCACCTTCTGTCAAGAAATTTGGATCACCTTAACTGGATAAGGCACAGCAGCTGCAAGAGCAGTGCTACCCATTCCTATCGGTATGTGCAGTATTTCCGTGTGTCCGAACCAGGCCATGGCTGCCAGTGTTTGGAATTTTTAACGTGTGTGCAGATGTTGATGCATGCCATCGGACACGGAAGCTGTGCGGACACCATAAGAGTGTCTGCACTGGATGTTGATTCTGGGAGAAAAATCCCTTGCCGCACCAGGGACTCGAACCTGCGTCAGTATTGCACCTTGGCCTTTCAGTCGGACACTCTACCAACTGAGCTTTCCACACAACACGAGATGGAACCTTGCTTTATTTTGTTGACAATGTTAATTTGTAACAGACAAATCACAGAAGGATTTCTTAAAGCAACTATAGCCTTCTCAAGGAATGTTTGGTTCCAGAAGATAGGCCTCTCTGCAACAGTAAGTAACTTGGTGTTTTATGCCCGGTTAGCCATTACGGTTATATCAGGGTGAACAGACAGAGCAGATCAAAACCAAAACTCAGAAACAACGATGTGTTTTAAAATACCCATGTTCAGCCAGTGTGAAAGAATTTAATTCTGTCACTATTGGGTGATTAAGGCAGGGTTGTTAACTCCCTTGACTTTTGCCTGGCATCGCTTAAGTCCCTTGGCTGCTTTTACTTCTGGTGCGTACTTTCTTCACAATGGAAGGTAGTGACAGTGAATTTGCAAATTTTACACTGCCAACTTTAAAGGTATTTTTGGAAGCCCGTAGTCATAATGTGTCTGGCAATAAGCAATAACTTGTTGCTCGTGCTATAGGGTGCCCCAAAACGCATTTTTTATTTACGAACTCGTGATCTTCTGATCAGCCAAATAACGACGCAAAGACACTTTTTTTCCACCCTCCATCCCCTTTCCATGGTAATTTTCGCAACTGCAACAGTATTGGCATTTGTACTGCTTCGCAATTCTACGTTCAACTTCCACTGTTATACACAGCATGAAGCAACGCCTACTCAGAAATCGTCCCGGAAGTGCGCTGCGACATCTCGCATTCACTCTAGCAAACCAGCTTCGCTGAATCGCCCAACAGACTCTTTCATATGCATAACTTGTGACCAAATGGCAGCTAGGTAGTGTATCTTGCTGTGTAGGTCCTGGGTGGAAACTGGCCAAGCAAAAAAAAAAAAAAGCCAGGAAGAATGAGTGACAAAACCACAAAGGTGTGTCTCATTAAAAGTCTGAGGGGTCTTGGAAGGTTCCATCCCAGCCCTCCTGAACTTTCTGAAAAAGCAGGTTAAAGCTAGTGGATCTGTGCAAGGTGGTGCACCTTCTAGCCAAAATTGAGTAGAATCAAAGTGAATGGTTTTCCATACTTTCTAATGCTTACAGAGAGACAGTCATACATGTTAATATGAACCTTTTATCCATTGAAAATCTGTAGACGAGTACCGCCTCTGTTTTGTGCAACTTTAAACAAAGAAAACAAAGTCCCCACACATTCACTCACCAGAACACTGTCCACATGGCATCACTCCAACTCCCTTCACTTTTCCGGAAATACCTGCACGCAAACAGAGGCCCATGTACAAATCATTGCAGTGTGGTGTGTGTGTGTGTGTGTGTGTGTGTGTGTGTGTGTGTGTGTGTGTGTGTGTGTGTGTGTGTGAGTGTAGGTAGGATGGGTCTTTTTAGCAATAGTCAAGCCTTGGTATACACTAAATTCATTAGTTAGTTCTCAGATTTTGTCACCTGAGGATGAGATACACTGAATAAGTGATTATCATCAATCAGTCAGGTAACTGATACTTTGACTTGTGATAACTGTAAATTAATGTTTTTTCATAGATGTGGTGCCATTAAAAATAAATAAATCACAAAACACACATACATTTAAACAAATCAAAACATTCCAACCAACCTCAAAAAATAAACAAACAAAAAACACACCTTAAAACACACCACTGATCTGAGACATGTCTCAAAAGAATGATGGTGATTCAGGCGGGGTTGTTAACTCCCTTGACTTTTGCCCGGCATCGCTTAAGTCCCTTGGCTGCTTTTATTTCTTGTGTGTACCTTCTTCACAATGGAACGCGGTGACAGTGAACTTGCGAATTTTACACTGCCAACTTTAAAAGTATTTTTGGAGGCCCGTAGTCATAATGTGTCTGGAAATAAGCAATAACTTGTTGCTCGTGCTATAGGATGCCTCAAAACGCATTTTTCTACGAACTCGCGATCTTCTGGTTAGCCGAAAAATGATGTAAAGACACTTTTTTTCAGTTCTCCATCACCTTTCCCCTATAATTTTTGCAAACGCAACAATGATCCCATTTTTACTGCTTCGCAATTCTACGTTCAACTTCCACTGTTATACACAGCGGAAATCGGCCCGGAAGTGCGCTGCGACCTCTCGTGACTTCTTGTGCGAAAGATTACAAAGTGCATTCACTCTAGCAAACCAGCTTTGCTGAATCGCCCAATATAATTATATGCGGTTCTCACCAAGGATTGATAGGGTTACTTCCCCTAGATCTCCAAAATAGCTGTTTGAAGTCACGGCGAATGGCCTCCCACAAAATGTCACCTGTGCCTTCACCCTGCAACACAGAATCAAGAATTGATAGCTTTATTCACCATAGGCTACCGTAACAACTGTTAAACTGGTAAAGTTATGGTGAGTGTTTTTGATTAGATTCTTTTTCTTTCAGAATATACACTGTGTTCTTTCTCCTTTGAATAAAATGAAAGAAAGTACAACCCCCCCAAAAAAAACTTCAAAAAAAATCCCGAAAAAAAAACTTGGGCCACAAAAATGAGTCATTTAATTCCCCCCCATCCCCTTGAAAAGCAACAGCTGAGAAAAAATCCACAATTCCAATTTAAGACAGGAACTAGTTAGCCTTTGTTCTCTGCATGAAGACTGGCCTTTCTCCAGCATACAAAATGTCAAAAGGAATCAAAATAAAAACCTACAAACCAAATATTGTTTTGAAATGCCCCATTTTCTTTTAATTTCAGAATATGATGCTGATTAGTAGGAGTCAACTGTAGAAATTCCCTCAGAGCTGGCATAATGGTACCAATGGCTTCTTCAGTCTTGTGCCTTTGGCAATGTGAGCATGCTAATTTTGTGCCTGATATCAGCGATGAGGAGTGCAACATGGGCATGCTACAACACTTGTCATTGTGCACAGCCAGCCCCTTGCGAAACTTATTATTCTTCCTTTTAATTTAAAAAAAAAGTCTTTTCACATAAGTGACTATCTTACAATTATTATGCAAACGGCATACATCAGCAAACTGTCCTCATGAAACTTTGATTAGAAAATGAACATAAAATCAGGGTAGCACTTTGAAACGAAATTGTTGACTGCAAGTTATTATGCTGGTCCCTTTTGCCTGTTAGACAAAA
This sequence comes from Alviniconcha marisindica, assembly GCA_018857735.1. NCBI lineage: Eukaryota > Metazoa > Mollusca > Gastropoda > Provannidae > Alviniconcha > Alviniconcha marisindica. The sequence goes on from JABMCL010001464.1 coordinate 1,344,604, forward strand.
CATGTTGAGAGGTCTAGTTCCTTTAAGAAAAGATAGAAAACAACACCCATAACCACAAGCTTCCTGTTTGTTTGCGCCTTACCTGTGCCTGAGCAGAGACGGCAATTTTACACAGGTAAGGCACGTCACAATCAGCTATGTGAAGTATCACGGCTGCTGCTGAGTACCTAGAGAACAGAAGACAAGACTTTTTGTTGAGACTATATAACCTAAGCACATTTTCCTGAATGCATTTTCTCCCTCACTCAAGAAATCAATAACTGATAATTCTATCAACCAATCTGCTACGGTCAGAAACTGGAATAAGCAGCTTGATCCATTGTATATATATTTTTTATATATTTTTTATAATACTCTTTATCAAAATAGACATAGGTCAAAGCACAAATCGCAGTTAAAAACTTGACCGGCAGCCAAGCTGTATCCCATATATGTACCTCTCTCAACAATTAGACCAGACTCCCCCCCCCCCCCCACCCCCCCACACACACACACACACTCAAAGAGAGAGTGAGAGAGAGTAAAAATCAAACAGACACAATAAGTACATTAAAACTGCTTAATGGTGAAAAAAACTAAAAGGTATACATATATAAATATGAACATTCAACTTACTGTTCAGACAAATAAATTGTATGAATGAGGTCTCTGATGTCATCAAAATACGTCTCGGACAAACTTCTCTTGAACGACCTGAAAAGGAAGACAGAGATTGTGCTGTTAATGCATGAAAAAGTATGGGAGGGAGGGTGGGGGTGGGGGTGGAGGGTGGGGGAGGGGGGGGGGGGGGAGGGGGGGGGGGGTTGTCCTACAAGTAGAAGAGATCAGAATAAAAAGTTCATGTCAATGATTTTCCTACACAATCGTCAATGGCCCATTGATTTGATAAAACAAGTTCTTATCTTAGGGCGTCCATTGACCCAACACATGCATAACGCATGCTTGCGCTGCTCGAGTGCAGCCATCAAAGATGCCACAGGGTGCGACAGGTAAGCTATGACTTCAGACAGCATTTCGCACATCTGATGAAAACATGAACCTGCTGTCACCCAGGAAACTAAAATTTAAGAAACCCAACAACCACTGAATGGGGAATTTCCAGAAGGCCCTTAATCTAAAGCTCTCATTTTGATATCTTAAAAAATAAAAAGTTCTCAAAGAAATGATGAAATTTAATCTACAAAACAAAAAAAGATTGTTCTGTTTGGTTCTTTTAAATAATTGAGGGGGGGGGAAAGGAAAAAAAAGAAAAAAAAAGGTTTCTTATTGTGTACCATCAAATGTTTTTTAATAAACAGATCTGACTCACTTTGTAAGAAGTGCAGACAGCTTGTCAATGTCTACCTCTTCCAGGCTGCTGTATTTCAGAATTCTCTCTGTGACTTTCAGGAATGTTCCAGACCCTGCCAAAAATGCAGCATTCAAGTTTATTGTTCTTTTTAGTTATACACAGAAAACAGTCCTAACAAACAAGCATAATACGGCACATATACCTCTCATGTTTGCTAATAAGTAGCTTATAATAATTTTTCCATCAGCAATTAGATGCTCATAATGATATAAATTTTTCCATCAGCAATTAGATGCTCATAATGATATACAATCACAGCTAAAGAAATGCAACTTGGGGCACTTTCTCTCTCTCTCTCTCTTCAGTAGTCTGTGGATATGTGCTTTGCATTCACCTACACATCCTGCTAAAATTAAAACTGATACAGCTTAAATTTCTCCTGCTTTCATACCAGCAGTTACATGCGCACATTTTGAACTGAGTATTGTATGCTGCCAGGCAGCACAGTTCTGTGTAACACACCTGGTACCTAATACATCTGGATGATAGAATGTTGGGTCAGCAGAGTCGAAGCTGTCAGTTATCCCTGATGTGCGCTGGTGTGTGTGTTAAGTGAAGTTGATGTTGCCATAATTACTCTGTGTGTGTGTGTGTGTGTGTGTGTGTGTGTGTGTGTGTGTGTGTGTGTGTGTGTGTGTGTGTGTGTGTGATATTCTTTTTTCTGTTATCATTATTTGCAACTCTGTATATATTTTTACATTTAACTGCTATGCACAGTTCCACTATTGGGAAGGGGTGGGTGGGTAGGAGATGTTTGTACTTTTTGGTATGAGTGTCCTTTGGTAGTTTTAGCTTGCGAGAGCTTACATGTATGCACTGTGTGTATCTGGCACTGTGAACACGCAAGGTTTTGTGTGGAATTTTTTTATGCGCTATATATAATTTTTCATTCATTCATTCATTCATGAAACCATCGCGGGGTTGGAATTGGCTTTCAAGTGTCACCATTTTGTGTCTGGCAGTATGGTATGTGACAGAATGAAAGATGCTGATGTTTGTGGCAGACACCTATTTTACATCCCAAGGCAACTTTTTCTGCTCTTCAATGTTAACGAGTGAGCCAACATGGCTATGTCATCAGGAGCTCAATTGCGAGGTGCAAAAAGTACTTCTGTTGCATCAGCACTGATAAGCCAATCATATGAAGCCTGCAAATGGCAATGTTTTGTACATTATCTACATTTTCAACCAGTTTGTGTCTTCACATGGTGTTCCCTTTAATTCTTGCAGCACCGTGTCAGCAACAGTGACCACCAACCTGCATGCAGGGGCTTGGGTCAGCAGTACACACACAGGAGGGTTTGCCAGAGAAAGAAGGGACAGTTCACACACACACATACACACACTCACATGTGTGTGTGCACAGAGAAATACACACACACACACATACACTCACATGTGTGTATGCACAGAGAAATACACACACACACACACACACACGTGTGTATGCACAGAGAAACACACACACATACACACACACACACACACACACACACTCACATGTGTGTACGCACAGAGTAATATACACACACACATACACACACACACATACACACTCTCTCATTCACACACAGTCAGAATAACACACCACATAAGGGCTTGTCACAGAAAGATGGGACATTTCACAAACACACACACACAGACACACACACACACTCACTCTCACACAGTCAGAATAACACACCATATAAGGGCTTGTCACAGAAAGACAGGACACACTGTCAGAATAACACACCATATAAGGGCTTGTCACAGAAAGACAGGACATTTCACAGACACACACACACACACACACAAACACAGACAGACAGACAGACAGACACATACACAGACACAGACACACACACACAACACAGACACACACACACAGACACACACACAGACACACACAGACAGACAGACACACACACAGACACACACACAGACACACACACACACACACACACACAGAGTCAGGACAAAATACCATGGTGGGTGAACAGCTCTTGCAGCATTTTGTCTGCAGCAGTGATCACTACTGACATGTGTTCGGGGACTTGGCCCAGCAGTGAATTCACTTCACGGATCTGCAAAACAGCGCAGCATTTACAAGTCACCCTTGATGTGTTAGACTGTTACTGTTAGCATAATAACCTAACAATAGGAAGTATAAGTTAAAAACACAAGCATACACAGAGAAAAGAGAGGACATGGTAGGCTAAGTTTGTGCTAGATATGTACTTGCAAAACCCTGAGTGCAGAGAACCTTTTTTCTTCTCCTTAGGGAGTAAAAACACATAGAACAGAACACAACACGTAGAAAATAACACCACCACCAACAGCAAAGGAAAACAACAACGACAACAACAACAAAACATGCACACACACAACCCCCCCCCCAAAAAAACCCACAACAATCAGCAAACAACAATATTTCCCCTTCCTACTTTCAAAATTCGACAGAATGAAAAACCAACATGCAAAAAAAAGAAAAAGAAAAAAAAGCCTCCAACCCTCCCACCCCCCTCCTGAAAAGTAAAAGTGGCGGACAGGGGTAGGAGTTCAACAGAAAGGAAACAGATTCAATCCACAGAAGGGGCATACGTGCACTGGAACAAAGCCTTCAGACATGCCACCTTGCCTGCCGACACCGATTACTTGGTAAAAAAAGAGTCAAATATGGGCACATACAGACGATCAGCGTAGGTCTCTAAAGGCAGTCAGAACACACCCTCAAAAGAGCTCTTTGGCTGTTAGGTTCTCATCTTCCTCCTGCAGTCTTAATTCTGCAGTTCAGCTACCCCCATCCCTCCCACCCATGCTGCCCTCTCAACACACACCCAAAAACAAAAGAAAAAAACTATGCAGAGAGACTGAACTGTCATTGGCAGGAGCTGCCACAAGTATCATTTTTGTCACGACAAAAGTTTTGTCGCAGTGCTTGTCGCAACAAAACATGTCTTTTCTCACGACAAAAATATGCTTGTCACAACAAAAGTTTTGTTGCGACAAACAAAACTTTTGTCGTGACAAATATTTGTCGCAACAAACATAGTTTTGTTTTGACAAACCATGTCTTTTGTCACCACAATTTTTTTTGTTGCAACAAAAATTATGCTTGTGGCAGCTCCCGCCAACAGATACTGAACAGATACTCACTGTTCGAACAACACTCTCGGTGCACCATGACCTTCCTTCAGCTGCTTGGAAGTCAAACGGAATGTTGATGTTTACAATGACCTGTAAATGTGCATGAAAAAAAAAAAGTACAGATGTTTGTAATGACCTATAGATACAGTATATGGAGAGAGAAAAAACAGAGATGGATATAGATGTCTGCAGTGTCCTGTAAATAATGTGCATGAAACAACAGTACATACTTTTCGGTATGAATACATACAATATGTTTTCAGCTTTAGTTCAATTTTCTTCCGTTTGGTTTTAATAGAGTAGTCTGTGAGATCCTACAGATATGCTTTTATACAACAAGCTGGAGAGAAGAAGTCAAAGAAGAAGAACACAAGTTAGTAACTAAACTGATTTTAACATCACGTCAAAAACTTACGACACAGAAAACTATTTTTGAAGCAGATCCTTCATCCTTGTCTTACAGTTACAATCTGTCATTGTGAAAACTAAAAGAAGATGAAGAGAAACAAAAGAAGAAGTTAGAAACACCACAACCAACAAAAACAGCAACAACAAGAAACAAACAAATTCAGAACTGGGGGGAGGGTACTATCACAACATGGGTACCTGCCGCTTCTCATCCTGGAAGCCACCATGACAGTTGACCTTAATGACCTTGAGGGGCTGCAGTTGCCTGGCAACAGCAGAGGTGACATCCCACATGTGGAGCTGAACAATCTGCCCTGTCGCTGTCTCACCAAATGAAGGAATGATGGGAATGTTTTTTTGCATCATGCACCACTCAATCAGTGCTGGCCTGACTTGCTTCACCTTGGCATCGCCATTGCTGCTCACAGATCAACATCCCCAATGCAAATGAATCCCAAGTTTAAAGGGACTGATCTCCATCTCAATGGAAAGGGTCAAGCGATTCAAAATAACTATGTGTTCACGCAGAAGAAATCAAAATAAGACATAAACACCTGAAGAATTTTGATTTCAAATGCCCTGTTGACCTTGCACCAGATCTGCCAGTTCGGCCCACCAAAGTTTTTACTGGATCAATCATGGCTCAGATCTATACTGTGCTATTATAGCAGGCTTGACATGTACATGTAACCATGGATGCACTGCAGGCATGCACAAACACACACTCACGCATGCACACACACATGTATCCACAGATGCACTGTCGGCATGCATATGCACACACACACACATGTATCCACGGATGCACATGCACACACATACACACACACACACACACATGTATCCATGGATGCACATGCACACACACACACACCAATCTCCTTGATCAACATGCTGGTATCCCCCCCCCAAACCAACACAGACCAATCTCCCTGATAAAGATGCTGGTACCCCCCCCCCCCCCCCCCCGCACACACCCAATCTCCTTGATCAACATGCTGGTATCCCCCCTCCCCCCCCCCCAAACCAACACAGACCAATCTCCCTGATCAAGATGGTACCCCCCCCCCCCCCCCCTGCACACACACACACACCAATCTCCTTGATCAACATGCTGGTATCACATACACCAGTTCATTCCACAAACATGCTGATGTCCGTGACAGGCCTGCCAGAATCCAAGCTAACAGTAAGTAGCAAACATCCATCATCTTTCACCTGTCACTGCGTTCCACTTCAATGACTCCACTTCCAGGAAACAGAATGCAGGACTCCAGACCCTGCTCATTCAGTGCGTCACTCAGAGTACAGCTCTTCACAGTGGCAGCTGCTTGTTGCTCCTGTCAAATTGTACAATCTCTTGAGAACAGCTCAAAGAATCATAACTGCAGCTGAGAGAAGACAGAGAAACATAAACAACAAAAACAAGCCAAAATACAAAACCAAACATATGAAACATCAAATGAAATGTATCTTTATTGTTCTGTTATACATAATTTATATCATGCATACAAAATGAAAATGTTTCTTTGACTCTTCAGCTAAAATTGACTGTCATCTTATGATCTAATGTTTTAAACTTTTAGTTTTACTGTCTAACAAAGCTTAAAACAACAGAAAACCATCACCAGTCAAACCCCTGTTTTAAGACCGCCTTAGAAATCAAGCAAAAGTGATCTTACCAGTGACATCTTACCATCTGTCCTTGGTGACATGTTTATTTACATGGAAGTGGGGATAACTCAGTGGTAGAGTGCAAGACTCATGATCAAAAGGTTGTGGGTTCAAGACCCAGCAAGAATGGCAGGAGAATTTTCTTCTTAAGAGTCAACTTTCTGAGCTGACTTATTTTAGCACCTGTTCCTCCCCTGTGTTATTGCAGTAGCACATAAAAGATCCCGGTCACTCTGCCAAAGGTGCAGGTGGCAGATTACAGCTGAACACACATACACCTTGCATATGTGGCTTTGAATAAAATGACACTGCAGACTGGTGCATGATTGTATGGTGTACATAGACCATGTACTGCGATGGCAGCAATTTTACATCACACCAGTCTTGTAATTACCAAACAGTGCTGCATGTACACCACTTCTGTGGATATTCAGAGAAAACACACACACACACACACACACACACACACACACACACACACACACAAGCACACACACACACACACAGCCAACAAACAAACCAAAAGTGCTTTGTAAAGCTACAGTCACTCATTCAGAGTCACATACAACTAGAATGCAGGAGGTCCGTTCAGAAGCAGAGAACAGTGCTTTAAAGTTGCCATTGTGAAGCACTTGGGGCTCTTCTCAAGATGAGGCACACCACAAGTGCCCATATAAATTATAATCCCAAAAAAGAATGTTTAAATACGCAGGAAAAGGTTTCCAATAAAAGTGGTCTTAAGAAGGGCAGTCTCTCGTCAGAGGTTCCACTTACATGGAAATCCCTTGACCTGCACAAAGTGATACAAATGACCAAACTGTGAGCGCCAGTTTATGGCATCCTTCCTCCAGCCACTGCCATAAGGCATAACTGGTTGCACCATAACCTGTCTCCATGGTGCCCAACTGGCAGTAAGTTTGTAACAGACAACTGAAATTATATGAGATGTTTCTTTTATAACTGCCCACGTCGCTTATGCCGGCCCAAATAAATCCAAAATCATTTGAACTAAGACGGAACTAAAAAAAATAATCTCTCGACAGGGCAGATACACATCATGTCTAAGTGCATGCCACAATGCTATGTTGCTTCCACAATCTTATTAGCATCCAAACCTTCGGAAGGTGCTAACTGCATCAATGGACAGATGTCTGGAGACAAGACCTAGTGCCCCTTCATCGGCGTAACCAATTATAGCTGGCAGTTTGGAGAAAGGGTGCTGGAAAGCGAGTCTTGGGAGTATGACAAAATAATGACAAAGTACAAAGTCCACCTGAAGTGATTTGCATCCAGTAGCATGGCTGGAGAGAGCATCACCAAGCACCAGAACTGGACGGAGACAGTTTCGCTGCAGGAAGGAGACTGCTGAAGCCAAAGAATCCAGCTGCACAGGTATGTGCAATTTTTATAGCAATGTCATAATCTAGGATGCAGACCTCCCTCCACCCACCCACCCTTGAAAAAAAACACAACAAAAACAACAACAACCTGGAATGCAAAATAAATTAATATAGGAAACAAGAATGTTGAAGAGCAAATCTTCAGCTGACATGTATGGAATTTTAAATAGGCAACATAGTTATATATAAAAAAAATATCCTGTGACCTTGACAATTGATCAGTGTATGAATGTCTTCAGCCCCTTTACATGGAATGACCTTCCCCTTTATCTCTGAAAGAAACTGCCAATGGACTCATTCAAACTTAACCTGGAGACATTTTTTATTATTATCCATAATCAGTTGATGAAACACAAAAATACCCCCACCCCCAACTCATCTAATGCAGAATCATTCTGGTAACTGGTAGTGATGATTTAGTACCCCCCTTCCAACACACACACACATCTCAGAGGATCCTGAACCTCCTTGTATAATGTATGACTCTTCACAGACAGCTCTTTGCTAACATTGTAACAAGCTTCCACAATCTTGAACACGGTACCTGTGCAGAATCAGCAAAGATGTCAGGATCCACCTCTACCACAGCAAAGGGCTTCTTCTGGTCGACATTCAGAAATTGCTTCAGCCAGAACCTGCCCTCCCTTGGGTCCGTCCCTATCTGTTCACCAGTTAAACACCAAGATCAGTGGCCTCACCAAAGACGTTAGGCTAACCAATCTAGTGCAGTCCTTGAGCATTTGGCCTTTCTTTTCCCAGGATTAGCCACTTCAGTCAATGACATACAGGTAAAAGAAAACAAAACATGTACCACTGTAAAATGTATGATAAATTTCCTACAGATGTCTTTGAAACTTTGAAAATTTAGATCACTATCCGTGCAGCCTGGTGTATTTTAAGCCAATATTTCATAGGAACACTAAATGGATTCACCAGATTATAGTCTCACAGTTTCAGAATTCTGAACAGCAGTGTTTTCCTACCTTGGCAGTAGTCACTTGAATTTGACTAGACAGAGGACACACCTAACACCCATCAAAGCCAGCAGCTGCACATCTGTAATAAAGCCTATCCTTTCTAATATGGAGAATACATACTAGCCCCCACCCTAAGAGAGAGAAACAACAACAAAAAACACTACTGTTGCGTGGCTAAACCTCCTGTTGACAAAACAGCAGCAGCAGCAGCAAACACCACCACCACCACCAACAAAGACAACAATTATGACATTAATTTACAGATGTGGGACAATGGGGACTCACCAGACAGCTCAACATTGTGATAATCTGATGTGATGATCTGACACAGTGAAGGTCAGGCGTGGCAGTAGACCAAATGCCTCAATGATCTGACATCCATTAAATAGACCCAAAGTGTCAATTAACTGAGATGTTATTAATATCAGACTAATGTACCAACAGGGGTGGGGAAAGTTAATCTTGTTTAGGCTATTCACATGTCTCACAACTGACACATTGTTGATTATGACTATCAGTATCACTGTATCAGTTTCTCAGATGATTGTTACTTCAGCCTAGCATTACTCCTGGACAGTACAAGTAACAAGACAAATGTTGCCAAAATACAACACACACACACACACACACACACACACACACACACACACACACACACACACACACACAAACAAAAAACAACAACAATAATTCTCCTGCTGAGGTTCTTGAGTGCATGAAAGCTCAAGAGTTTTATACGCCAATTGTAACTTACTCACTTCACTCAAGAAACGCTGCAGGTCTGGAACTGGGTCTTTCATTCTCCAGTGAAAGTAACTTCTGGTGTGGACTTGTGCTATGTTGCTGGCTCCTAAACTTTCTGCATTCCACATGGAGCATCTCAAATTTCTGCACACATAATTCTCTCAAGACTGCACCCAAAAGTGAGTAATGCAACTGAACAGCCTCCCATAACTCATGAACACAAGTAAGACTAAGAGTTACTGAGTTAGTCAGCTTTTCCAGTCCAGACTGTCTTTAGGTTATGAGACGTAAATTAACACTATCACCGTAACTGAGCACAAAGTGAATCAGGTGAATTCCAATATAATAGTTACACTTACAATAGAATCTGCGACAGCTGGAGATCATCATGGAATTGGAAATAACCAAAACATTTTCTGTAAAGTGGTCTTTGGTGAGTTGATTTATAAGTATGTCAGAAACCGAGAAAGAAGAAACAAATAACCAAGTGGTCTGGGGATAGGGGTACAAATACCATTATCTTTCAGTACACATTTCACTGTATAAGTATGTTCATAAAATTAAATATTTATAAATAAAATAAAATCTCCCAAACAATGTGTTTTCAGACTTTAACAAATATAATGACTGCAGTAAAGTACTATATATATATATATATATATATATATATATATATAATGTGTATATGCCATCTCTTGTGTTACAGTCACTGTGGACACCTTCCCGACATCTTTTGCCACTGCTGGTGTTACAATCACAGTGAACATATCTCTGTTGTCTCACATAATATATATATCTATATATCTCTCTCTCTCCCTCTCTCTCTCTCTCTATATATATATATATATGTGTGTGTGTGTGTCAGTGTGTGTTTGAGAAAATTTCCCAGATTCAAAGAAGACCAAAACCAACCAACCAAACAAAATTATATCCTATCAATTATTCTGTGTTATTACATACATTCCTGCTTTGCTGAACAAAGTCAGCCTCATCCGGTCATGCAGCTGTTGTGCAGCAGTTCTGGTACTGTGTCCGCTGTTCCATACTGGAAGAACGTGTACCGGGATGCTTGAACTTCCTGAGAACCTGCTGAAGACTTTAGCAGCTGTTGCTGCTACCAGCAGTCTCTGTGAATACATCTCTGGTGTCTTCTGCTGTCACTAGTGTATGTGCCACAATCACTGTGAACAATAACGGTTTTCTTATGCCATCTCTTTTGTTACAGTCACTGTGGACACTTTCCTGTTATCTTTTACCATCACTGGTGCTACAAAAGTACAATCACAGTGAACGCATCTCTGTTGTCTCACATAATTAGTTACCATCACTGGCATCACAATCCATGTAAATACATCCATGTTCATTCATGCCACCACCAGTGTCATAATCTCTTTTCTGCTCTCTTAAGTTAAAGTATTATGTTGTTGCTGGTGCTGGATGAGAAGAATCATAATCTATGAGACTGGCAGATCGTACAGTCCTCATTGAAGTCATCTCTGAAACTGTCAGACGGTACAGTCCTTGATGAAGTCATCTCTGAAAATGGCAGAGAGTACAGTTCTTGATGAAGTCATCTCTGAAAATGGCTGATAGTAGTCCTTGATGGAGTCATCTCTGAAAATGGCAGATTGTACAGTCCTTGATGAAGTCATCTCTGAAAATGGCTGATAGTAGTCCTTGATGAAGTCATCTCTGAAAATGGCAGATAGTACAGTCCTTGATGAAGTCATCTCTGAAAATGGCAGAGAGTACAGTCCTTGATGAAGTCATCTCTGAAAATGGCTGATAGTAGTCCTTGATGAAGTCATCTCTGAAAATGGCAGATTGTACAGTCCTTGATGAAGTCATCTCTGAAAATGGCTGATAGTAGTCCTTGATGAAGTCACCTCTGAAAATGGCAGATTGTACAGTCCTTGATGAAGTCATCCCTGAAACCGACAGACAGTACAGTACAGTCCCAGATGATGTAAAGTTCTCTTGGCACCAGCAGCTGCCCTCTCATTCCCTGGCAAAAGTTATGAAGTTCTGGTAGTGCTGCACTTCGTGGATGAGCTTCAGAATCCTGCACAGTAGGCACAAAACCTACTGAGAGATATAATATTCTAACACTTGTGTTAGTTATAAGCCATCTGCTCATTACTGTGTCAGCTACCACATGATGCTGTATAGGCCTAAATAGTGCAGCCCCACTGAATCTATTCACCTTCGAGAAACAAACAAGGTCTGTGGCATTTAGCTGTTTACTGGCATACACTACAATACGTGCCACAGCAACATACTTGTCAAAACATTTGCACTCTTACTTGGTCACCACAATTATTAGTTACTGAGTTAGGCTAGCCATTACCTCTTCATTTCTTCAATCTCCCTTTTTTTATTCCAGGCACTACAGTACGTGCAATCCAACTTCAACACTTTGAAGACTGACAGATTATTTCAGGGTTATTTTGGTGTTGCCACCATGATGATCCATGTGCTTGTGATTTTTTGGTGTGCAGATCTGTCAATCTATCTATTGTTGATCTATTGGATCTACACACACACACACACACACACGCACACGGGGTACCTTGGTTTACAGTCTCACTCGAAGGACTTTTGTACTTGTCGAGCCTGCAGAGAATTTGGCTCGGAGAAATCTTGGGGAGTGCACACATTAGTAGCCATGCACCTAACGGTCACCCGCTCATGTGCATGTGACCACGATCGATTGTGCTCAATGGTTTTGGAGAGCAAGTGAATGCTCTGATTCTGTTACCGAATAACCCACACTCCAATCAAATTCAACAGCACTGCACCTGTAGATAAAGCTGATAGTTCACCACGCGCATTCAGCAAAGGAGCCCATGTTACTTACATAAGTTACAAACGTGGACTTTTTCCACAAAGTTTCCGCGACCCGTTTCCGCTAATTACTACGTTCTGGATACGGTACACAACCAAAACATTCGTTGCAGTCAGTCGAATAATTATGAGTTTTGTACGTCAGTTCCCGAACTTACACCTCGCAGGCAGGTGATGCAACAATCGATATAATCTGTCAGCATGACCGTTTGTCGGAGGTTCTCTTCTTCTTCTTGGATGATGTAAGAAGTTAGTGTTGTCTCTAGTAGGTAAGTGCGGTCAGCTGAAAAACAACAGCACGTGGAGGTGTGTCGGTTTCCATTACGCTGATTGGCTTGTCGCCTGTTGACCTTTGACATACTTTTCTACCGGAAATATGGAGGGTCAAAGTCAAAGTGCATTATGGGTCTGCGCCAATGACTTTCGCACTCTGTAGTACTTATTAGCAGGGCATTGCACAGTGCAAATAACCGTGGTTGCGCTGGTTGGCTATTCGCACTTTTGTCGGATGATGAAAAACCACAACTGACATTGACATTTATTTTAAGTTGCAATCGGTTGGATTCTTAATTCTGGCAGAATAACTCTCGGTAATATCATGTTCCTTTTCAGCGTCGGAATGACTGGAGGCGGGGATGGACTAGCACCCCCCGCCTCGGCCCACCGTTTTTCGTGCAAATTGCACACATTACTTTTCAGTTCTTACAACGAGGTCACTTTACTCATTTTACTCGACGGTACCTTTACAATACACCCCACTACATAGTCAAGCTAATTAATCGTACTGAATAGAGCAGCGGTTCACACTGCGGCAATGTTTACGTTAAAAACAAAAACAAAAACAGTACTTTCTGTGAAATAAGAATGACTACTCGCGGCGTTCTGTAAACAAGACCCAAGGCACATAAAAACGTTCAACTCAGCGACTGAAAGAACACTACATAGTTCAGGAGCTGTGTGAGAGTCGAGGTGGACGTCCTGGGCTGTCCGTCCTAACGAGCCTTCTGGTTTCCGTGGACGTAAAGAATTATTGAACCGTGCTTCGGCCGGCATTGGTCACAACTTGTCCCTAATACTGATGTCAACTGCCGGACATCTGAGGACATTAAGCAACACTTCGGCAACATCATCATCATCAAAGAACACTTCTGAGCTCAGGAGCTGTGTGAAAGTCGAGGTGGAGGTCCTGGGCTCCCGTCCGTAATAAACCTACGGTTTCTGTGGACGTAAAGTAACACTTAACCAAAAAAGAAAAAGAAAAGAAAAGAAAAAAAGAGCTATTTATTAGGACCGACAAGACAAAACCAGCACATTCAGTCGGGGTAATCTGTTTTGCCGCCTTGAGCTACTGTTGCCACGGACGGTTTTTCTGTCCAGTGCTTGGTCGGAAGAACTATATCGACATCAGTAACGATGACGTGTAATAGGTGTCATGTAATGAATATTAGTATGGCCGGCGGCGTACCCCCCCCCCTCCCCGGTCACCCACCCCCCCCCCCCCCCCCACTCTCCTCCCCCCCCCCCCCCAAAAAAAAAATAATAATAAAAAATCTAAGAAGAAGAAGAAGAAAAAAAAAGTCACACCGCCGCTCAGGCATGTAGTCAGTCAGTCAGTCATTGTCATGCCAACATTATTCCACTCCGGCAGTGAAGCACCGAACAGGAAAACATCGCTTCGATATCTAAAATTAGGTCCAGCGACTATCACATCAAGACTGATCAAGATCAAACAAATAAGTGGTTTAGCTTTTCATTATGATTTCAGTTTTCCCCATCCGGCCGGCCACGCGGGTTTTTGACCGCCTGGTCACTTAGCTGTTGTTACTGTCGACGTGACGGTTTTGTAGCGTGTCCGGCATCTTGAATGTGAAAGCTAGCCTAGCATATTTCAGTTGCAGTTTATCCAGGCATGGCTATGCGCACTGCACAGGCCATAGATCAAGCGGAACAACCTTTTGAATTTGCCAACTAATCTTATACTTGATAGTTCCTGGAGTTGCTCCCCGTTGCTCTCGCCCAGTTAGTTCCAAAGATCCGAGTGACCAGTTTCGACTTGAAATGCCTGGGTTCTCAAGCTGTCTTAAATGAACTTCCTAAATCAAGATGTGGCGCATTTAGCTGACCGGGAGGGTGATGCATTGTGTCATTTTATATCAAATATGTACAAAAATATTATCTCTTCATCATATGTGCTTAGAGTTTGAACGTAATAAATACAATTTTAATAAGTCATCCCGAGTTGTCACAATCAGTCTGTACGTATTCCTTCACCAAGACTGGATCGGATAAAAAAACACACACAAAAACAACTTAATTGTATGCTTTTAGTCATGTTAACTGACGCATGTTTACCTCACTTCAAGCCACTTGTTCCTTGTAAACTTGCTGAATAGAGAAACGGAAACTGAGACGGCTACACAGTCCTTGATACTGCCAGTACGCGCGCCACACACACACACACACACACACACACACACACACACACACACACACACACACACACACAACACACACACAACACACCACACACACACACACACACACACACACACACACACACACACACACACACACACACACACACACACACACACACACACACACACACACACACACACACACACACCCCACACACACACACACACACACACACACACACACCACACACACACACACACACACACACACACACACACACACACACACACACACACACACACACACACACACACACACACACACACACACACACACACACACCACACACACACACACACACACACACACACACACACACACACACACACACACACACACACACACACACACCCACACACACACGGTAACACAACAACGCACAACGCACACACACACACACACACACACACACACACACACCGGCGCACGCACAATACACACGCACACGCACACACGCACGCACGACACACACACACACACACACACACACACACACACACACACACACACACACCGGCGTGGCACGCACACAAGTACACACGCTCAACGCACACACACACACACACACACTGACACACACACATAACGCTCGGCGCGCTCACTGACGCACCCCCCCCCCCCCCCACTCCCACCCCCCAGTACTGACACGCATACACACACACGCATACACACACACACGTACATAATCAAACGGCAACTGACTGAACTTTCGCAGGATAACTAGTGCAAATTCTCGCGGCTCACCTAACACAGGAATTTTGAAAACAGCTAACTGGAGTAGAAGTAAACGGCATACCGTAGCCGTCAGAAAGCGTAGGCCTACACTGTACCACCGACGGGACAAGGAAGGTGCGTGGGACTGGATGTTGACAACTGCAGACTGAGTGACGGTAGCTCTGTCCTTTTTTTTCTTTTCTTTTTCTCCCCCTTTTATTTTTTGACACAGTCGATGTCGTTTGCACACCCGCTCCCTCGGCGCGGAGTCCTCTGTAACGCACGGTTTTCACGAGATGTGCATAATTTATATAGCCTGTATTGTTATTGATCGCTTTTCTATAGCGCTGTTCTCTGCTCTCCAGCAGACTCACTGCGCTCACGTCGCATGTGATTCTGAAAGTTCAAGTTCGGTCAGTGTTGCTTTACGTCCACAGAGACCGTAAGGACTATTATATTAGGGAAAGGAAGCCGAGGATGCCATCTCGACTTTCACACAGCTCCTGAGCTCTGAATTCCGAAAGAGTGACTGTGTCCTTTTTATGGGGCGTTTTTTTATTTAAAAAAATATATCCACCGAGTGAAGTGGTGTACTGACAGCGCTGTTTGGTTGTTGCGTGGCTGATGCCTGCTGCCCTTTCGGTGCAGGTTCTGTGTACACCATACAACCGTACATCAGTTTACAGTGTCACTTCATTCAAAGCTATATATATATAATAATAATAATGCTCACATGATACATATTAACCTAAATACGATATTCTATACACACGCAGAACATAGTCCTACCAAAACAATTTACATAAAGTATTACACACACACACACACACACACACACACACACACACACACACACACACACACACACCGACTGTAGCAGAAACTGGGTACTGATATTAGTTGGGATGAAAATATTGTGAGAAGAGGAAGGTTTTCAGTTTGGCTTTAAAAGATGACAGGGTTGAGCAGTGTCTAAGGTCTTGTGGGAGTGAATTCCAAATGTAGGGTCCAAAGCAAGAGAAGGTGCGGAAGTCATTAGTCTTGCGTTTGTGTGTTGGATTTCCAGCATCGGGTGTCAGAAGAAGAGCGTAGTGTACGAGATGGAGTGTAGACATGCAACAGTTCAGAGAGGTAAGCAGGACCAGAACCATTTATAGCACTGAAACACATGCAGTGTATATATACAGAAAAACAAGTCTCTCTGTGACTCCTGGGCACCGCACCGTGCAGGAAGGACTGAGTATGGTGTCATGTAGAGAAGGTATAACAAAGTCCAAGCATGTTTTGTATTGGACACTTTTTACTCCAAATTTTCGCCCTTGAGGGCTTTGTCAAGGCCTGCCCGGTCGGCTTGACTGATTCCTACATTTGGACTTTGTCATACTTTCTGTCTCTGTCTCTGTCTCTATCTGTCTCTGTCTGTTTGTCTCTCAGTCTGTCTGTCTCTGTCTCTCTAAAGCCCATTATTACGTGTTCCATACCGTGTCAGGAAATGTTCCTAGTTTTGCTGTTGAAACGGCTCCAACATTTTTTTCTGATTAACAATGGCCGTTTCTCGTCATTTGAGACGGAAGAGATAATAGGAGCGAAATTTGATCTGCATAGCTTTCAGTTGGTGGCGAAGTTTGTGGGGAGATTGCAAGCACGAGGAAACTTCTTCGCCAGCTGAAAGTCAAGCAGATCCAATGTAATTCCTATCCATTGCTAGTGTTATACATGTTCCTGTTCCACGTTGCACGAAACCGCACTGGTTGACTGGGTGTAAAACACCAACTTACTTACTTACTCGTTGCGTAAAAATGGAGTTTTCATTGAAAATTTGCGCATGTTTTGTATTGTCTGCGTTGTAAGCGTTTTTTTTAAGTTTTTTTTTTTACCTATCGGGTGTTTAGATATTACTTGTGACGTTCCGATTGGCGGAAACTGCACACGTGACTGACAGCTTAGCGCCCTTTATTGGTCCAAAGGCCCTGAGACTGAAGGAGAGGGAAGAAAATAGTATTGTCATTGCCTGAACCGGGATGGTTTGAACCTACAGTCCCGTATCCCGTAATAATGATAATAGTCCTGTGTCGGCCTTAACCACCAGTTATACTCTACACCTCGATCATCGGACCAGACAGCACTAGTTATCATTTAGCGATTGAATTTTAACGTCCTGAAAATTCACAGATCATT
>JABMCL010001464.1:1367500-1370000 GCA_018857735.1 Alviniconcha marisindica
GCCGAGTAAGGTGCTAATTTAATTTCCGTTGCTGCTTTTCCATGAATATCTTGACTGTTTGATTATGCGATAAAGTGGTGCCTTGGCGTCATTGTGTGAGGTCATCACGTGGTCATTACATGACTGAGCTAGGCTTTGCATGAGTCTGCATGCTCGTGCAGTTAGTTCTGTACGCTTACGTGTGGGAAAACAGCGACGGAACATGACCCTACAGTCAATAATAAGTGAGATACGTTATTGCGGAAAGGCAACGCTTACTTCAGATGTATTTGTTTGCTGTTTTGCCAAGCCCTGAGGACATGTTCCGCGGCCGTATGAACAAAAAGAAGAATCGATCAGTCATTTTGCTGGAGAAGATCAATACAGGATCATAGGTAAGCAGCTGTGTAAATTCGGCCAACACCGAATCCACAAAGACACGGAAGTTGTAGGCTACGTCCCAAACAAGTTACGTCTGTGCATTATCCATCTATCTGAAAAACATTCTGTATACCTGCCCCCCCCCCCCCCCCCCACACCACCACACACACACACACTTCGTCTTCGCCGATCCAAACCCAGTAGGCTACGTTTGTGTAAAAATGTGACTGAGTCAAACAAGTCAAGTCGCCCGTTTGTGGTTTTCATTATCCCTCTATCGGAAAAAAAAATCTGTTTGTGTACCTTCTCACCTCCCTCCTTCCCCGATCCAAACACAGTTGGCTACGTTTGTGTAGAAATGTGACTGAGTCAAACTAGTCGGCCATTAATTTTGTGGTTTTCATTATTCAGTAAGGAACTTGGTGTTTTACACCCAGTCAACCAGAGCGGTTATATCATGGCGATTTCATTATCCATCTATTTGAAAAAAACATTGTGTTTGTGTACCTCCCGCCCCCCGTTCCCCATCCAAACCCGAATTTCTTTGTCTGTGGTCCCTTCGACCGCTTTCTCTGCGTTGGTTCAGTTCCTGCGACGACGTATGTACGTACGTGACGACAATAGAGAACACTAGGAGAAGATGAGGAAAAGTAAGAAGACACAAAAAGAAAAAAGGAGGAGTGGAAGAAGAAGAAGACTCGCGAAGAAGACGAAGACTCGAGGAGAAGAAGAAAAAAGAGAACGAGAACGAGAAAGAGACGATTTGAGAGCTTAGAAGATTTTAGAAGAACCGCGGCCCGTCATTTTTTCGCTGGTTAAATTATCATGTTAAATTGTTAAATTATTGTGTTGGACACTGGTTAAATTATCATGTTAAATTGTTAAATTATTATGTTGGACACTGGTTAAGTTAAATTATCATGTTAAATTGTTGAACTATTATGTTGGACACTGGTTAAATTATCATGTTGGACATTGGAGACAGAAAGTAAACATTAATCGCCGCAGTTGGGAAGGTTCGGACAACCGAATCTTGCACGGGTTTATTACTCTGACCCGTGTTGTCACCAGACTGAACTGAGTTCGTCTATGGCACCTTACAGACTTTGCTGGAAATTCACGTGCTCCACGAGGAGCAGGCGACGCGCACGCACCTGAGTTCGCACGTCCACTGACAACTGTTACTTCGAAGCAGACACCATTCCGGTGTCAACCTACAATTTGCCCCCACAACACCGTACTGACTATTAACAGAGCAGCCAAATTCCTGTTTAATTTCCCTGAGATTGTCTTCATCGTCCGCTGAGTACCCTTGCCGTTAAGGAGTAGGTGATCATGCAAACACCATCGACACTCTGCCCCTCTTTGCTCCTTTTCGCCTTCGCCTTCAACTGTGCGGTCACTTTCCGCCTAAATTCTCTTACACGACCGCAGAAGTCTTCACCACTGAATGGTTTACTGCATTGCAATTTGCGCCTTTTTACTCCTAAATTTGACTTTGTCCTAGCGTAGGTCGTGGGTTTAGCTCCACGACACCACATTGCAAGCCTTGTCTGCCTCAAATTGTCCTTCTGCGTCACGTCAGCCTACTGCAAGAGCAGACTTCCCCAGAACAAATACGCCAGGGGCAAACCTAGGGTGACACCGTCTATTCTGGTATTGGGGCTGACAATGGCTATCTCTGCCTTCATCTTTGAACACTTCGCCTGAAACTGATGTAGACTGTCAAACACCGCCCAGAAGTTCAGTACTCCCGAAGCAGTGGTACTTTGGGCAATACGTTAACGAGTGGAGAGAGAGAGAGAGAGAGAGAGAGAGAGAGAGAGAGAGAGAGAGAGAGAACTCGAACTCGGATTGTAGTGTAGGTTTAGTCAAAAACCTGGCAACAAGTCCTTGCTAAACTACTAATGAGTAAAAAATATAAAAAAGAGAGAGAGAGAGAGAGAGAGAGAGAGAGAGAGAGAGAGAGAGTTGACTGATTGATGACTGGACTTTAATTACGCAAGGATAAAGGTTTAGGCACGAATGCCTGTCGGGCAACCTGTCCTTGAAATAGTTACAAACACTTAAACATATATATGTATAGACATATGAGCATGGGAGAACAATCAATGTCAATCGATAATTATAATTAATAAAA
>JABMCL010001464.1:1372500-1377500 GCA_018857735.1 Alviniconcha marisindica
CGTAAACCACCAAGTTACTTGCTTACTCCCCACAGAAACTGACTGACGCCCACGAGCATGGTGTAAAATCTGGAGTAGGGGCTGCTCCTTTAAAGACGGCTAATTACTATGTCAGTAGGTTGATCAATACGGGCCGTTGCGTGAGGCTGAAGTTGTGGAGTACGATATTGAAAATGTTACCCCATTGTACGTGTCGTTGGTACAAACGACAGCCGGTCACCTCGACAGAATGGACCGGATGTAATACTGATGGTGCGCACGTAGCTTCATAATTATGTCCGGTACGACCATGCCATCAACGTGGACCAGGGTCTGGAGAATTGTTCATTTATGCCAGTCCCAATTCCCACCATGCACAGGGTCTGGAGAATTGTTCATTTATGCCAGTCCCAATTCCCACCATGCACAGGGTCTGGAGAATTGTTCATTTATGCCAGTCCCAATTCCTACCATGCACAGGGTCTGGAGAATTGTTCATTTATGCCAGTCCCAATTCCCACCATGCACAGGGTCTGGAGAATTGTTCATTTATGCCAGTCCCAATTCCCACCATGCACAGGGTCTGGAGAATTGTTCATTTATGCCAGTCCCAATTCCCACCATGCACAGGATCTGGAGAATTGTTCATTTATGCAAGTCCCAATTCCCACCATGCACAGGATCTGGAGAATTGTTAATTTATGCCAGTCCCAATTCCCACCATGCACAGGGTCAGGGAATTGTTCATTTATGCCAGTCCCAATTCCCACCATGCACAGGATCTGGAGAATTGTTCATTTATGCCAGTCCCAATTCTTACCATGCACAGGGTCTGGAGAATTGTTCATTTATGCCAGTCCCAATTCCCACCATGCACAGGGTCATGGAATTGTTAATTTATGCCAGTCCCAATTCCCACCATGCACAGGATCAGGGAATTGTTAAATTATGCCAGTCCCAATTTCCACCATGCACAGGGTCAGGAGAATTGTTCATTTATGCCAGTCCCAATTCCTACCATGCACAGGGTCAGGGAATTGTTCATTTATGCCAGTCCCAATTCCCACCATGCACAGGGTCAGGAGAATTGTTCATTTATGCCAGTCCCAATTCCCACCATGCACAGGGTCAGGGAGTTGTTCATTTATGCCAGTCCCAATTCCCACCATGCACAGGGTCTGGAGAATTGTTCATTTATGCAAGTCCCAATTCCCACCATGCACAGGATCTGGAGAATTGTTCATTTATGCCAGTCCCAATTCCCGCCATGCACAGGGTCTGGAGAATTGTTCATTTATGCCAGTCCCAATTCCCACCATGCACAGGGTCTGGAGAATTGTTCATTTATGCCAGTCCCAATTCCCACCATGCACAGGGTCTGGAGAATTGTTCATTTATGCCAGTCCCAATTCCCACCATGCACAGGGTCTGGAGAATTGTTCATTTATGCCAGTCCCAATTCCCACCATGCACAGGGTCTGGAGAATTGTTCATTTATGCCAGTCCCAATTCCCACTATGCACAGGGTCTGGAGAATTGTTCATTTATGCCAGTCCCAATTCCCACCATGCACAGGGTTTGGAGAATTGTTCATTTATGCCAGTCCCAATTCCCACCATGCACAGGATCTGGAGAATTGTATGCCAGTCCCAATTCCCACCATGCACAGGGTCAGGGAATTGTTAAATTATGCCAGTCCCAATTCCCACTATGCACAGGATCTGGAGAATTGTTCATTTATGCCAGTCCCAATTCCCACCATGCACAGGGTCAGGAGAATTGTTCATTTATGCCAGTCCCAATTCCCACCATGCACAGGGTCAGGGAATTGTTAAATTATGCCAGTCCCCTTTCCTACCATGCACAGTCGTAATTCCCACCATGCACAGGATAAGGGAATTGTTAATTTATGCCAGTCACAATTCCCACCATGCACAGTCACAATTCTCACCATGCACAGTCACAGTCACAATTCCCACCATGCACAGGATCAGGGAATTGTTAAATTATGCCAGTCACAATTCCCACCATGCACAGTCGTAATTCCCACCATGCACAGGATAAGGGAATTGTTAAATTATACCAGTCACAATCCCTACATGCACACGGAACTGCTTGGCTGAGATAAACAGCTGAGAAATAAGGATCATTCGATTTGCGTAAGCAAATTCAGGGGTCATGAACCTGTCGATAATTATTGTACGTGTAGCCATACAATGAGGTAAGCCTGTTGCCAGTTCTCGTGCACTGATATTATTCAGGATCAACTGCCGATGCGTCTTATCTTGAAAATCAGTCAGATAATCAGATTATATATTACTAAATTATTTTTTTTGGGGGGGGGGGGGGGGGGGGGGTCAGTTGGTGTTTTGAATTACCCTGAGGGTTTTTATGCAAATAGCCGTGTTTGGCAAACCAAGAGCTCAGAAGCTGTGTGAAAATCGAGGTGGACGTCCCGGGCTCCCGTCCGTAATAAACATACGGTTTCTGTGGACGTAAAGCAACAATTGACCAACAATTGGCAAATCATTTCGGCGGTTCTAGTTCTTTGAAGAGTGATGTGTTTTTCATGTTGGCTACGGCGCGCAATTAGGTTATCAATAGTTTTGGAGAGATTGCCACACGGAGTTTTTTTTTTTTTTTTGTCTATATCTTTTTCGTACTTCCTTGTCTCTTGCGTCGCCCTGATATAACCGCACTGGTTGACTGGGCGTAAAACAGGAAGATACTTACTTGTCCCTTGCGAGAAATTCGGATCACCTTACCTGGATAAGGCACAGCAGTCGCAAGAGCAGCGCTACCCATTTCTGTCAGTGTATGTAGTATCTGCGTGTGTCCAAACAATGGTATGGCTGACAGTGATTGGGATTTTTAACGTGCACACAGATGTTGATGCATGCGATTGCACACGGGAGCTGTACGGACACCGTAAGAGAGTCTGCACTGGAAATTGACTGGAAAAAAATCCATTGCCGCACCGGGGACTCGAACCCCTGTTAGTATTGCGTCTGGTTTTTCAGTCGGACGCTCTACCAGCTGAGCAATTCGCGCCCCATTGCAGCGTTACCCGCAGATCTGAAGAATTTGGTACAAAATGAAAGGCATATCCAGTTCACACAAAATTTAATACACTTAATTTTTGTTGTAAAGATCTCGTCTCGTTCTTCAAAAGAAGAGTACAGAGCGAAATGGGCCATATCATAGCTAGACAGTTCCTGTATGTCCAGTCAGTTAACGACTTTTGGCCTCCAATTCAGTCTCCTTTGCACAATCTCTGTTTTGCTGATGAGTTCATAATTAGGCACATTCTTAATTTACTGTGAGCCCAAGACAGCAGACGTATACCCGAGAATTGATGTCTGTTTTTGGACAATAATATGACAGTGGGTACTACATACTGTTGTCAGCACTTAATAACACTGGGCATAAACATGTAAACAAATACATTGTGCATATCTATCTATCTATCTATCTATAATATGCTGCGCCCCTATTAGGATATATATATATACTAACAGGGGCGCAGCCGGAACCGTGAATAAAGGAAAGACCATCTGTTTAGCAAACTCCACCCATAACTAATAACACAGAGCTGGCTGAGTCATTATTGTATGAAGCAGGCCTGCGTACATGTATTACACCTTCTCATGGTCTGATATGACTGCGTTTGTTTCAGGCGGGCCGGGGCACTTAGCAAGGAGTCACGATTCGGAGCGAGCTTCATGTGTACTGAGCTATCAGTAGATGTGTACATACGCATGTCTACGCAAGTGGGGACCTAAGACTTCACTATTACATACCTATCTCCTCGTCGGGTCGGGGCAAAAGCTCACATCACAAAAGAAAAGTGTAGGGCGACACGGGGGCCTACCCAACCCAACTATTCAAACAAGGTGCGCGCCACAGACGTAAATTCCCACCTCCTGTGTGGACCACTACCCATACTTGACAATCGGGTAAAGTACCCGCCGGAGATACCCGAGCCATGTAGCTCTGCAATCGGGGACTGTACCCGCCCAGCCAGCAGGCTTTTCAACAGCACAACAGCCACCGTGCACAGGCTGGAGAAAGAGACTGTGAAGCGAAGCCGCCGGAGCAGACGACAGAAACACGTCTCGCCCGATTCGTGCAGACAAACGACAAGTTTCGGCGCTCGGTGGAGCGATACCACCTCCCACTTTTTTCTCAGGAAATTTTGGAGTACGTGTAGAGGAGAACTTCAAGTTTGATTTTTCTTTTCTTCCAAGTACTTCGACAACAAGACTCGGACAACAATCAAAGGGCATATGTGCTAAACGTCTTCAGTGCCCTAGCTGTCGTATTAATTTCCAAGATGGGAAGCCGACCGAACCTGTACCTGCTATGCCTGGTTCTGTTTCCTTTGGGTTTCATTGCTTTCGCGGTGGGGTTTGGATCTCCTGTATGGATTGCAAGTTCAGCCAACAACAGGGGTCTCTGGCAGGCCTGTCAGTCAGTCTTCAAAAACTGCACAACGTATGATTTTGATGCTGGTGGAGGTGAGTGTTTACAGTTCATACAGTCCTTTAGTCGCGAACAGAAGCACAGTGCGAACGTTTTGGTTCGTTGAATGGTTTATGAAGTAGACTGTTGTCTCCTCCCTCCCTTCGCTTTCCGAACTATCATTTGTCTTATAAAACTTATACTGATGTTGCATTGTTTGACATGCATTTTTGTCCCATTTTCGGGAGTCTGAATTTAGTTTAAGACAAAAGTAGAGGAAGCAGGATTGTGTAAAAGAACTAAGTGCACCTTTCACGTTCACCATAACTTTCCTAAGCCAGTCTCTCTTCTTTTATCAGAAGTACGTTATGGTAGTGAAAACGATCCGGGTGATCTGAATTATTCATAAAATTATATAGAGAGCACGAAGACTTCAGGCTACGGCATACTTTTCTGTCCTGGTCGTTCTTTCAACTGTTCGAAAGCATTTTTGGCTGCCTTATCCTCGTTCTCACCGCCCGGGTATGACCGTCATGGTCGACTGAGAATTAAACGAATTA
>JABMCL010001464.1:1385000-1387500 GCA_018857735.1 Alviniconcha marisindica
GCACACACACACACACACACACACACACACACACACACACACACACACACACACACACACACACACACACAAGCACACACACACACACACACACACACACACACACACACACACACACACACACACGCATATATATGCACACACAGCATACACGCATATATATGTACAACCCCCCCACCCCCACCCACCCCCACACACACACACACGTTTAGATTTCAACATAAAATCCACCTTCAATCAACCAAACGGCAGAGGGGAGGGTGGTGGTGGTGGCGGTGGCATCTCATCACGAGCACATGTTGGTGCCGTCATCAAACCTTCTGTTTGAGAGAAGGAAGTTTTCTTTCAGGGTTATCGCTTTGGACTTGAGAGAAAAGACCGTCCTGAGTTATGTCATTTGTCTTGGACTGATTTTCGTTTTTCTGTCTGCTGGGGGATTTTTTTGTTATCGATACAAAGCTTATGCATTATCTTTGATGTACTCTGAATCTGTTACTGCCTCGGTTGCTTGCACCCATCCACCAACCCTCAGTGACACACACACACACACACACACAACACACACACACACACACACACACACAACACACACACACACACATACACACACACACACACACACACACACACACACACACACACACACACACACACACACACACACACACTCTCTCTCTTTCTCTCCCCCCATGCATCAACACACGCATCCGCGCACGCACCACACATCGCCCCGCCCCCCACACACACACACACACACAACACACACACACACACACACACACACACACACACACACACACACACATAGACGCACGCTCACACACAGGCACAGACACAGATTGACATTATCTCTGTGACATACACAGGCACGCATGTTCGCGCATGCTCACACACACACACACACACACACACACACACACACACACACACACACACACACACACACACACACGTACACACACACGTCACACACGCACACACACACATACACACACACGCACGCACACACACACATACACACACGTACACACACACACGTACACACACGCACACACACACACATACACACACATACACACACACGCGCACGCGCGCGCTCGAGCCCGTATGCGCGCAGTCACGTGACTCCCCTCACAGAGTCCGGGTCTGTCGCTGTCTTTCCTTCTGCAAATAACAGCACGCAAGGAGCCCTGTCTGGAGCACGTAACGGAAGTGTACAGGACAGACATATGAGTGTACACAGTGGCTGTTGCTTCCAGGTCGACAGAGCTTCACAAACCGTTTGAACCGACTGGCTTCTAAAGGTGTTAGAGGCGCTGTGGCCTGGCCCAGCCAAGCACGTCATCGTCTTTCACGGTCCACTAGAGATGTCCGCTGACACGTAAGTAAGTAAACATGGTGCTTAACGTACACAGAAACCATGAGGCTTATTAGGGACGGGGAGAGGGGGGGGGGGGGGGGGGGAGGAAGAGGTATGGAGGTGGGGGAGAGGGAGATTGTATAATATACCTATCGCCACGCGGCTGTCCCCACCGGAATGACTCCTGCATTAAGATGGGCAGCGGTGAGAGCCATTTTAATGTTTCATAATTGTGAGGGACAAAGTCACAAGGCAGTGTCCACAGACCACAACTTTCGAAGACAAAGGAGAGCCGAAGCAGATTCGAACCGAGGTCCTTCTGCTTACCAGCCTAACGCCTTATCGCTAGGCCAAACCGGCTCACGCGCTGACACGTAAAGGCATGGACCTATATGTAGATAGAGGTCCGTGCGTAAAGCTTTGTTCTTCTTGACCTCAGCTGACCACAGGAAACCACGCAGGCCCAGCTGTGAGTATATAGCGCAAGTTGTCGCTGTTCTCTGGCAGTACCGTCCCTAATAAGCCGTACGGTTTCTGTGGACGTTAAGCACCATGTTTACTTACTAGTTCTCTGGCAGCTCAGTGAGCCGGTTTGGCCTAGCGGTAAGGCGTTAGGCTGGTAAGCGGAAGGACCTCGGTTCGATACCGCTTCGGCTTTCCTTTCTCTTCAAAAAAGGTTGTGGTTTGTGGACACTGTCTTGTGACTTTGTCCATCACTTCCTACTGAAACATTAAAATGGCTCTCATCGCTGCCATCTTAATGCAGGAATCCTTCTGGTGGTGACAGTGTAGCGATAGGTATATAATCTCCCTCTACCCCCCCACCTCCAAACCCCCTCCCTTCCTTCTCCCCGTCCCTAATAAGCCTTATGGTTTCTGTGGACGTTAAGCACCATGTTTACTTAGTTCTCTGGCAGACTCCTCCTTTCTCAGGCTGTGAGATGGTCTTCTGTGTGGCGTGCGACAAAGTAGGAAATGCGTCACGAGCCAGCCATTTTTTTATTTTTATTTTGCTCTTCGTTCGTAGAATGTAAGGACCGACCCATGTTGGGTGCGCCCTTGTGAGCTCAGCCGGATTTGACGCAAAAAGAAGGCGTAGCCCTTTCTTTGTACTAATATTGATAGAACAAGCAAGTGAAA
>JABMCL010001464.1:1402500-1410000 GCA_018857735.1 Alviniconcha marisindica
TGTGCAGGGATTGCTCAGGATAAATGTTTGAAATAGAAGGCCCCGAAGGGAGGCCGGGGATGTCTGATGTCCCCACTCTGGAATCTCAGGGCTGTCATTTGATTCCCCTTTCCTATTTCCTCTCTTGTTTTTTTCTTCTTCTGCCTAATCCTCTTGCTCTTTCGGTCTTGTCATTTTTCTGCTAATGGTCATTCTCATGACTTTTTTCTCTCCAGAAAACTCGGAAAGATTTTTCGTTAACGGTTAGGCATTTTTGTATGGCTGTTGTTGAGCAGCTAGGAGATGAGAGTTGGTAGGTGGTATGTGCAGCTTGCTGCCATATGGCACTGGTATTTGCCATTATGCATTTATATAAAAAAAAATCCTTTTTCATATTTTTCTTTAACCTGGTATCGAAATTAGACCTAATAGTCGACGATACCAGCTAGTCCTAGCCTTATGTGCTCTTTTAACAGGGGTAATATTGAAGGGACTAACTCTTCGAAAATTTGTGTCTGATGTTTGTGTATGTATGTTTTATGTTTGCGAGTGATTGGTTTTGTAGATTGACTTGACAGAGGGTTGATATATATATATATATATATATATATATATATATAATATATATATATATATATATATATATATGTGAGAAGAGTTTAGAAATGTGTATTTGTTTATGACCTGAGTTTGACTGTCCTGAGGTGACACTGTGTGGTTGACAGGACATTAAAATCCAACTACTACCGCTACTACTACCTGAAATAGAAGACCGCGACGACGAGCCAGATCCCTTCCCTTATTGCAGCAGAGAACGGATATCGCTTAACTTGATCACATCCAGCGTTGCACTTCCTCATCAACTTGCACTGTATCCGTATAAGTATCGTCATCGTCAAGAGCTTTGCACTTTATCATCATCTCGCGTTATACCATTGTAAATTTCGTTATCGTCGCGTGCACTATACTTCCTCGTTAAGTAGCACTTCACCATTATAAATATCGTTATCGTCGCGTGCGCTATACTTCCTCGTCAATTTGCACTGTACCCTTATAAAATCGTTATCGTCGCGTGCGCTATACTTCCTCGTCAAGTTGCATTTTACCGATATAAATATCGTTATCGTCGCGTGCGCTATACTTGCTCGTCAAGTAGCACTTTACTGTTATAAATATCGTTATCGTCGCGTGCGCTATACTTCCTCATCAAGTTGCACTTTACCATTATAAATTTCGTTATCGTCGCGTGCACTATACTTCCTCGTCAATTTGCACTGTACCCTTATAAAATCGTTATCGTCGCGTGCGCTATACTTCCTCGTCAAGTAGCACTTTACTGTTATAAATATCGTTATCGTCGCGTGCGCTATACTTCCTCGTCAAGTTGCACTGTACCCTTATAAATATCGTTATCGTCGCGTGCGCTATACTTCCTCGTCAAGTAGCACTTTACCATTATAAATATCGTTATCGTCGCGTGCGCTATACTTCCTCGTCAAGTTGCACTGTACCCTTATAAATATCGTTATCGTCGCGTGCGCTATACTTCCTCGTCAAGTTGCACTTTACCATTATAAATTTCGTTATCGTCGCGTGCACTATACTTCCTCGTCAATTTGCACTGTTCCCTTATAAAATCGTTATCGTCGCGTGCGCTATACTTCCTCGTCAAGTAGCACTTTACTGTTATAAATATCGTTATCGTCGCGTGCGCTATACTTCCTCGTCAAGTTGCACTGTACCCTTATAAATATCGTTATCGTCGCGTGCGCTATACTTCCTCGTCAAGTTGCACTTTACCATTATAAATTTCGTTATCGTCGCGTGCACTATACTTCCTCGTCAATTTGCACTGTACCCTTATAAAATCGTTATCGTCGCGTGCGCTATACTTCCTCGTCAAGTTGCACTTTACCATTATAAATTTCGTTATCGTCGCGTGCACTATACTTCCTCGTCAATTTGCACTGTACCCTTATAAAATCGTTATCGTCGCGTGCGCTATACTTCCTCGTCAAGTTGCACTTTACCATTATAAATTTCGTTATCGTCGCGTGCACTATACTTCCTCGTCAATTTGCACTGTACCCTTATAAAATCGTTATCGTCGCGTGCGCTATACTTCCTCGTCAAGTTGCACTTTACCATTATAAATATCGTTATCGTCGCGTGCGCTATACTTCCTCGTCAAGTTGCACTGTACCCTTATAAATATCGTTATCGTCGCGTGCGCTATACTTCCTCGTCAAGTTGCACTTTACCATTATAAATTTCGTTATCGTCGCGTGCACTATACTTCCTCGTCAATTTGCACTGTACCCTTATAAAATCGTTATCGTCGCGTGCGCTATACTTCCTCGTCAGGTAGCACTTTACTGTTATAAATATCATTATCGTCGTGTGCGCAATACTTCCTCGTCAAGTTGCACTGTACCCTTATAAATACCGTTATCGTCGCGTGCGCTATACTTCCTCGTCAAGTAGCACTTTACCATTATAAATATCGTTATCGTCGCGTGCGCTATACTTCCTCGTCAAGTTGCACTGTACCCTTATAAATATCGTTATCGTCGCGTGCGCTATACTTCCTCGTCAAGTTGCACTTTACCATTATAAATTTCGTTATCGTCGCGTGCACTATACTTCCTCGTCAATTTGCACTGTACCCTTATAAAATCGTTATCGTCGCGTGCGCTATACTTCCTCGTCAAGTTGCACTTTACCATTATAAATTTCGTTATCGTCGCGTGCACTATACTTCCTCGTCAATTTGCACTGTACCCTTATAAAATCGTTATCGTCGCGTGCGCTATACTTCCTCGTCAAGTTGCACTTTACCATTATAAATATCGTTATCGTCGCGTGCGCTATACTTCCTCGTCAAGGAGCACGGTGCTCTCACGTGCATTGCATTTCCTCATCAGCTCGCATCGTACCTTTACAAGTATCGCCATCGACACGTGAGCGTGGACTTGCTGATGCTACGTACAGCCCTTCGTCTCTTCGCTTACCGCACGAGTCCAAACTCTAGCACCGCTTTACGACTCCCTTCATACAACCTCCGCCGTCACTGGTTACGCCAGAGATGAAGAGCGCTCTTTCAGTGGCTTAACCCAATTTACCGCAGACTTTGGAGGCCGGCGCCGGAAAGCGAGGCTTGGAGTGTTCCGGAAAGCGAGGCTTGGAGTGTGCCGGAAAGCGAGGCTTGGAGTGTTCCGGAAAGCGAGGCTTGGAGTGTGCCGGAAAGCGAGGTTTGGAGTTTTCAGGAAAGCGAGGCTTGGAGTGTGCCGAAAAGCGAGGCTTGGAGTGTTCCGGAAAGGGAGGATTGGAGTGTGCCGGAAAGCGAGGCTTGGAGTGTGCCGGAAAGCGAGGCTTGGAGTGTGGCACGAGCCCCGTCTGCGGGTCGGAGCTGCTTGCGGATGGCGCGTGCAGTGTAGTACAGTTTGTAGTCACAGTTTGTAGTCACAGTTTCCGGAGGCCGCGGACAGCGTGGAGATCAGCGGCAGTTCTGTAGCTGAGTTCGCGACTTCTTAAAGGGACTATAGTCCTCTCAAAGCTTGCTTCGTCCCAAAAGAATGATCTTTCTCCAACAGTCGCATTAAAATAGCTCTCATCGCTGTCCATCTTATTGCAGGAATCATTCTGGTAGTGGCAGTGTAGTGATCGGTGTATAATCTCCTTCTTTTCCCACCTCCATACCGCGCCCCCCCCCCCCCCCCCCCCCCCCCACACACCCCCTTCTCCCCATCCCTAATAAGGCTTATGGTTTCTGTGGACTTTAAGCACATGTTTACGTACTTACTTCGCTGTTATATAGCGCTATTCTCCGCTCTGGAGCTGGCCCTGATGTAACCGCACTGGCTGACTGGGCGTAAAACACCAGTTTACTTAATTACCGCACTGGCTGACCGGGCGTAAAACACCAGTTTACTTAATAACCGCACCGGCTGACCGGGCGTAAAACACCAGTTTACTTAATAACCGCACTGGCTGACTGGGCGTAAAACACCAGTTTACTTAATAACCGCACCGGCTGACCGGGCGTAAAACACCAGTTTACTTAATAACCGCACCGGCTGACCGGGCGTAAAACACCAGTTTACTTAATAACCGCACTGGCTGACTGGGCGTAAAACACCAATTTACTTAATAACCGCACCGGCTGACTGGGCGTAAAACACCAATTTACTTAATTACCGCTCTCGAGCAGACTCATCGCACTCTTGTCGTCGCGTGTCATTCTAAATGAGCGACTGGCTTTTTCAGTAGGGCGTTTTGAATATCCCCCGAAGTGGTGTACTTGCAGAGCTGGTTGGTCGTTACATGGATGGTGCCACGTGAAACTGCTGCCGTCTGAGCGCGTTCTGGGTACACCGTATTGTGATATGTTCTACGTCTTGGGCGAAATTTGGTTTGAGAATGCCGGCCCTTTTAACCTTTTAGTATTCAGTGCTAGTAATAATCATCATCGTAATAATAATGTACATTTATCATGCGCTCATCAACGCCCTGAGCGCTCACATCATACATATTAACCTAAATACAATATTCTATACGTACGTAGAGGACAGTCCTACCAAAGCAATGTACATAAGGTATTATATGGAAACACACACACACGCACCACACACACACACACACACACACACACACACACACACACACACACACACACACACACACACACACACTCTCTCTCTCTCTCACACCACTTGTACACGACAAAGTCTATACTGCCGAAGCAACACTGACGTCACAGAGAGGACACAGGGGTTATTTGAGTAGGTAGATGTTAATATAATACTGGGTGCAGATGTGACTTAGATGTTTAGTATCTGCCGTGAAGATAATAAAGAATGATGCATTCAGCGTGGGGGTCAGTCTATATTTAGCTTACGTGTTAACAGGAAAGGTGAGAAAAAGGTCACACAGCTATTTAATGCTTCGTTATGAGCCACACGGGCACGCTTTTGATTGGCTCAGAATGATTGTCCCGTGCTCGTGTCTCTTCCGGATCCAAACACGGGTTAAAAAAAAAACCGCTTATTTATTATGACATGGACACACAGTCTGCAAATTTTCGGGGAAATCCCCTTTGTCGAGCCATAAAACGACACTTAAACAACAGTTAAACGTTTAAAGAAGATCAAAAATGAGAGAGAAACTTGTCCTTTTGGGTTGAGCTGTTGTTTGCTTGTCCAGTGCTTGGAAGATTGTTGACGATTTTTTTCTCTCTCGTGTCTCTGCGTTTTTGTTCTGTGTATTGTTGTTATTGTTGCTGTTGTGCTGGTTCAGAATGTTTGACTTGTGCTCGTGTCTCTGCGTTTTTGTTCTGTGTATTGTTGTTATTGTTGCTGTTGTGCTGGTTCAGAATGTTTGACCTGTGCTCGTGTCTCTGCGTTTTTGTTCTGTGTATTGTTGTTATTGTTGCTGTTGTGCTGGTTCAGAATGTTTGACCTGTGCTCGTGTCTCTGCGTTTTTGTTCTGTGTATTGTTGTTATTGTTGCTGTTCTGCTTGTTGTCGCTCTTTTTCTTCTCTCTTGGCAAACTTGTGATTTAGTGTCTTGTGTCTTGAACTGATGTAAAGAATTTTGAATGTGTGATTCATCCCGAGGTGACAGTGCAGTTGACGTGACGTTAAAATCCTAGTGCTGAGTCATCTCCATCTCTCGCTTCTTCTGCTTCACCAGATATAACGTCACGGTTGAGTGGGCGTTAAAAACCACCCTAGCCCACAGTACACCGTTTCTTTCACAGCGAGTCTTTTTGCAGCCCGAGATAAAAAGTCACACTTTTGATGCAATGGTGTGTGCCATTGTAGAGCAGAAAAAATAATAATCTTACATAGACTTTTAGGCGTTGGTTCAAGGCAGTCTGACGCAGTAACAAAGTGTTATGAATCATGAACTGTGCATGCAATCCCCAGTAACGGGGTGGGGTGGGTGGGGGTGGGATTGAAGGTAAATGGAGATAAATGTGATCGTTAGCATGAAAAGAACGATATCTTCATGCGGTCTAAATTAACTTTTTGGCTGTTAGAATACGTGTCATGTGTCAATGCGCTTTTCTTTAAAAACGGAGACACTCAGTCAACTCGAAAGAAGCAGAAGAAGAAGAAGAAGAAGAAGAAAGTGTAAAATGGACGTTAAATCTCATAATTGTTTGCACGGGCGTGTCAAAAAAGCTAACATGCTGTGATGCATGGCCATACATTAATTTTTCGTCACGCTTCATACAGGTGAAGAAACGCTGACGTGCGAGTCCGGGTGTGGGGTGGGGTGAGGACTGACTGCGATATTTACGTAGGGAAACGAGCCCTTTGCTTCATACGCTGCACCTAATACAGTATGCAAAGAAACATTGTCCGGGCCATTTTTCGCAGTAAACACAGAGGCGATAAGAGAGGCGATCATTTTCTCTGAGTTTACTTACATTTTTGCCTATTGTTATATCAGCTGGGTATCAAACGATATCGTCACTGCATACTTTCAGGTATAGTTTAAAGGAGTAGAAGTAAAAACAACCTCTCTCTCTGTTGTGTGTGTGTGTGTGTGTGTGTGTGTGCGTGCGTGCGTGCGTGCGTGCGTGCGTGCGTGCGTGTGTTTGTCTTGTATGGTTTAGATTTACCTTCGTTATTCAGAATCTAGGCAGTATTTGCTCGGTACAGATGATAATTTGCGCAGAACGTCATCGCTTGGGGGGGGGGGGGGGGGGGTGGGACAACAACAACAAAAAACGTTCTGGCAAAAAGTTTTTTTTTTTTTTTTTTTTTTAAAGGAGTAGAAGTAGAAAACAACAACAACACAAAAACAAACAAAGAAACAAGCCAAAAAAACACACACAAAAAACAAAAAACAAACACAAAAAACAAAGCAAACAAAAAACAACAGCCAGCACTAGATGACCCACACGAGTTGCTGGCCGGTAATAGTTCATGGACAGGTTCAGCTGCTGCAGCAGAGGGTTTGGCACCGAGCTCCAGGCGGCTCCCCATCTTTCCTCGCACTCTTTCCACCTGCCCACCGTGTGTTGGCTGCTGCCATGATGTTCATGTTCATGTTCATGTTCATCAACTAATAGCTAACAGAACTAATTATCAGTATGGATACTAACACAAATGTTGACTGCAAATAAAGTGTTGTTTTTTTTATTTATTTTTTATTTTCAGCATAAATTCTGTTTGTGCAGCTTGCTAATACATGTTGTTAGCATGATAACTGTAAAATCAGTCTAATATCACTTATGTAAATAGACTTTAGATTTAAAAATAAAAATAAAAATAAAATTGAAAGGAAGAAAAAGAAGAATGAATCTGCATTCAAATGACTGTAAGCGGCTTGAAACTGCTTTGCCACTCGTCATTAGTGAGCGTGCACCATCATATGTTTTTTCCTTCTGAACGCTCTGTAAGCATGCTGTTGTCACCTGGACATAATCTCGCTGTACTGATTGCCACCACCATCACCACCACCACTCGTTAGTTAGTTGGTGCTTTTAGCCCACCAGCACCACTACCACCAT
>JABMCL010001464.1:1422500-1427500 GCA_018857735.1 Alviniconcha marisindica
CTGGCGTAACGTTAGCAATGTGGACGGTTATAAAAGAAACGCCTGATATAACCCGAGCTGTCTCTTACAAACCTGCTGCTATTTGAGCACGAGCGGAAAACGGTGAGGTAGCTGGCAGTTTTCAAAGACCTATGGCGTTACCAGTTATGGCAGTGGTTAGAGGAAGGATGTCGTAACCAGTGGTTTGGAGTTTGTGCCTTTGGTGGCCGCATTGACATGGCGTACAACGATACATGGTGTGATCACAGACCGGAAAATAACGATTAGCGTTCAGAAATACATGATGTGACCACAGGCCAAAAATGATCAGCGTACCGGGGTATCTGGCTGCTTGAAGACCACGCTATTTGAGTTGTCATTTGCTTGAGGGACAAGGCTGTTTGAGTGATCTTTCTGTCTGTGGGACAAGGCTGTTTGAGTGATCTTTCTGTCTGAGAGACGAGGCTGTTTAAATGGTTTTTGTGCTTGAGAGGCAAAGTTGTTTG
The DNA here is from genome assembly GCA_018857735.1 of Alviniconcha marisindica. Taxonomy (NCBI): domain Eukaryota; kingdom Metazoa; phylum Mollusca; class Gastropoda; family Provannidae; genus Alviniconcha; species Alviniconcha marisindica. The sequence goes on from JABMCL010001464.1 coordinate 1,422,986, forward strand.
AATGATCTTTCTGCTTGGGGGACAAGGCTATTTAAACGCTTTTTGTGATTGAGAGACAAGGCTATTTAAACGCTTTTTGTGATTGAGAGACAAGGTTGTTTAAATGCTTTTTGTGCTTGGGAGGCAAAGTTGTTTGAATGATCTTTCTGCATGGGGGACGCTTTTTGTGCTTGAGAGACAAGGATGTTTAAATGCTTTTTGTGCTTGAGAGACGAGGCTGTTTAAACGCTTTCCGTGCTTGAAAGACAAGGCTGTTTGAATGATCTTTCTGCTTGGATGACAAGCTGATTGAATGGCAAGACGTTTGAATGATGTCTATTTGAATGACACGCTGTTTGACTGACTAGTTGTTTGAATTCATGTTTAAATCGGTCATCGTGAAGAAACTTGCAGGGCGGCAATGAATTTGGTTTTACCTGATTGACTGACTCGAAAAACCATTGACTGACTCGAAGTTAAATGAGTAAACCATTGACTGACTCGTAGTTGAATGAGTTAAACCATTGATTGACTCGAAGCTGAATGAGTTAAACCAAATGTCCATTTTCGAAAATTAATGTGAAAGGCGTTAACCAAGAGAACATTAATGTCTGAAGTCTATTTTCATAAAAAAATCAAAGATGATATGTTGCTCGAATTATTTGATTTGAAATGATGTGTTTGTCTTGGTTATGAAATCTTAATATTGTTAAAAATTATACCGAAGAAAGCACGAAATCCTACGAAAGAGGTCGTATTTGCAAGACTGAAAACGAAGTAAATTGGAGGAGAGTGAGTGAGTGAGAGAGAGAGAGAGAGAGAGAGAGAGAGAGAGAGAGAGAGAGAGAGAGAGAGAGAGAACTCGGACTTAAGCAGTTGAAATGAGTTCTTCTTCGGCCGCATGAATGTGATTTATAACTTAACGACAAAGATATCAAATCAAACGTTATTTAGATATGATGTGTTTATAAAAACACACCAAAAAACCCCACAAAAACAAACAAACCGTTGTACATTAATTTGATTCAAGTTGAACGGTGCACAGACCAAATGTTTTCGTCGGGTGTTCGCCCTGATATAACCACACTGGTTGACTGGGCGTAAAACACCAACTTACTTACTTACTTACTCGTCAGGCTGTGAAGGATGATCCTCCTTGTGAGATTTGGAATCCTTTTCAATCGGATCCACGGCCATGGTTGCACGTACACAGGGATTGTGTGCAGGTCGTGGTAGGGTCAGAGAATTTGTTGACAGTGTAAAGGTATTAAGGTGTGTAAGCAGAGGCCGTCTCCTTTAAATCCTCTTTTCGGAGCTTGCGTTAAATATTTAATCTCGGTTCTGGTCCTCGTGTTGTCTGTTCTTTCGCTCTTGCTGTAGTGGATTCAGTGCAGTGTGGGATGTAAATAGAATCATATAATTATTACGTAGTCTGTAAGGTGAAGCCATATATACGTTTGTATGCACACGCACACGCGCACGCACACACACACACACACACACACACACACACACACACACACACACACACACACACACGTGCGCGCGTGATGGTTGCTGGGTTTGTGTCTAAGATAATTATGGAATCTGTCATTTTGTGTTTTAACTAACAGTGGTATGTTACCACCTCTATATCATTGTGTGTGTGTGTGTGTGTCCGCACGCGCCACGTGCATGTGTGTGTGTGTGGTGTGTGTGTGTGTGTGTGTGTGTGTGTGTGTGTTTAGGCCTTCTGGTGTCCGTGTGTGCATGTATTTGTGTTTGACTTGTAATTAAGGGTTCTGTTTTAAAGTGTTAAAAATATCAGTTCATCGAGAAAGGTTTAAAGAAAACCGAAAGTTTTGAAAAGAGTGGGATGTTACTGTTGTGTCCATTTTCTTCGGTTAAAAAAGATCAGAACTAATGCCTGCTCAGTTTTTCTGTTTCGGTTTTGTTGTTGTTGTTGTTGCTGTTGTTGTTGTCTATTTTATTTCGGTTTTGTTGTTGTTGTTGTTATCTGTTTGTTCTTGTGGCCATGAAAATGTACTTCATATATTTATGGACAGCAGATGTATATCTTATGCGCTTTTTCTTACGGCTTTCCTGGGCCTGATTTGTTTTTACGGGTGGTAAAGTTGGTCAGCTGGTGTAGTGGCCATGTTGTCGCGGCTGGTGTTAGACTTGTTTGAAGTTGAGTGTCCGGCCTACTGTGCCAGACATGCCAGGAGGTGGGTGAGTGGGGGGGTCGGGGGTGGGGGGAGGGAGGGGTGGGGGGAAGGGGAGAGACTTGGAACTACAGTCAACGCTACGCTTTCACCAGCAGAATGAACTGCATTCAGATGGGCTGCGGCGTTGGCTACCTTGATGTGTAATTAATTGTGCGGAGCAAGGTCACATTAACCCCTTCACTGCCCCAGCCTGTAAAACTTCCGGGCTGAAAGGTGCACGGACACACCTGCGTACAGTATATTTTCTGCTCCTATAGCATCTACTTTCAATGCTGTGCGTTTCGACACATAGGTCAGGAGCTGTGTGAGAGTCGAGGTGGCCGTCCTGGGCTGTCCGTCTTCCGAGCCTTCTGGTTTCCGTGGACGTAAAGCTATATTGAACCATGCTTCGGCATTGGTCTCAGCTTGTCCCTAATACGTCAGCCGATATCTGAGGACATTAAGCATCACTTCATCATCATCAAATGTGTTCCGATGAAAGTCTTTCACATGCTAGTGCGAAAAAGAAGACAGAAACAATTAAGGGTTTGAAATTTTACACTTTTCAGTGGCCGTTTTCAAGTGACATGGCAGTGAAGGGGTTAAGGCAGTGTCCGTAGACTAGCACGGTTTGAAGAGGAAGGAGAGCCGAAACGGGACTCGAACCAATGTCAGTCTGCATTCCAGCGAAGCGCCTTACCGCTAGGACAACTCGGCTTACATGGTGCACATGTATATATACAATGTATCCCAGATATTTTCCACTTTGTATGTTGTTCAGTTTTGCTAGTTGGAGATGACTATTAGCAATCTGTAGATTTGTGTTGTAAATTTGGCTGATTTATCTGCTCATAGCAAAATGGACGTACTTCGCTTGTACTTAGCACAATCAACGAAAGTGCACTGCAGTGGGTTTTGCCCAGATATAAAAGTTACGGTTGACTTAGCTACAAATGTCGTTTGCTTTCCGCAGCGGGTTTGCTTGTATTTTGGAAGAGCGTTAGGGGAAAGAAATGGCAGTGAGGAAGGGGAGCAACTGTGTAATGTAAACCCTTGCCAATACCGTATGGATTATCGGTGCTGCCGCTCGTTCCATTCATTCCGACTACAAGCGGCGATCAAATGGGTTACTGACTGGGTGACACTGCTGCAGTTTTGCCGTCACCCATTAGCATTGTAAAGATATACTGCTGATATTTAATTACATATAAACATATAATTATACGTGGTGATTTTGTTTTCCCACCTTTGTACACTTTGAAATACTTTATAGTAAATGATATATATAAGCAATTAATCGTTATTTCGTTGTTGAACCATCCTTCTACAATCGTTTTTTTGTTTGTTTTGATTTTGGGGTTCTGTGTGTGTGGAACACACAGTCGTCCTCCGCAAAGTTTTGTGTGGCAGCTTTCGTGCCAACATTTTGCACAAGGTCGTTTTTTACATTTGAAGATTTTTTTTCCTGTCACAATTTTATCTGACTTCCCCCACAATGAAAAACAAAAGCACAAACCAAACCCACCACCCCCAATCAAAAAAGAAGAAAAAGAAAAGAAAGAAAAAAAAAGAGTAAAAGAAGAAGAAATATAGTGATATTAATAATGATGATGATGATAATGATGATAATGATCATAACAATTATTCAGTCTTTTTTTCTTCTGCTCCAAATACATTCCGATGTACCCACGTTGTTGTACATTTTGACACCCCGTGTTTTTCTTGTGACAATGATTGAAACTGCGCATTAATAGCATGATAGAGTTCCGCTTACAGACTGAGCTGATCGTGACCCGGACAGGATTTCCACCTTTTCAGATGTGATGCATTGACTCCAGTGTTCATACTGGGTTAGAGATATCAGAGAGAACGGTAAGTGCCTAGCAACCACAGATAAGGTTAAAGCAGCAAGGTTTTACTACCGTGCGATTTTGCTTTCAGCAGGAAAAAAACAGTGTGAGCATTCTCGGGAGATGTTGCTTTAAAAGCAACAAAGCAACAGTTTATTAATTCAGCAAAGAAACGAAAAGGGATTCCCCCCCCCCCCCCCCAGCACCCCCCCCCCCCTCAAAAAAAAAAAGCAAAAGAAGAAGAAGAAAAAACAGCAACAAACAACAACACGAGCAACAAAAAAACAACGACCATAACAACAACAAAATATCTGCATGATTTATGTAGTCAGACGCCATGAAGAGAGTCACAGTCACGAGACACTGCCAAGCCATTTTCTTGTAGAATGATTGTGCTTTTTGTCTGTTTGACAAGGGAAAATTGTCGACAATTTGCGTAGCATTTCTTCAGATTCTCTCCCTTCCCTCCCCCCCCCCCTCCCGCAGCGTCCAGTCTTACT
>JABMCL010001464.1:1450000-1455000 GCA_018857735.1 Alviniconcha marisindica
GTTGTTTTTATCAATGCTTTTGTCGTTGTTGCTCTTGCTTTTGTGGTTGTTATTGTTGTTGGTGTTATTGCTTGTGTTGTTGTTGTTATTGCTTTTGTTGTTGTTAGTTCAAGTCTTGTGCAAAACCACCCAGTGGTGTTATTGCTGTAGTTTTTATCAATGCTTTTGATGTGGTTGCTATTGCTTTTGTTGTTGTTATTGTTGTTGATGTTACTGCTTTTGTTGTTGTTGATATTGCTTTTGTTGTTGTTATTGTTGTTGATGTTACTGCTTTTGTTGTTGTTGATATTGCTTTTGTTGTTGTTAGTCAGTTGAAGTCTTGCGCAAAACCACCGCGTTTTGTTAATTTTGTTTTCATCATTGCTTTTGTTGTTGTTATTGTTTTTGTTGTTGTTATTGATTTTGTTATTGTTATTGTTGATGTTATTGCTTTTGTTGTTGTTGTAATTGCTTTTTTTGTTATTATTATTGTTGTTGCTGTTATTGCCTTCGTTGCTGTTATTGTTATGGTTGTTGGTGCTGTTGCTTTTGTTATTGTTGTTGTTATTGCTGTTATTGTTGTTTTTGTTATTGCTGTTGTTGTTATTGTTGCCGCTGCTGCTGCTGTTATTGTTGTTATTGTTGTTGTTGTTATTGTTGTTGTTATTGTTGTTGTTATTGTTGTTGTTATTGTTGTTGTTATTGTTGTTGTTGATAGTGTTGATATTGCCTTTGTCGATGTTATTGCTATTGTTTTTGTTATTGTTATTGTTGTTATTGTTGCTGTTGCTGATTATCGTGCTACTCTAAAGAAAATAATTATCACTGTGGCACTGACAACGACGACGACGACGATGATAATGATGATAATGATGATGGCAACAAAAACAACAACAAAACAACAAAACTGGATCATCATAATAATAATAATCAAAGATAATAATCAACACTTTAAGGTTGATGACGATGCTAATAATAACAATAACTACTACTATTTGTCTGCTACTACTACTGCTACTACTACTACTGCTGCTGCTGCTACTGCTGCTGCTGCTGCTGCTACTACTACTACTACTATTACTACTACTACAACATATGCCATTATTAGTCTATTACTAATATTACTACTACAACATGTGCCATTATTGGTCTACTACTACTACTTCTACTGCTGCTGCTGCTGCTGCTGGTACTACTACTACTAGTACTACTAGTACTACTACTACTGCTGCTGCTGCTGCTGCTACTACTACTACTACTACTATTTCTACTGCTGCTGCTGCTGCTTCTGCTGCTGCTGCTGTTACTACTGCTACTACTTCTACTGCTGCCGCTGCTGCTGCTACTACTACTACTACTACTACTATTTCTACTGCTGCTGCTTCTGCTGCTGCTGCTGTTACTACCTGCTACTACTTCTACTGCTGCCGCTGCTGCTGCTACTACTACTACTACTACTACTACTATTTCTACTGCTGCTGCTTCTGCTGCTGCTGCTGTTACTACTGCTACTACTTCTACTGCTGCTGCTGCTACTACTACTACTGCTGCTGCTACTACTACTACTACTTCTACTGCTGCTGCTGCTACTACTACTACTGCTGCTGCTACTACTACTACTACTTCTACTGCTGCTGCTGCTACTACTACTACTACTTCTACTGCTGCTGCTGCTGCTGCTACTACTACTTCTACTGCTGCTGCTGCTGCTACTACTACTACTTCTACTGCTGCTGCTGCTGCTACTACTACTACTACTACTGCTGCTGCTGCTGCTGCTGCTGCTGCTACTACTATTTCTACTGCTGCTGCTGCTGCTACTACTACTACTACTACTTCTACTGCTGCTGCTACTACTACTACTACTACTTCTACAGCTGCTGTTGCTACTGCTACTACTACTACTTCTACTGCTGCTGCTGCCATTACTACTACTACTACTTCTACTGCTGCTGCTGCTGTTACTACTACTACTACTACTGCTGCTGCTGCTGCTACTACTACTACTACTTCTACTGCTGCCGCTGCTGCTGCTACTACTACTACTTCTACTGCTGCTGCTGCTGCTACTACTACAACTACTTCTACTGCTGCTGCTACTGCTATTTCTACTGCTGCTGACTACTACTACTACTGGGGTCTTACAGCGGCCTTGGTCAGCCTCTCCCGGGAGGAAAAACCCAGCTGTGTTCATCACTGCGCTAAACGTCTTAGCCACGGCCCCAGTGGAAAAAATGCGTGGGCGGCAATATGAACGGGCAGCAACCGTGTCGCGTGCACAGTCCATTTACTGGCTAATTGGTTATATTAGTTTCCCTACCTCTGCCACTTGACTTGACATTAGACATAAGAAGCTTTACTGTCCGTGGATGAAATATACACACACATTAAAAATAAGAAAGAAAGAAAGAAAGAAAAAAAAGGACCCGTAAGTATTAGTGTTAAAGGGAGTAAAAACTAAACATTTTGCACAAATTAGTGTAAAATATTACCCCAAAACACACACACACACACGCACACACACGCAAGCACGCACACACGCACGCCCGTACGTACGCACGCACGCACGCACGCACGAACACACACACACACACACACACACACACACACACACACACACACACACACACACACACACACACACACACACACACACACACACACACGTACGCGCACACACACACACACACACACACACACACACACACACACAACACACACACACACACACACACACACACACACACACACACACACACACACACACACACACACACAGCAGGCGCTCGCACACACACACACCACACACACACCACACACACACACACACACACACACAACCACACACACAACACGTACCCTGCACGCTCGCACTCAAGCACGCACACACCACGCACGCACGCACGCACGCACACAAACTCACACAAACACGCACACAAACAGAAACATACACACACACACACACATACATACACACGCGCCCCCCCTCCCACACACACCCACACTCACACACCCACACTCACACTACACACTCACACACACACACACACACACACACACACACACACACACACACACACACACACACACACACACACACACACACACACACACACACACAGTCATATGCCCAGGGATATCAGTCAGAGTGGATTCAGTGAAACACGGACACAAATGGATCAGGTTAAATTACGAAGTGTTTTTAAAACAAAACCTTGCCTTTTTGAGAGAGACTCTGACATTGATTGACGGAAGTCATCTGAGGTGGGGTGTGAGGGGCGGTCGCCTAGCGACGTGTGAAGTAGAACAGGCAGGAAAGACCAGACTTAATGACCCCCATAGCTGAACTCACAAGACACAGAAAGTTAGAGAGAACGCCGATTTTAATCAAGCAACACAAAGCATGCGCAAATTTTCAGGGTAAAAACCTCTTTTTAAGCAACAGACAGGGACAATATTGGAATAAACGGACGTAAATAATTACTATCTGCTTCATGGTTCAGGAGCTGTGTGAGAGTCGAGGTGGACGTCCTGGACTGTCCGTCCTAACGAGCCTTCTGGTTTCCGTGGACGTAAAGATTTATTGCACCGCGCTTCGGCATTGGTCACAACTTGTCCCTAATATGTCAACTGACATCTGAGGACATAAAGCATCACTTCATCATCATCACTATCTGCTTGTTTTGGTGCCATTTAGTGGTGTTGTTGCTAATTAAAATCTTAAAGCTCTAGATCTTTTTTTTCCCTTCTCGATCGCCGCTACACTCAGAGTCCAGTCTGCAAGATGAATGTTGTTGTTGTTGTTGTTGTTGTTGTTGATCGCTTTTATATAGCGCTATTCTCCGCTCTCGAGCAGACTCACTGCGCTCGCATGTGATTCTGCATGAGTGACTAGCTTTTTATAGCGCGTTTTGGACTGTCCACCAAAGTGGTGTACTTACAGCGCTCGCATGGCTGGTTCCACATGAAACTGCTGCCATCTCGGCGTGTTCTGTTCATGTGGCCGTCTTCTCCAGTTCCTCCTTGCTGCCGTAGCGTTTGGTGTGTACTGAACTGCTGTTGGCCACGCATTTTGTCTTGCCGTCTGCACTAGATAACTCCGTTACGATAATGTTCCCGTTAAAATTACAAGGAAAACCTCGCGAGTTTTTTGTTTTCTCGAAGGAAGCTGAAAGACGTAAGCTGAATAACTTGTTTTTTTGTTTTTTGTTTTTTTTGCCTGACATAAACACATATGCGAGGCTCAATGCGCTATACATGAAACATTACAAATGTACACAACTTAATTTGCGTCACATAGTTCTCTCTATCCCTCACTCTCTTTCGCACGGACACACGCAATCTCTCTTCCCCTCGCCTTCCCCCCTTCCCTCCTTCCACCCCCCTCCCGAATAATCACCAGTGTAGACGGCAGGAGCTTATGGAGAGAGAGAGAGAGAGAGAGAGAGAGAGAGAGAGAGAGAGAGAGAGAGAGAGAGAGAGACGAGAGAGAGAGAGAGAGAGAAAAAGAGACAGAAGACAGACAGAGACAGAGAGAGAGAGAGAGAGAGAGAGAGAGAGAGAGAGAGAGAGAGAGAGGAGAGAGAGAGAAAACAGAGACAGACAGAAGAAGAAGAGAGAGAGAGAGAGAGACAGACAGACAGACAGACAGACAGACAGAAGAGAGAGAGAGAGAGAGAGAGAGAGAGAGAGAGAGAGAGAGAGAGAGAGAGAGAGAGAGAGAGAGAGAGAGAGAGAGAGAGAGAGAGAGAGAGAGAGCAGAGAGACAGAGACAGACAGACAGAGACAGACAAAAAACGGAAGACAAGAGAGACGAGAGAGAGAGACAGACAGACAGACAGACAGACAGACAGACAGAGACAGAGACAGAGAAAGAAAGAAAGAAAGAAGAGAAGAAGTAAGAACTAGTATATTTACGGCTGAGAGGTATAGAGTAGCTCTCAGAATAGGCAGGAAGTAAAGAGAAAGATTTTAAGAGAGGTTTTGAGCTGTAAAACAATCACGGACATATTGTCCGACAA
>JABMCL010001464.1:1460000-1475000 GCA_018857735.1 Alviniconcha marisindica
TGGTGTGTGTTTTTGTGTGTGGGTGTGTGTGGGTGTGTGTGTGTGTGGTGTGTGTGTGTGTGGGTGTGGTGTGTGTGTGTGTGTGGGGTGTGTGGAGGAGTGTGTGTGTGTGTGTGTGTGTAATATAGACGGCCGAGTATCTGACCGGTTATGGTCACTGCCTGACCGATTTCCTTGAACCACCTTCGTCACCGTAAAGACGTCACACTGGTTTGAAAAATGTCAGCGCGATCACTGAGCGTATCAATTAGACCTCCAGTGTGTGACCTCAACACTTTAAAACCTCTTCACGTTGGCAATTGATTACAGGAGCAAGGTTGTAATGAAGACACATCGCCAACACGGTCAGAAAATATTTTTTCTTTGATCCTACCACAGTGGAATAATATTCCAGAAGATGTTGCTACAACAACCTCACTGTTCCGTTCCGCCTTCATCGTGTTCAGAAAAGCCCATAAGCGCTCAGCTCAGTCAACAGAAGTTTTGCTAGTGTTACTTTTTATCACAATTCGAATTTTGGCCTGATTTACTGTAGCCCTTTTTTCTTTCTTTTTTTCCCCCGTTTTTTTTCTTCTTCTCTTTTTTCTTTCTTTCTCTCACTAAGGACTATAGGCGAGCGCTTTATCTTTCTCGGCCTCTGTCGTCCAGGCGACGAATGGAGTAATGTCTTTGGCTCAGTGCCTGTACGTAATGTCTCAACACCCTCATCACCTCAGATCTTCCGAGACTCTAGCCACTTCCGGTTGTTGCTTTTTTCAAACAGTCTGTCCTCCCCCTCTCTGGACTCCTTCGAGTGAACACTTGGAAACTGCACGCAAGACCCCTCTTTGTTATTCCCTTTCATCCACCCACACCATCCCCGCACTCATGAGGTGGCGCAGAACGTTTTGACCGTAGGAGCTGGTTCCTTGAGAAAAGTCGACGATGGAGAAGACTGACTGGTTTTTGACACATAATTTCCATGGATCCAGATCCAAACACACGCACGCACGCGCGCGCGCGCGCGCGCGCACACACACACACACACACACACACACACACACACACACACACACACACACACACACACACTAACATTTACACACACAAACACACACACAAACACACACATTCACACACACACACACACACGGTAGAAGCAGAGAGACATTTGTCTTCTCCAGGGTCAACTTTCTGTTTGACTCTTACTGCGGCGTCAGTTCCACCCCCGTGTTACCGCAGTAGCGCGAAAAAGATCCCGGTCATTCTTCCAAAACTGCAGCTGGCAGGCTACAGCTAAAAACACATGCACCCCACGTAGGTGGCTTCGAATGAAGTGGCACTGTAAAATGAAACATGGTTGTATGTTGTACACCGAACGTGCACCGAGACGACAGCAGTTTTACGTAGCACTATCAAAGTAACCACCAAACAACGCTGTATCCACTTCAGTGGATACTGGAAAAGCTACAGTCACTCATTCAGAGCGCAATAGATCTTCTCGGAAGCAGAGAAGAGAGCTGTACAGCTGCCACTGTAAAGCACTTAGGGCTTATGTGGAGATGAGGAATAACGTTGCTTAACGTCCACGAGTAGGCCTATTAGGGACGGGGACGGAGGGGGGAAGGGGGGAAAAAAGAGTGAATTAAGACACGAGACAGGCGCCAACGCAGAAGACCAAGGCTGCCGTGGACCGCCGCAGAATGTTAAACTGGCAGTGTCCGCCCAGCATCGCCCAGCCACTACCGTATCACGCAGTTGCTGTCCCAACTGTTATGCGGAACAGAGTCACAAAGACAATGTCCGTAGCTCCGCCGTTGGAAACTAGTTGAGGCGCTCGACAAGTGTTTATATACTAAAAAAAAAAAAAGAAAAAAAGAAGAAGAAAGATCCGAAACAAGAATGACTGCTAGCGTTCTAAAAACATAATTGTAAAATGCAGCCTCACAGTCAAAACGGGTAGACCGTTACTCGTCTCTGCGTGATGGAGTTGAAAAGAACAATGGTGGTGGAAGAGGGGTGGGCGGGGGGGGGGGGGGTGGGGGGGGGGGGGGCTGGTGATTTACGGTTGGAAACTTGATTCCTATGTGATAAATTTGTGACGGACAAGGGCTTGGGTTACGATGAGTCACCGTCCTCGCCAAATTGCCACAATGTATGAGACCAGTCGGCTGACGAAGGGTGATTCATACTCACGGACTGTCAGCACGATTCCATCATTACACACACACACACACACACACACACACACACACACACACACACACACACACACACAATCATGGAGATGGAGGCATTTACTTATTTATTGATCTGTTTTATATAGGGCTATCTTAGAGCAAACTTCGTGCTCTCAGTTCGCATGTGACTGTGCTGAATCTTTTTTTATTTTTTTGCGCTCGTTTTTTTCCACACAGCTTCACTTGGTTGTTGCATGGCTGATGCAATGTAAAACTGCTGTCGTCTCGGTGCACGTTCTGTGTACACCATACAACCATGTACCAGTTTACAGTGTCAGTCGATTGAGAGACACATACATAGCGTGCAAAGTTTTATGTGCTTAGCTGTAACCTGCCACCTGCACTTTTGACAGAAAGACGGTGATATATCTTACCTGCTACTGCGGTAACGCAGGGGTGGAACGGATACCAACAATTAATAAGAGTCAGCACAGAAGGCAAACTCCAAGCACTGGTTTACGACATCCTTCATTCAACCACTGCCGTATTTAGTTACGCCATAGGTCCCAGAAAACTGTCAGCTAACGAGCAGTTTTTCGTTGGTGCTCAAAGAGTAGTAAGTTTGTTACAAACAACTCAAATAAATCAAGGCGTGTCATTTATAACCGCCAAGAAAGTTTACACCAGCACAAACAAAACGACAATCGTTTGAATCGAGACGGAACTCTTTTTTACCCGGGGTGGATGCGTCTCGTGTTTACGTGGGTGTTTGGGCGGCAGGTTGCTTCTGCAGTCATATCAGTACCCAAACCTTTCGCAGGGCGCTGACCGCGTCGGTGGACAGCTGCGCGGAGACAAAGAGTGCCCCTTCAGTGGCGTAACCAAATCTGGCAGAGTTTGAAGGAAGGTGGCGGAAAGCGATGCTCGGAGTGTGCACAGAAGTTGTTTTTTGTTGTTGTTGTTTTTGCCAAGCTTGTATGTTTATTTCCCTTTTTTTCTTCTCTTCTTTTAAAAATAAATAAATTCAATATAACAAATATAACACAATTATAGAACATATCAGTACACCCGTTCCAACAGTGGATAACATACGTATACAAATATACATGCACATGTTATACATACATAATAGACAAAAAGATACATCCATACAGACAAAGAGTTGGACAAAGTACTTCATAGACAGATATTTGCCTGCACAGTGAGTGACTGACTGCCTGTCACATGAGTGTGCACAGAAGGTTGACCATGGAGATGAAAGGTCTCCTGTCGCTCCTGCGGGAACTCCAGCCCCGTACCTAACCATCACGAGTTCGGCGCTATATCCACTGAGCTATCCTCGCTCCCCATCAAGTAATGATTAATGAGGTCTATTTAGTGTGCACGTGCCACTACGAAATTCTTTCGCCGCCTCTGTTGTGACGATTTGTTCATAATAACCCCCCCCCCCAAAAAAAGAGTCTTATCTATGTATTATGCTACACACGAAATATTTAGAATTCGTAAATTGTCTGGGTTAACTGTAAAAAAAGAAGAAAAAAGGACAAAGATAATATTATTGAAAGCGAGGAAACAACTATGATCAAGTTCATTTCTACATTTGCCCAAAACCAATGAACAAATGTCGCGGATGTACACTTGTGTCTGGCTGATTATAATATTACTCTACTAATACTCAAAGGATTATAATTAGATTAAAAGCATGCTAATTTGAGAGGACCGAATGGAATAATAATCTTAACGAAGGAAGTGACAAAATTCGTGAAACTTATGGTTACAGAACGTCTTCAGTTTGAAAAAAAATAGTAGTTATTCATAGTAAGAATAATAAATGATGGATCTTATACAACGCAAACCTTTCCTCAGAGGAAACCCTCAATACGCTAGCACACACCACTAACATATTGTGGTTTCTGTTTACATTACACACACACACACACACACACACACACACACACACACACACACACACACACACACACACACACACACACCACACACACACACACACCACACACACACACACACACACACACACACACACACACACACACACACACACACACACACACACACACACACGAGCATTCTGACTATACAAAGCTTTCCAACAGTGATGCTATTCTGAACCAGTAAGTAATATATCATTTTGTAAGCAGACGCAAGGAAGACTGCCAGTCCCCTGTGGGCTTTTTGAAATACATATATAGATAAGGTAATTATCACAAAAAGAGTTCCGTGAAACTTGGACCAGTCCAATAACACATTTTGAATGACGCACGCGCTCTTGCAGACTCGGAAACGGAGGCGTGATTTACAAGTCCTGTAATGCTGCCAGTGCCGACAATGACGATGGTTGTTAGGCCAAAATTACGGAAGCAGGGAAAGAGATGTGGGAACTGGGTGTAGGTCCTTGTGTCTGGCCGGAAACTAACTCGTGCGATGCCGAAAGTCAACGTTTTCAGGTTGTTTGTGACCTATTTTCCGTCCATCTGTCAGTTAGATTTTTTTCTTTTGTTTTTTAACCCCTTTATTCAGGCCACCAAATTTCTTTTTCTTTTTGTTTTGTTTTGTTGTTGTTGCTGTTGATGTTATTCGTGAATGCTTCCCACTCCGGAATCTGTTTGTTTTCGTTCACTTTTCAGTCGACACGTCTTTGGCTTTTAGCTAAATTTTCGACAGAATGGCATTAATGGTACTTCTAAGAAGATAATAAGAATTGTACATGCTGTATGACATAATTTATTGTTGAAGCAGATAACTTCAGAAATTCGCAACATCGAACTGAAAAAAGTCAAAGTAAGAAAGTAACTTGGCGTTTTACACCCAGTCAACCATTACGTTGAACAACGTCAAAGGCATCTTAACAATAAAACAAGGCATTCAATAGAAGGTAATTTATGTTCCTTTTCCTTTCATGGGGAAAAAACAACAAAACAGTGTGCCGTTGATGTCGATTTGTAGTTAGAAACGATATTAATGTTAAAAGCGAAACTGACGACGGAAGGAGGAATAGACGGAAAAGAGGAGGTAGAAGAGAAAAAGATAGAAGAAGACAGAGGAAACCGTGACGTTTCCTGTAACATGGACCATACAGAGATGGAAAAATACGTTGGAAAACAACAACAACTACCCAGTGCTTTCTGTTCTAGCGTCCCGTAGCTGAACAGTCTGGGGGTCACGTGATATAATTATGCAATCGTGCGTTGACAAATTAATGCAGTCTATAGTGTGAGAGGCTGGTCTGTGACCTTCTTTTAATTACCCCGCCACATGGACATGCATGCAGCCACACGCAATCTGAGGAAGATATATCGCTGCTTCTCGAAGTTTGCCAAAGAATGTACCGCTGTGCTGTCGTGGATCCTACTCTTGATGGCCGTTTCTCTCTGTCTCTCTGTCTCTGTCTGTCTGTCTCTCTGTGTGTCTCTGTGTCTCTCTCTCTGTCTCTCTGTCTGTCTGTCTGTCTCTCTGTGTGTGTCTCTGACTGTCTGTATCTCTCTGTCTCTCTGTCTGTCTCTCTCTCTCTCTCTCTCTCCCTCCCTACCTCTCCCCCTTTTCGCCCATTTCTTTCTGTAATTTATTTTAACTATCGTTTGTACAGGATATGAAAATATAGTTAGTTATGTGGTAACAAGCACTGTTTGGTACATATCTGAACAAAGTGAAGTGGTCAGAATGTAGCCAGAACAACATATTTTCGGAATGGAGCGATAGACTGGCTTTACTCCCCTACACAGAAAACAGGTAAAGAACGTGACGGTACGCTTGTCTGTTGGCCAGAGCCCAGGAGAGATCAAGAGCAGGGTAAGTAAACATGGTGCTTAACGTCCACAGAAACCATAAGGCTTATTAGGGACGGAGAGAAGGGGGGAAGGAGGTATGGAGGTGGGGGAAGAGGGGTTATATACCTATCGCTACACTGTCACCACCAGAATGACTCCTGCATTAAGATGGGCAGCGATGAGAGCCATTTTAATGTTTCAGTAGGATGTGATGGACAGAGTCACAAGACAGTGTCCACAGACCACAACCTTTTTGAACAGAAAGGAGAGCCGAAGCGGTATCGAACCGAGGTCCTTCCGCTTACCAGCCTAACGCTTTACCGCTAGGCCAAACCAGCTCACCTAAGAGCAGGGAGGTGGAGCTGGGCTCTCATAGCTGGGTGGATTGTCTTGCTGGAGAGTTGGTCCTCAACAGTTACTTTTCTGACACTGTCTTTGTGACTGTTCCGCACACTGCTGAAACAGCAGTCCGCAAACTGCTGAAACAGCAGTCCGCAAACTGCTGAAACAGCAGTCCGCAAATTGCTGAAACAGCAGTCCGCAAATTGCTGAAGCAGCAGTCCGCAAACTGCTGAAACAGCAGTCCGCAAACTGCTGAAACACAGTCCGAAATGCTGAATGCAGTCGTTCACACAGTCCCAGCAAAAGCGGTTAAAGAACGCACAAAAAAAAGTTCGTCTAAGTGGTTACCGGCCGGGTCCCCACCTCCTTAAGATTGTTGTTCTCGCTGACGGTCTCTTCGGTCTTTACGGGTCTGAGCGCAGTAAGATCCCCCCCCCCCCCCCCCCCCGCCCCCCTCCCCGTCCCTAGTAAGCCTTGCGATTTCTGTGGACGTAAAGCACCAAGGAAGAAGATGATGTCAGTTAGTATCTCCAGTATCGTTACAAAAAATATTTCAGTATATAATTATGCTAGTACTTCAATTATAAGCCGTATTTTTTAGAACAAACAAACAATATAAAAAACACACACACATCCCCCTTATTTCTATTTTATTTGTGTTCATTGGCTGATTCACCAAGATGCTTTTCAATGTATTCCTGCTGAAGAAATAGATTAACTAACTAACTAACTAACTAACTAACTAACTAACTAACTAACTAACTAACTAACTAACTAACTAACTAGACTGACTGACTGACTGACTGACTGACTGACTCGACCGACTGACCGACCGACTGACTGACTGACTGACTAACTAACTAATAACTAATAACTAATGACTGACTGACTGATAAGACTGAATAAAATACTGACTGACTGACCGACTGGCTGACTGACGGACTGACTGACTACTGAACTGACTGACTGACTGACAACTAACTAACTGACTAACTAACCGACGACCGACGACTACCAGACTGACTGACTAACCGAAGACTAACTAACTAACTACACTGAACTAACTAACTAACTAACTAACTAACTAACTAACTAACTAACTAACTAACTAACTAACTAACTAACCAACTAACTAACTGCCGGCGGGCCGGTTGTAGGTATGAACGAAATGGACGAATAAAGAAACAAATGAATAAAAAAGTAAAACAAATAAACAAGGGCTACAGCACAGTTGCAATCCTCTGCTGCCGAGAAAAGCGAGGGCTTTGTCCTTTGCTGCCGCGAGGTCAAGGTGACGGTTACCTCATCCAATCCAACTGATGAGACTGAGGGCACCAAGGACGCTGAAGTGTTCTTCTGCGCTCTCCCAGACACGGACATAATGAACATTCTGAGTAGCAGCAGACAGGTCTGGCACCAAACAGTGCGAGAAGGCCGCAGGGAGACGGAACGACCTCGTAAAAAGCTCGATCGTAAAGCAAACGGCGATCATTCTTCTCTATTGTCTAAGTTTGTCGTTGAAAGCAGCTTTCAGCGCTGTGCATCGTATTTGCCTGCTTGGGTGTATGATTTGATCGTCGAGTGTTGTTCAAGTCAAGTCAATCAAGTCAATGCACCTTAATTATCCCTCGTAGGGCAATTCAGCTAACCACTAAAGGTTCATTAATTCGAAAACGCGGAAAGAAGGTCAAAAGCATTATAATTGATAACTTAACAAATAGACTTATTTACTGGATAAAATTCCATTCCTTTCCATTTGTAAATGTGGACTGTATGTGGATGTTTGATGGAATGACTGACATAGACGGGTGCGAATGAATGTAGACGTGGATGTGATGATGTTTCGTTTGTTAAAATATATCCTCGTTCAGGGCCTAGAGCAGTTTGTTACTGGATATGCGCTTTTTCCTTGAAATAAATTATTATTATTATTTAAACAGATAATTGGTTTTTAGCGCCCAGTCAGCCGTGATGGTTATATATCAGGGCAAATGAAAGAAGAAAGCAGACAGGAAAAGAAAGAAGACTTGGCGAAAGAAAAGACAAACAGATACAAAGAAAACAGAGCGGTTTGGGGTAACCCCTTTGTCAGTGAAGAAAGAAGACGGTAGACGGTATAGCTAAAACGTTGCCAGGCCAAAATCAGGTGTAAAAAAAGAGAGAGAGAGAGAGAGAGAGAGAGAGAGAGAGAGAGAGAGAGAGAGAGAGAGAGAGAGAGAGAGAGAGAGAGGAGAGAGAGAGAGAGAGAGAGAGAGAGAGAGAGAGAAAGGAGAAGACGACACAAGAATGCTACTGGATGGAAAACAAAGTCAAAATGCCGAAGGAAGACGGTATATACAAGTATTCTGCTAGTGGTTATCACTTGGTAAGGGGAAAAAAGTAGAAGGAAGATGATATGTTAGTTTGTTATGTATGACATAGCTGGCAGATGAAAATACAAGGAAGACGAGATGTTAGTATGTTATGAGACTGCTAGCAGATGAAAGTACAAAGAAGACGATATGTTGGTATGTTATGAGGTGGTTGGCATATGAAAGTACAAGAAAGACGACATGTTAGTATGCTATGAGGTGGTTGTAAGAAGGAAGCACAAGGAAGACTAGATGTTAGAATGTTATGAGGCGGTTGGCAGATAGAAGTACAAGGAAGACAATATGTTGACTTTTATAGTAGACA
Source organism: Alviniconcha marisindica (assembly GCA_018857735.1). Taxonomy (NCBI): domain Eukaryota; kingdom Metazoa; phylum Mollusca; class Gastropoda; family Provannidae; genus Alviniconcha; species Alviniconcha marisindica. Next base: position 1,468,963 of record JABMCL010001464.1, read on the forward strand.
CTGTTACGAGGTGGTGGCAGTCGGTGGTGCAAGGAAGACGATAATGTCAGTACGTTATCAGGTGTTTGTCAGAAGAAAACAGTCAGAAGACGATAATTTTATTAGTAAGAGAAAAGAAAAGAAGAACAGACAAACGAAAATACAAGACGAAAGAAAAAAGAAAGTCGCCATACAAACACAACAATAAAGACCTAAGTCGCCTACAATAAATCATACCTGGCATGTGAGTAAACACAAGGTACATAAACTCCAACAGATGTGCATCCTCAAAAGAAAAAGAAACACACACACACAAACACACACACAACACACACACACACACACACCACACACACACACACACAACACACACCACACACACACACACACACACACACACACACACACACAACACGCACCGCGACCACCACCCACACACACACACACACACACACACACACACACACACAACACACACACACACACACACACACACACACACACACACACACACACAAACACACACACAACAAACAAACAACAACAAAAAACATCCTCCCAGTGGCATGACACATCTTGCATTTCAGGCACACACGGCGACACCGGTGTGTGTACAAGCATAAGACAACCAAGTTCTATTCAAGACAGGACATAACCCCTTGATCTCGAAAATGGCTCAACATATAAATGCACAAATACACGCATTGACATGTTAGCCATAAACCTATAAAAGCAACGCTTGTGTTTTAGCTTCATGTAAGTGCATAACATTGTACTTAGATTCTCCTCGTCTATCTCATATTTGTTTTCGCTCCGAAACCCCGTCTAGACAGCTTCGCTTGGAGCATTTTACATAAAGTAGAGCTAGCTGTTATTGAGTTTCGTATCCGCACAAATAGAACCTAAAGCTCATTTTTCATCTATTCCTTGATGCGCTTCCATCGTCCTCATTGATGAGATAGTGTAATGCGCTTCAGCAAGCACGTGGAAGATGCCCCCCGAGGGAAAGCAGGCCGCCAGCAAGGCGTGCCCTGTTTAGGAAATGGCAAGCCATTGTCTGTTGAATAGCGTCACCGGGGACGAAGAAGGCCAGCAGGAGATATTCGATACTGGACCACTACTCATAGATCTATACGCTACTGTGCACACTCCGGCAGTCCCCATGTAGAACGTACAGGTCCATGTAATGCCAGACTTGTGAAGTTATTCTTATAATTATCACAGCATGATGTCGTGAACGAGCAAGAATAACAAAAATCACGAAACAGCAATCAAGAGAGAGAGAGAGAGAGAGAGAGAGGAGAGAGAGAGAGAGAGAGAGAGAGAGAGAGAGAGAGAGAGAGAATAGTTCAGAAGAGAAAGAAAAGAGGAGAAACAGAAACAAACAAACAAAAAAAACAAACAACAACAACAACGAAAAAGAACACACAGACACACACACACAAAACAACAGCAAGAAGAAGAAGAACCACAACAGCAGCAAAAACAATAACAACACACACAGACAGCACAGCTAACATCACAACAACAACAAACAACACAGCAGAGCAGCAGCAGCAGCAGACAACACAGACACAAACAACACACACACAACACACACACACACACACACACACACACACACACACACACACACACACACACACACACACACACACACACACACACACACACACACGAGCAAACAACTTTGTTGTTTTTAAAGCAGAAAGAAATCATTATTTAATTTCTTTTATTCTGCATGCAGTTACTGCTATATTTCTTCTCTCTCTCTCTCTCTCTCTCTCTCTCTCTCTCTCTCTCTCTCTCTCTCTCTCTCTCTCTCTCTCTCTCTCTCTCCTCTCCCTCCTCTCTCCCCCCTCCCCCTTTCTCTCTCTCTCTCCCCCTCTCTCTCCCTCCCTCCCCCTTTCTCTCTCTCTGTCTCCCCCTCTCTCTCCCTCCCTCCCCCTTTCTCTCTCTCTGTCTCCCCCTCTCTCTCCCTCCCTCTTTCTGTCTCTCTCTGACTCTTTTATTCTTCCTCCAACCTCCTTTCTCTCTCTCCATTCATCACGTTGCCCTCCCTTTTCCTAAAGTGCTTCTAGTCTGGTCTTCCTTGTTTATTCGTGATGCTTCAGTCTTCAGCGTTCGGGTCCTTAGGCTGGACGTCGCTGTTTCTCAGGCTGGCCTCTCGAAGTTTTGCTCTCTGATCAGTATGATGGACAATGGTGTTTATGGATAACTAACTGTCATACACATCTTTTGCACCATACTTAGCTGTCCATCGTCATCATTTCTCCCACTTGCTTTCCAGCTCTTTACTGGCCATTATAGCAGAACAGATTTGAAAGCACATTTTATTTCCATGACAAAGATGTTTGATTCTGAGTCTCCATGTTGTCTGGTTGGTGACTGTTTCCTGCTTTAACAGTGATTATCTGTGGCAGTGGTTGAGTCTACTGGACTCGCGATTTGCCCCGTCTGTACGGTATCGGACACCTAGTATATAGCATACTCATTGCTGATAATATACATCACGTCTCTCTCTCTCTCTCTCTCTCTCTCTCTCTCTCTCTCTCTCTCTCTCTCTCTCTCTCTCTCTCTCTCTCTCTCTCTCTCTCTCTTAATTGCTGCCTCCTACTCTGGTCCTTCTGTGACCCTGCTCTCTCTCCTTACTCTCTCTCCCATTTTTTCCTCGTCTTTCTCTCTCTCTCTCTCTCTCTCTCTCTCTCTCTCTCTCTCTCTCTCTCTCTCTCTCTCTCTCTCTCTCTCTTAAATTGTCGCTCTATACTGTGTCCTTCTGTGACCAGTTTGCTCTCTTATTTCCCCATTTGATTCTGATCTCTTTCTTTTGACTGTTTCCTCTTTCTGATTATCTGTCTGGTTGTCTCTCTCGCTTTCCCTCTTACGGTTTTCTGACACCTACTCTGTGTCCTTCTGTGACCCGCTCTCTCTCCTTCTCTCTCTCTCTCTCTTTTTCTCTCTCTCTCTCTCTCTCTCTCTCTCTCTCTCTCTCTCTCTCTCTCTCTCTCTCTCTCTTAAATTGTCTGCCTCCTACTCTGTGTCCTTCTGTGACCTGCTCTCTCTCCTTACTCTCTCCCCCTTTACCTCTCTCTCTCTCTCTCTCTCTCTCTCTCTCTCTCTCTCTCTCTCTCTCTCTCTCTCTCTCTTAAATTGTCTGCTCCTACTCTGTGTCCTTCTGTGACCCAGCTCTCTCTCCTTACTCTCTCCCCATTTACCCTCGCTTTCTCTTTCTTTACTCTCTCTCTCTCTTTACTCCTCTTCCCGCAGTATTTCCACCCCGACTAATATCATAACCCAATTCCGGCTACAGTCAGTGTGTGTGTTGTGTGTGTGTGTGTGTGTGTGTGTGTGTGTGTGTGTGGGGTCGTGCGTGCGTGCTGCGTGCGTGCGTGCGTGCGTGCGTGCGTGCGTGCGTGTGTGTGTGTGTGAGTGTGCGTGTGTGCGTGCATGCGTGTGCGTAGGGTGTGTGTGTGGTGGTGGTGGTGCGTGTGTGGTGCGTGTGTGCGTGTGTGTGTGCGTGGTGCTGTGCGTGTGTGTGTGTGTGTGTGTGTGTGTGTGTGTGTGTGTGTGTGTGTGTGTGTGTATGCCATATGATACTTTACGTACATTGTTTTGGTAGGACTGTGCTCTACATGTATATAGAAAATCGAATTTAGTTAGAATGTATCATGTGAGCACTCAGGGCGTTGATGAGTGCACGATAAATGTACATTATTATTATTTACTCTCGAATTCCTCTCTCGTTACTCTCGCATTCTCTCTCTCATTACTCTAACTCTCTGTGTCTTTCTCTCTTACTGTCTCCCTCTCGATCGCTCCCCTGACAATGTGATACACGTCACAATGCAATGTCTTCTCAGTTTCTGCGGCCCTTCGGGCCATGTTTTGTTGCTGACGTCAGCGGGGGACATAGAACGGGTTGTTCAACATCACACTCCCAGCATCGCTTTCCGATACCTTCCTCCAAACTCTGCCAGAACTGGCAACGCCACTGAAGGAGCACTAGCTCTTTATCTCCGTGCATCTGTCCACGCACAGACGCTGTCAGCGCCCTCCGAAAGGTTTGGGTACTGATAAGGCCATAAAAGCAATATAGCGTCCAAGCACGCATTGTAAACATGAAGTACGTCTGACTCGGGTAAAAAAAAAAATCGAGAAAAAAAAAGAGAGAGAAAAAGAAAAAAAGAGAGAGAGAGAGAGAGAGAGAGAGAGAGAGAGAGAGAGAGAGAGAGAGAGAGAGAGAGAGAGAGAGTCTCGATGCAAATGATTTGGTTTTATTTGTGCTGGCGTAAGTAACGTAGGCGGTTATGAAAGATAACCTGATATAGTTTGAGTTGTCTGTTACAAAGCTACTGCCATTTGAGCACCAATGAAAAACTGTCCAATGGCGTAATCAGTTATGGCAGTGGTTGGAGGAAGGATGCCGTACACCAGTGCTTGCAGACTGGTTCAGCGTATGCTGAATCAGAACAGGTATTACTGAACCCTTCGGAAGTGACTCGGTTGCAGTGCAGTGTCTCCTTCGGAAGGTAGCCTGCCAACGATCTGACCAAACTCCAAGCACTGGTTTACAACATCCTTCCTTCAACCACTGCCGTATTTAGTTACGCCATAGGGTCCAGAAAACTGTCAGCTAACGAGCAGTTTTTTGTTGGTGCTCAAACAAAAGTAAGTTTGTTACAAACAACTCAGATTATATCACACCTTTGTGTTATAACTGACCATGGTGCTTACGCCAGCTCAAATAAAACCAAAATCATAGGAATCGTGTCGGAACTCTTTTTGTTACCCGGGGTGGGTGTACCTCATGTTTACGTGCGTACTTGGGCGCTAGGTTGCTTCCACATTCTTATCAGTACCCGAACCTTTCGGAGGGCACTGACCGCGTCGGCGGACAGCTGCGGAGATAAAGAGTGCCCCTTCAGTAGCGTAACTAAATCTGGCAGAGTTTGGAGGAAGGTGCCGGAAAGCGGTGCTCGGACTGTGCGATCTGACGTCACTTCCTGTGGACCTCTGGAGGCAGAGTCGCGATGCGAAATGAGTCTTGGATGAGGTCGAAGGTAGCGATGTCGGGACGAGCGGCGCGGTGGCAGTATCTCTGAATTTCGTCCTTTCGATTTCCTTCCTTGTCTTCAGCCAAAGACAACAAACCAGAGATTCGTCTGGCAGGTTCTGCTCCTGGAAATGATTTCCTTCTTCACTACGTGTAGGTCAGAATGACGTCTATTTTCCAGCGCAGCTCGTAACGTTGGTGTCATTTCTTGACAGCCATCCTGCACTGAAAGAACAAGCGAGCAAGCTCTGTCAACTGGCTTACCTGGAGATCAGGCAGATCAGTTCAGTCTGACAGTCTCTTTCTTTTGAAGCCACCACAACTCCCGTTTCCTGTTTTGTTGCCTGTAGCATTGATTATTGTAATGTTCTCCTTGCTGGCTCTCCTCACGTTCTCCTTGATCAAATTCAAAGAGTGTCTGTGAGTGCATTTGTGTGAATACAGTAATACAGTAATGCAGTGTTTGCTTGTGTGTGCGCGTGTCCGCATGTGAGCGTGCGTGCTTCCGCGTATGCATTATTACAACACTATAGTTTTGGTGTTGTCTGACACAGCTTAAGAATCTTGTGATTAGTGTGTTTGTCATGCGACGGGGTCAGTGTCTAATTATTGTCCATGGTCTGTGCAATATACTGGTTGGCTGATACTGACATTTCGTTTTTCTGTCTGTCCTGGTTATCGTGTTTGATCTGTGTTGAACATCGCGTCACACACCATTGCTAAGTCTTCTTCTTTCAACCTGGAACGGTTTCATCCTGGAAATACACGCCTGATGGTAAAAGGATAATGTGTTTGTTGTTGTTGCTATTCTTCTTCTTCTTCTTCTTCTTCTTCTTCTTCTTCTTCTTCTTCTTCTTCTTCTTCTTCTTCTTCTTCTTCTTGTGGTTGTTATTGTCTTTGTTATTATCGTTTCATTATTTTCGTTATCTCAATTTTCATCAATAATGATAATAATAATGTACATTTATCATGCGCTCATCAACGCCCTGAGCGCTCACATGATACA
>JABMCL010001464.1:1480000-1485000 GCA_018857735.1 Alviniconcha marisindica
CAGAGACCTAGCTGTCTATTGTTTTGTGGCTTCAACCCACTGCAGGTTTACAGAGACCTAGCTGTCTATTGTTTTGTGGGTTCAACCCACTGCAGGTTTACAGAGACCTAGCTGTCTATTGTTTTGTGGGTTCAACCCACTGCAGGTTTACAGAGACCTAGCTGTCTATTGTTTTGTGGCTTCAACCCACTGCAGGTTTACAGAGTGTTTATTTATTCAGCCTTGATAAAGCAAGACACAGTGACAACATTTTGGTCGATTTTGAATTAGTTTTGCATTTTTGAACTCAATGAAAAAGGGCGTAGGTGTGCTGGAAAAACAGAGGCTGTATCTTTTATTTTCAACACCTTGATTCTGCTTTGGTCCCGTAAAACACAATAACGTGCCGGTGCTATCACCAAGTCCATTTTATCGAATAATTTGCCAGAAATACAGTAACTCTGTCTTTACTGTATTTTGCCAACACAAACTCGTAAAACAGTGAAAGGATACTGCGATTTGCTTTATTGGTTAGTCATACTGCTGAACAATCGACTAGTACTGTCTTTTGGCGATTAACATTGTTCGTGATAGTTATGATTGCTTATAGTTGCTTTTATTAGACCGAATTTTATGTGAGTTAGACCTCGCAACGAGGTCATTTTGATGTGATATGTGCAGCTTGATATTTCTGACGTATTTATATGTTTTTACCCCGATGTTTGCTGTTGTAACTTAATCGTTTTATGACTGGCGTGAATGTGTGATGAGTGACTAGGTTCCTCGTGCAACTGATATAATGCAACACAGTTGTATTGTATTTCATTGCATTGTGTGACAAAAATCATTGGTGTTGGTTGTTCGTTCTCTTGACAGATTTCATAATAATACAATATAAGCAGCACCAATGTAGTAACAAACAAATCTGAATGTAAATCGGTCTAATGTGGCGTGCAACCAGCTGATTAAAAACTCGCTGTGTATCAAAGAATGTAGAATGAAACGGAATCTGCAGCTGCCGCTGTAGACAAAGGGAAATTGAAAAGCACCAAGCCATTGCAGGCCGACTTCACAATCGATGGAAGATGACTGATATGTCAGTAACCAGTTTTCGCTTCAGTCATTGTATGTATGTGCGTGCGCGCGTGTGTGTGCGTACGTGTGCGTGCGTGGTTGCGTGCATGCGTGCGTGCGTGCGTGCGTGCGTGCGTGCGTGCGTGCGTGCGTGCGTGCGTGTGTGTGTGTGTGTGTGTGTGTGTGTGTGTGTGTGTGTGTGTGTGTGTGTGTGTGTGTGTGTGTGTGTGTGTGTGTGTGTGTATGTGTGTGTGGTGCGGTGTCGTGTGATGTGTCTGGTGTGTGTGTGTGTGTGGTGTGTGTGTGTGTGTGTGTGTGTGTGTGTGTGTGTGTGTGTGTGTGTGTGTTGTGTGTGTGTGTTGTGGTGTGGTGGTGTGTGTGTGGTGTGTGTGTGGTGATTGCATGTGTAGACAGGTGTGTGTGTGTGGTGGTGGTGTGTGTGGTGCGTGTTCGAGGGTGATGTGTGTGTGTGTGTGTGTGTGTGTGTGTGTGTGTGTGTGTGTGTGTGTGTGTGTGTGTGTGTGTGTGTGTGTGTGTGTGTGTGTGCGTGTGTGGGGCTGTTTTAAGTGTACGATCCTTTCCAGTGCAGTAATGACGAAATCTGCCATGTGTACAGGCACATACACGAATCAGAACTGTGAAGCAAAGCCTGCTTCAAAACGTCTCTATCAACGCACACCACTGACTCACTGTGTAAAGTGTCCAGAAGCTTCACAGGTCTCCCACAGCTGCAAGGGAAGTCTGAGAATCCACACGATGCTATAGCAACCTCGTGAGAAGACGAGGAAAAGCACTAAGTCGGTTTCAGATTTATGCCTACACGTAAACGTATTCACACGCTGACCGAGCTCTTTAAAATCCCTCTCCATCTGGGGCTAAACAACTCAATCGTGACGGTAGCAGAGCAGCTCTTCTAATGAAAGGCCCTCGTCCCTTCCACGCTCACTCTTAACACCACTTTCTTTTCTGAAAGCTTTCCTGTCACATATAAAACCATGGAAATGAACTCCTGACCATGTGCGACCGTCTCTCTTTCTCGACAACCACCGAAGGGTGGTGCTGAAAGAGGGATATGACCGTATCTGAAATCGCATGGGCGACTTTGATGGGTGCGAGTCCATTCCTTCCACATACTCGAGTTCCTGGTTTACACAGTAGCTTCGCCCATCGCGCATTTTCTTCCTTTTTCTGTGGTGCGTCCCGCCCCCCCCCCCCCTCCCCCCCCACTCGTGAAAGTCAAGGGAAGGCACCCTAAGCCTTAAGGGCAGAGGTCAAACTCCATGCACTGGTTAACGACATCCTACCTCCAATCGCTGCCGTAATTGGTTACGCCATGAATCTCCGAAAACTGTCAGCTAACTCACGGTTTTTCGTTTTTTCGTTGTTTATTTGCTGTTGTTGTAATTAAATGTTTTATGATTGGAGTGAATGCGTGATGAGTGTACTTGGCACCACAAAACATTCCTCGTGCAATCAGTGTATTAACTGACACTTGGCAATAAAGTTATACTGTATTGTGTTCAAATGGCAGTAACAGACAACTCTCTCTCTTCTTGTGTAATAAAGTTCTGCGTTCTCTCTCTCTCTCTCTCTCTCTCTCTCTCTCTTCTCTCTCTCTCTCTCTCTCTCTTCTTGTGTAATAAAGTTCTGCGTTCTCTCTCTCTCTTTCTCTCTTCTTGTGTAATAAATTTCTGCATTCTCTCTCTCTCTCTCTCTCTCTCTCTCTCTCTCTCTCTCTCTCTCTCTCTTCTCTCTCTCTCTCTCTCTCTCTCTCTCTCTCTCTCTCTCTCTCTCTCTCAGTCTCTCTCTCCAGCGACAGCGTCGATGGACAGATGCGAGGAGATAAGAAGTGCCCCTTCAGTGCCGTAACATGCAGTTATGGCAGAGTTTGGAGGAAAGAAGCCGGAAAGTGAGGCATGGGATATGGGCCGAGGTGTGAATCATTTTGGCTTCGATAGAAATTAAGCTTGTGATGTATAGTACATGATAACGTAATAATATTGTCGCTAAAACCCATAAGGGTCCCGTTCTCACCAGCTGAGTCTTAACTCGGAGCCGGCTTACTGTGCTACAGGCAAAAGCAGCCAGTGGGGGTCCATCTGGGTGTTTTCAGATTTTTGAGAAATTAAAGTCTATAAGCATCAAACTTTGGTGTGTTTGCACTGATATGCTCTGTAAAGTTGAATAAATATGTTTAAAACGCATTTTATTCACCCCACCCGGCATCAATTTTGCTCATTAAACCGAGAGCATGGGATTAAACACATTAACAAACCATAGTAAAAGTTAACTAATGTTGAATTTTTTCATGTGAACCAATGTTTGATATGTTCCTGTGGCAAAATTGGTAAAGATTGGTACATTTAAACCTCCTGCTGCTAAGGATTACAGGGAAAAACTTCTCAGTCCACAGTGAAAACTTTAAAGCTGATTTTTGTTTCAAATGGCCTCCGCCACACATGCAACCTTCAAAAACACGTCACATTTTTTTTGAGTAGAAATGTGATTTAAGTATCAAAATAACGAGCAGAACTTGCAGATTTAAGACATGCAGATACCTCAAATTGCCAAATTACAAGTTAAGACTAATTTCGTGAGAACGGGTCACATATGGAGGTCCATGACCCAAACCGTCCAATGTCCACACACGACCCGGCGCGTGCTGATCAAGTGCCGCCAGGAAGAGCTCGAATCAGGACCGATTTCCTTTGTCAACAAAATCACGCTGGGCCCCAGACTCCCAGGGCAGCGCGGGTTACGGCAACCTTATCACTCGTACTGTCTCGGGCTACATCAGTCATCCAGCTACAGCGGTCTTATCGCTGGTCTCTCGCTGCGTCATCCATCAGACAGCGGGTAGCGTCATCAACCCCCCTCCCCCCACCCCCTCTCCCCACACACACACCTCCGCCCCTTGTGGCTTGTTGCATGACGTTCAAACTGCCTGACAACAAAACGTTAAGCCGCAAAGCCAGACAGAGATAATAATTTGTACTGCCCATGGACACCACCAGCTCATCGTCTCCATCAGCGCCAGCTGCAGCCGCTGTGGATGAAACGACCGCAAAGCTTCTGGTTGTAACTGCCGAACCTGAGACCGTGAATCAGGATCCCCTCACCATCAGTAAGAGCCAGAGTATAATATCGACATTATTTTCTTTTGGGCGCCGTCGCAGTTTTCAGCTGCAGCGGGAGTCGTCTCAGCAGAGGTTCTATCAGAGGTTTTGTTTGGTCAAGTCAGCTGTAATGGTTTAATTTGCATTGATATGCCGCGTCGATTTCAAGAGTCTGAAACAAAAATGACTGCTAGCGTTCCAAAACAAGATCCAAACACACAAAAGGTTCAAATTAACGCTATTTATTAGGACAAAACACAACATGCGAATTTTCGGGCTAATCCCCTTTATCAAGCTAAAAAACGACACTTAACAATTAAACGGTGAGAAACGATGAAAAATGATATGGAAAGCTCGATGGGTAGCAATGGACTGAAGCATATGAGTGACGTGGGCGGATGTGGAGCTTCTGAAAACGTGCCTGGAAGCATTTTCGGGACCTTTCGGAGTTTCGACAGAAGATACTGAGGACAGCCAGACAAACGCAGTAATCGAATCTGCAAAGATCACACCACAGGTTTTTTTGGTGACATCTTCGGGGAGATAGTGGCGTTCTGCACTGATCCGACGAAGTTCCAAATAGCTCATAGGATAAACAAATGCGATTTACCACTGTTGGAAAGAAAGACTGGGATCAAGAGAGACGCCTAGGTTGGGAACTGTCAGAGCCTTACACTACAGGCTTATGGACTGCGGAACAGAGTCAGAGTTGAAAAACGACCGTGCAGCAATAATAATTGTTTCTGCTTCATCGTCGCGCAGTTTGTCATCCAGGCACACAGCACACGCACATACACACACACTCACACCCACCCAGCCACACACACACAC
>JABMCL010001464.1:1492500-1505000 GCA_018857735.1 Alviniconcha marisindica
GTTTGTTTGTTTGTTGGAGCTTGCGGGGAGGAGGGAGGTAGAGGTGGAGGGGGAGGGGGCGAAGAAAGGAGGAAGCCCTTTCCTCTAAGAAAAGGGCTGCGACAGCGTTGACCTTGATGGAGTGTTGCCATCATGTTGCCAAGACAACGTTCTCCGAGTGCCATCAGTGTTTTCGTTGTTTTCTTTAACGTGTGCTTCGTTAGTAGCGCCAAACGTTCTCCGGAGAGGTATTGCTGAGATCCCAGGACCGGGGTCAGGGTGGGGGTAGGGGTGGGGATGGGATGGGGGATACCTGATGCTACACTGTCACCACCAGAGTAATTTCTGCATTAAGATGGGCAGTGATCACATTTTTATTTTTTCTTCTATTTTTTATGTATCAATCACCGTGAGGGCATGATCACGAGACAGAGTTCCCAATTTTGAGGAGAGGGGAGAATCAACACACAAGGGAGATAATTAGCGGCCAATGACGTCACACGAACACAACAACAACAAAGACCCGAGCCGCCTATGGTAACTCTCACCTGGCATGCGAGCAAATACAAGATACCCAGACTCCACCAGAAGTACACCGTATAGTGAGCGCTCTGGGCCTCTTTCTGTTGTAGATTCCGAGGAGAGAGGAGAGCTGAAACGTACTTGAACCGACGTCCGTCCGCTTACCAGCCTGACGCCTTACCACTGGGCCAAACCAGCTCGCGTTCTTGAACTGTGCGTGATCCTGTTACTCTTTATTGGGACATAAAGGTTTCTTTCTTCTCATAGCCGGGACCAGACACTGAGTCCACTACACTAAGTGTAAAGAAAAGCGACAGAGACGTTACAGTCGGAACCGGGAATCGAACCCACAACTTCTCAGTGCGGAGTCCGGTGAGGCCCTTCACCACCTGGCCACAACGTCGTCTAGAACTGTGAGAACATAACGCATGCAACGTAAGAGCTATAAAACAAACCAGTGAAGAGCGGTGGTCTAGCAACAGAAAGAGCAAAAGCGACAGCAGTGTCCTTTACGCAATAAACAGACCAGCCGCAAGTACCAGTCCAAAAACCTCTGGCTAATCGTAAAAACGCTCTCTTTCTCTCTCTCAAATAATAAAGTTCAACTCTCCAACTCTCTTTTCCCCCCCCCCCCCCCCCCACACACACACACACCCTATTCCTTTTTTATTTCTCTACGTTTCTCCGCCTCGAACTCTCCGTCCGTCTCTGTTTGACTATCTGCCTCAGTTTGTGGTCTCTGCCTATCTGTCTGATTGCTTCCCTCTGTCCCTGTCTATCTCATTTCCATCTTTGTTGTCACAAACTCCATTTCATCCTCTCTCTCTGTCTCTGTCCGTCTCCAGTTCCTTCTCCCTCCTTTTCTCCACTTTCCTCTGTGTTTGTCTCGACCTGCCTCTCTATCTCCCTCTTCGTCTCTCTCGTCTCTCCCCTTCTCCCTATCTTGGGCAGATGTCACAGCAGAGATCTGTAAACAGGACAAACCGCCAATGAGGAAGTTTTAGTGTTAAGTCACCATCTTGAAACATTAAGCAAACTCTGACGGCTGAACGGAATACAAGCTAAAGAAAAGCTCAAATGAAGATGTTTCACCGTGGGAGCATTTTTATTTGTTGCTTTTTATTTTATTTTACTGACGGGAATGAACGCTTTTCTCCATGTCCTTACCCTTATTCTCTCCTCAAAATGCAATTGGGTCAATGTTTTTCATTAGAAGAGACCTAGGTCACGAAATGCTGATTTTAAATGTGGTGTTTATTTTTCCCTTTCGTTTGTTAAGGTCTGAGAGCATTTTGTGGCAAATCACCATCATCATCGTCACCATCACCATCATCATCATCATCATTATCATCATTATCATCATCATCATCGTCATAGTAAATCTTTCTTCTATGCGCTGAATTCCTCTACGATTGAATACAACATACAGTTAAGACATCGCCAAGACACATTCGGGATTGGGAGGGGGAAAGGAGGAAGGGGTGGGGGCATGCAAATAAAGCCAGGATTTCGGTTACAAATTTATATATATATTACTCAAATTAGGTAAAATGCATTATGCTTGAACGTGCACGTACACGGGTATAGAAAACAAACACTCACACACCCACACCTACACCCAGGATTGTATCCTGGATCTGTAAGTGGGAATGAGATTAACGGTATTGTGGTTAGATCTTCCAAAGGGTGGGTGTAATACAGATTTATTAGCGTCAGGAATATTGCCGTAGCAAAGATCAAGTACGTGTTTTGTTCGGTCGGGTTGAGCATGTGACAGAGTGTTCCCAAGCGGGCAGGCTGATCCTATGTTGCACAAAGTAAGGTCGCCAAGAATGAAGCTGTGAGATCATCTGTAGGGCGTAGACTGTGTCGGAGATTTCTTAGGCTGCACGTGAGGCACTGGCAGAAGGTGGTAATAATAATAATAATGGAATTTTTTGGCGCAGTACGGAAAGCTGCAGAAAAATGTATGAGCACATACAATGGACAAAATAAAAAGGTTTCAGGCCATACGCCCGCCAACCACGCAAGAATTTGCATACAGCAATTTCAGTAAATATACCGAAGTTGTCATTAACCGAACATGACCAAACTCTGATTTGAGCACACATGTATGATACAAGTAGATCTATTGCAAATACAAAAATGTACAGCGGGATATTGCACACACACACACACACACACACACACAGGTGGGGTGGGGAGGTATTAATTATATGCAGATTTGAAGAGATGAGTTTTTAAGGCTTGCTTGAAAGAAGATGTTGATGCTGAGTAACGAACATCATACGGTACGTAATCAACAGTCAAAAACAGATGGGCGAACTCACATACTGGCCACTGTGTTAAATCAGTAGTACAAATACTTAGAAACCGCACGCTCCATTACTAACCCTCCTTTAAAACACTCCAGATTCAAATGCTAACGACTGAATTTCCTAACTGATTGAATTGTCCCAATCAACAGTTTTACAGAATTTATAAACCCATCTACGCGTTAAGCCTGAAAACAGTACTTATAACCATTTTCATGAGGTCAGTTTGGGCCGGGAATGGAGGCAGATCAGATTTTACAACAAAAAGGCGAAGGGGCGTCACTATGCGCTTCGCCTGATTGAAGAGTTGTCCCTCTTCATATGGTTCTCTCACCGCTGCGCGGCGCATCACTCTTCTTTGCTAGGACAACCAGCTTCGTAAAATTAATGTCAAGATTCTCCAGCAATCCTTTCCAATGTTAACTTATTGGGAAGATTTCTTTTTTGAAGAGTGGTTTTACGTGTTCAGTTCTGTTCCTGCGACTTTCGCTACATGGTTTTGATTTTAATAAGTCAGGGCATTTCGATGAGAGCTAGGAGATGTCGAGAGAGAAGAAACCAGACGCAGCAGTAACCCAGACGGCAAAGAACGAAAGAACGAATCAGCGGTCAGTGACTTCTCCTCTAGTATGGAGGCGGCACAGAGAGTTTGTCAGAGTCATCTCACAATGATGCTGAACGGGACTAGCTAGCACAGTCGACATACTTCACAATAGATAAGAGTAGCATTGCGGTCATCGCTAAAAATATAAATAAAAGTTACACGGGTTTTGATAGGTGTCTGTCCGGTTTTCCAAATAATAAAAGTGCTTGTTGTTGGGCAGGCTGTATTTGTACAAGACCAAAACCAGTCGGAGCTTTGTATCTGGAATCTACTGCAATTTATATCCATTTCCGGTTTGGGTCAACGGTCTCAGTTGAGGGCTGACAAGTAAATTGGAAATCAGGAATTGACGACTGATGGAGCTGTCAGCCTTGTGATGATACTATCTGTTTCGGGAAACAATGTCAGAAAACGACTGTGTGCGTGGAAGGCGAACAGGGATCCAAGAAGGATCCCGGGGAACCCTATACTGAGACCTGCACAGACTAAAAAACAAGAAGATTGTTCTTGCCTTTGCCTGGAATTAATGTGCCAGTCATTGGATTTTCAAGGAGAATAATCTTTCGCGTACTTGACGCTTTCAATATAAAATAAACACAATACGTACTTCGTGACACCTTCTTGGGCTTTTGTTTACCTTCTGACTTCAGTCAGGGTAGGAATGCGAAGATAAACAAATCAATCCGCAAAAAACAAATGACTGCTGGTGACAAAGAACAGCCAGTAAAGAACGAGGAAAACGTACTCACTAAAGAAGACAGGACAGTTAATTTAATATATATATATATATATATATATATATATATATATATATATATATATATATATATATATATATATATATATATATATATAATATATATATATATAGGAGAGAGAGAGAGAGAGAGAGAGAGAGAGAGAGAGAGAGAGAGAGAGAGAGAGAGAGAGAGAAGAGAGAGAGAGAGAGAGAGAACACAATACGTACTTCGTGACACCTTCTTGGGCTTTTGTTTACCTTCTGACTTCAGTCAGGGTAGGAATGCGAAGATAAACAAATCAATCCGCAAAAAACAAATGACTGCTGGTGACAAAGAACAGCCAGTAAAGAACGAGGAAAACGTACTCACTAAAAGAAGACAGGACAAAGATAACCATACAGAGAGAGAGAGAGAGAGAGAGAGAGAGAGAGAGAGAGAGAGAGAGAGAGAGAGAGAGAGAGAGAGAGAGAGAGAGAGAGAAGAGAGAGAGAGAGAGAGAGAGAGAGAGAGAGAGAGAGACAGAGAGAGACAGACAGACAGACAGACAGACAGACAGACAGACAGACAGACAGACAGACAGACAGAGGATACCAATTTTTGTCCCTGATTTGTTGGCTTTGGGCAAATTAACGTTGAGTTAACACCGAGTCGTAATTTCTTTGGATTAAGCCATACTACATCCACCACTCATAGAACACAAGTTGTCCAGCCAGCGGCCTACGTTACACAATGACAGTGTCACTGAACAGAAACAACTAGTGTTAAGAACTCAGAACTTTATTACACAAGGATTAAGATTTTAGGCTAATCTACATGCCAATAGGCTACACATAAAACAATAGTAACAACAAGAGAGAGAGAGAGAGAGAGAGAGAGAGAGAGAGAGAGAGAGAGAGAGAGAGAGAGAGAGAGAGAGAGAGAGAGAGAGAGAGAGAGACACACACACACACACACACACACACACACACACACACACACACACACACACACACACACACACACACACAGGTTATAAAAATGACTGATAATAACACAGAAGAAGCATACACACAGTAAGAAGAAAAAAGATTATGTTATGTCCCCTTCATTTCCAGCAACTGTCTGTTCTTCTTCTTCTTCTATCTGTCTTTCTGTTGTGTTAGTACCATTTGTTTTCTTCGTCTTTTTGTCTTTGTGTTCCTGATAAAGACGTAAGCGTCAAAAAGTCGTAGTGTGTTTCTTTTGCATCCGTGTCCGGTCTTCCTTTGGAGTGTAGTTGCCCTGTTCTTTACCGCTGAATCTGTGTGCGCTGTTGTGTCCACGACTTATGCTAAAGCGAGGTATAGGGTAATATTATGCTTCCTTTGGAGTGTAGCGCTGTTGTGTCCACGACCTATGCTAAAGCGAGGTATAGGGTAATATTATGCTTCCTTTGGAGTGTAGCGCTGTTGTGTCCATGACCTATGCTAAAGCGAGGTATAGGGTAATATTATGCTTCCTTTGGAGTGTAGCGCTGTTGTGTCCACGACCTATGCTAAAGCGAGGTATAGGGTAATATTATGCTTCCTTTGGAGTGTAGAGTTGTCCTGCTCTTTACCGCTGAATCTGTGTGCGTTTTAGGGCTGTTGTGTCCACGACCTCTACTAAAGCGAGGTACTGAGTAATATTATGTACCAGACAAACTTTGAAATAGTTTTAATGGATGTGTGTGTGTGTGCGTGTGTGTGCGTGTGTGGTGTGTGTGTGTGTGTGTGTGTGTGCGTGTGATGGTGTGTGTGTGTGTTGTGTGTGTGTGTTGTGTGTGTGTGGTGTGGGGTGTGGTGTGTGTGTGTGTGTGTGGTGTGTGTGTGTGTGTGTGTGTGTGTGTGTGTGTGTGTGTGTGTGTGTGTGTGTGTGTGTGTGTGTGAATAAAAAGGAAAACTATATAATGAAATCAATTATATTTTTGCAGGATGACCCCCCTGCACGATGTAATGCCTATCAAATATCCGATTCCATACTTCTACTACCTGTAAACAAATAAATCAACACATTTTCTGGGTTGAATGCTTTGTTATCGCCATCAGAATTACCTTTTGTAACGCTGATCTGAAGAATCCGGAATAATCTATGCGTCATAGTACAATCATTAAAAATGGAGACCATTGTGTCTGCCGTTATTTTCTACAAAGGATCCTAATCTCTCGTTACTGTATTGCCTTTTATGCCTGGGTTTCCCTTCCTGGTTCGCTCACACAAGGCAATAGTGGCTCAAGTAACAGACACGGGGAGCTCCAGAGTTCTGCTAAAGGAGATGCTGTAGGTTTTCCAGAGGACAGAAGTATTTCCGTGTCTGTTGGATACCCATGCAGTCTCTTCAACCCAAAGGCATTTCCGTGTCTGTTGGATACCCAAAGGCTCTTCACCCCAAAGGCATTTCCGTGTCTGTTGGATACCCAAAGGCTCTTCACCCCAAAGGCATTTCCGTGTCTGTTGGATACCCAAAGGCTCTTCACCCCAAAGGCATTTCCGTGTCTGTTGGATACCCAAAGGCTCTTCACCCCAGAGGCATTTCCGTGTCTGTTGGATACCCAAAGGCTCTTCACCCCAGAGGCATTTCCGTGTCTGTTGGATACCCATGCACTCTCTTCACCCCAAAGGCATTTCTCCCTCAGTCAGTGCCCAAAACCCTGTCAGAAAGAAGTGAGTTTGCCAAGGGGTAGAGTCTGTTCTTTTCTTTCCAATTTCTTTCAGCTGTATTTACCTTCTCGACAACTCGTCTCGTCTGCCGATACTCGGTTCTTTCGTCTTCCATCCGCCCATCTCGAGTCTTTTGGGCAGCGTGTCTTCTTCTTCTTATTATTATTATTCACAGCTTTTATATAATAATAATAATAATAATAATAATAATAATAATAATAATAATAATAATAATAATAATGTACATTTATCATGCGCTCATCAACGCCCTGAGCACTCACATGATACATGTTAACCTAAATATGATATTCTATACACATGTAGAGCATAGTCCTACGAAAACAATTTATATAACACACACACACACACACACACACACACACACACACACACACACACACACACACACACACACACACACTGACTGTAGCAGAAACTGGGTACTGACATTAGTTAGGATGGAAATACTGAGAGAAGAGGAAGGTTTTCAGTTTGGCTTTAAAAGATGACAGGGTTGAGCAGTGTCTAAGGTCTTGTGGGAGTGAAATCCAAATGTGGGGTCCAAAACAAGAGAAGGTGCGAAAGCCATGAGTCTTGCGTTTGTATTGTTGGATTTCCAGCATGCGGGTGTCAGAAGAGGAGCGTAGTGTACGAGACGGAGTGTAGATATGCAGCAGTTAGCGCTATTCTCTGCTCTCGAGCAAACTCACTGCGCACATTGGCATGTAATTCTGAATGAGTGACTATCCTTTTATAGCGCGTATTATTAATATACACGGAAGTGGTGTACTGGTAGCGATCTGTGGATGTTGCATGGCTGGTGCCAAGTGAAATGCTGCTGTTTCGGCGCAGGTTCTGTGTACACCATTAATCCATGCACCAGGTTACAGTTTCACTTCATTCAAAGCCACATAGGTAGGGTGTAAATGTGTTTACGTGTAACCTGCCACCTGCACTTTTGGCAGAATGACCGGGAGCTTTTCCTTGCTACTGCGGTAACACAGGGATGGAACGGATACCGAAATAAGAGTCAGCACAGAAAGTTGCCCCTGGAGAAGAAAATTATTCCGCCACTCCTGCCGGGACTCGAACCCATGACCTTTCGATCACGAGTCCGACTCTCTAACCACTGAGCTATCCCGGCTCCCCAACCGCTGAGCTATCCCCGCTCTTCCACGCAGTAGCATTGCTCTGGAGGAGCCTACTCTTCTCTACATTACTTTCTCCGACACTCTTCTTCAGTAGCATCATTAAATCCACCCTCAGTGGATCGCTGTATGGCTTATTTGTGGGCGTGTGGTTGTGTGGTTGTGTGTATGCGTTATGTGTGTATGTGTGTGTGCGTGCGTGCGTGTGTGTGTGTGTGTTGTGTGTGTGTGTGTGTGTGTGTGTGTGTGTGTGTGTGTGTGTATACATATATATATATATTATATATATATAATATATAATATATATATATTATATATGCGTGTATGCTGTGTGTGTGGTGTGTGTGTGTGTGTGTGTGTGTGTGTGTGTGTGTGTGTGTGTGTGTGTGTGTGTGTGTGTGTGTGTGTGTGTGTGTGTGTGTGTGTGTGTGTGTGCCCCTTTCTCTTCGTTCAAGAATCTTTCAGTGCATTGCTGGAGGTATTTCAGTTTGCAGTGAAGCCCCTCGTATGGCCCATCTGTCTGCCAGTGTCGTCATTGCCTGCTGCCTCTGACAGCTTCGTTGTTTGGGTGTGTCCTATATTTTGGCGTTTCTGTCTCCAAACCTAGCTGCCTGTCGTTCTTCCGCCGTCTCCTTATGAAAGGAAACACCCGTTCACTTAATTTCGTCTTGCTGCACATGTCAGAGACAATGGACCAAAGAACGGTCATCTGTTCTGTCACGTGTGAAATTAATGAGCATCTAATTAATCATTAGCTTGCGAGTAACAGGTGAACATCCAGACAACCTCATTAAGAGAACAGGTGAAAACAAGACCACGAACAAACGCAGTATTAACAGATGAGACGAATAAGGATCGAAAGACGGAGAGTTTCGGCGGCAAAAAAAAAAAAGGCAAGCAAATTCACATGTAAGGGTATAATCAGAACTAAAATACACGGCGTTTTCAACAAACAAACGATGAAGGAACCAACGAACGAATCGACAAACACGCAGGACCTGAAGCAAACGAACAATCAAACAAATAAATAGGTAAACAAAATGGACAAGAGAGTATAATTACTAACGAGCTTGTCTTAAACTGCTGGTCATTTCACCGACTAGGCCGAAATGCATGTTTGAAATTCCCGTGTATTGGTCATTTCACCGACTAGGCCGAAATGCATGTTTGAAATTCCCGTGTATCCGCGTTCCGAGGTTTCCATCCTGAGCCTCCTTTTCCAGCAAGGCCTATCCAGAGCAGGTCGGAACGAAACGTCAGTCCAGATACCTACATCGATTTATGTTAAATGGTAGTCGTCACACCTCTAACTGATCGTCATGACTGGAACTAGGATACGTTCCCGTGCGCTGTTATGTACATTTATTGTTAGTCGGTTTCTTCTACATTTCACATTCAACAATTTCATATTTGATTTTAAACATTTGCAGGCACAGTTTCACTTTCTTCAAAATCCACAGGAAAATGCAACCTCCTGGCGCATTATGGATATCGTCAGTTGATTACTGAATATCTCATTACTGATATGATGAAATATTACCGTTTAAAAGTATCTAGAAGGGACGTTAGAAGAATCGGAAAACACTCATCCAGTTATTCTGTGTTCCTGTCCGGAGTGCATGGCTCCTCCGACTCTGAGTTGTCCCGTGTTCCGATCCCGAGCTTCTTCGGGGAAATTCATCGTTATGAACATTAATATAAGCCACGCCAGACAGTTTCTTCATTTTCTTCTTCTTACGTATAGTACCCAACCTGAACTCTCTCAAGACTGACATTTGAGGTTTGAGGATTTGGTTTTCGGCCGGATGGAGGCGTCTGCACACACTCCGAGCACCGCTTTCCGGCACTTTCCTCCAAACTCTGCCAGATTAGTTACGCCACTCAAGGGGTACTCTATCTCCGCGCAGCTGTCCACCGACGCGGTCAGCGCCCTCTGAAAGGTTCGGGTACTAATATGACTCTAGAAGCAACCTAGCGCCAAAGCACGCACGTAAACATGAGACGCATCCACCCCGGGTTAAAAAAAGAAAGAGTTCAAACGATAGTGGTTCTATTTGTGCTGGTGTAAACTTTGTTGGCGGCTATAAATGACACGCCTTGTTTTATTTGAGTTGTTTGTAACAAACTTACAACTGTGTGAGCACCAACAAAAAACTGCTCGTTAGCTGACAGTTTTCGGGGCCCTATGGCGTAACTAAATACGGCAGTGGTTGAAGGAAAGATGTTGTAAACCAGTGCTTGGAGTTTGGAATCTGCATTGACTTATGGAGGTTTTGTGGCTACTACTCCTTATGCCGAAGCGAAAATAGCCTTCAATCCATTGATGAAATATATAATTAGCAAAAATAGCTGCCTGTCGTAAGGCAGGCAGCTTACTGACCAGGTCTGAGGATTCCGTGTAACGGATGGAGCCACGTGACGTCAGTCTAATTAGTCTAATTTGTGTTTTTATGAGTTGAGATGTTGTTGTTGTTGTTTTCATTGTGTCCTTTGGTATAATAATAGAATTACGTATGAAGAACCTTTCTGAACAAATACGCATTTGTAACATAAACTACAGGAACATGTAATCCTTTGGGGTGTTTGTGGCGTACTAGCACATTACCTGACGTTTAGAAGGAGTGGAGGTTCAGACTTCGCTAGCACCTGATATTTATGAGGTGACCTCGTGAGCGTCTATTGTTGATGCTGATCTCATTAACTTCCGTCGTTGACGTGACATCAGAAGAACCCCCCACTGTGACGGTCTTGCGCTTTTGAGATTTTGTATTCTAACGGTCACGCTCTCCACATGTGTTGGATTCCATCCTGGTCATCAGTTGTAGGAGAACATAATCTTTCAGATGCTTCTACCCAGTTCTCGTATGTCTCTGGCTAAAGGATTTCTTTTTGTATCTTTATACACACTGATATCTCTTTGTATCTTTAGACACACTGTATCTCTTTGTATCTTTAGACACACTGTATCTCTTTGTATCTTTAGACACTACTGTATCTCTTTGTATCTTTAGACACACTGTATCTCTTTGTATATTTAGACACAATTTATCTCTTTGTATCTTTATACACACTGTATCTGTTTGTATCTTTATAGACCCTGTATCTCTTCGTATCTTTATGCACACTGTATCTCTTTGTACCTTTATACACACTGCATCTCTTTGTATCTTTATACACACTGTATCTCTTTGTATCTTGGCACACTGACGAGACATAATCTTCCCAAATTTATTTTACGTTGGGTTCAGCATACTAGCGTTACAAAATTATTCGGTATTAGTTCAAAGTTCAGTATTTCCTATTTTTAGTTCAATTCTTCAACAGGATTAGTCATCAGCAAATATCTCTCTCCCCTCCCTCCTCTCTTTCTTGTGTGTGTGTGTGTGTGTGTGTGTGTGTGTGTGTGTGTGTGTGTGTGTGTGTGTGTGTGTGTGTGTGTGTGTGTGTGTGTGTGTGTGGTGTGTGTGTGTGTGTGTGTGTGTGTGTGTGTGTGTGTGTGTGTGTGTGTGTGTGTGTGTGTGTGTGTGTGTGTGTGTGTGTGTGTGTGTGTGTGTGTGTGTGTGTGTGTGTAATGGCATGGCTACTTTTAACTACAGAAGAAGAAGAAAAGTGTTATTCCGAATCCACACACTTCGGGTCTCTCTCACGCAGTGAAATGACACACGCTTTGACGAATAAGAAATAAAAACACAAATTCCACTGTCCAAACGGGGAGTTGGCGGGAAACTCAGAACATTATTTGTTGAAATAATAAGAATCTGTAGCAAATCAGATGTGACAAAATGTGTCATTAGAAGAAGAAGGAACAGAAAACAAAACAAAAACAACAATAACAACAACCAACCAACCAACCAAACAAAAAACAAAACAACAACAACAACAACATCAACAACAAAACAAAAACAACAACATCATACTAGTGTTAGTTTGCTTTTCGCACTGACTTGGATTTCTAACGAGTCTTTTGCGGTTGACGTATTGAAGTTTGAAATATAAGTTAAACATTGAAGCGAACATTTTGTGCCAGCGGATGGCACAATGGGTTTCTCATTATGTCGCCTCTTGGTTCCTGTATCTGGAACGTGCAAAACGCTTGTTGAAGAGTAAGTACGACTGCTGTCGTGCAAGTGTACATGGCCTTGAAGTCCCTTTCCGCTATTAAAGGATTTCCCGCAATGATAACAGACGATGCTTTCATCATTTACTCTGTATGAATGTATCCATGGTCCAAGACTTTTTGGGTGTGAGAGTGACCCTCACATTTGATGGGTTTTACCTTCTAGTAAAATGCATTATTTACACGAAGATGCAGATCAACAGACATGACAAATTTCATGTCACGTTGTGAACAACGAAAATAGGTCCATTCTCCATATTGTGGTGTTCCTTCCTTAGGCAGACCATGGTCAGCCACGTTCCTTTTCTGAACGTTGTAATTTTTCTCACTCTGAACAGAGATGTCGTTGGACATGCAGGCAGTTGTTTCTGCAGAGTGTAACTTTTTGAAGTTTTTCTATTAAGTACTGAAGGGCAA
>JABMCL010001464.1:1522500-1525000 GCA_018857735.1 Alviniconcha marisindica
GAAGAAGAAGAAGAAGAAGAGGAGGAGGAGGAGGAGGAGGAAGAGGAGGAGGAGGAGGAGGAGGAGGCGCAGGAGCAGGAACAGCAGAAGACTGAGAAAGAAGGACGAAAAAGAAAACGGAAACTGGAAAAAGAGAGGAAGAAACACAAATTGCACGTCCGAATGCACGACTGCTGCACGCCGAAACAGTTCCCAGAAGAAAGAAGCAGAAGAGGAAAAAAGAAGAAAAGAAAGAAAGGAGCTTTGTGGCAGTTTGTAAACAACTTTTCAGAACAGTGCCATGTTTGCGTGCTGGTAATTGGTATCTTCTGTGCTTAATGTGGAATTTTTCCGGTGACAAAGCGGGAAGCACAAGGCGAGAGGTAATTTGTTGTTTCCGGCTTATTATTCGCTACGTGAGCAATTTCAACGAATCCATAGTTAGCTTCTTTCTGGCAAACAGAAGAAAAGGTACCGTTTTTGATTCTGGTATGTCCGTATACGATGTGGTAGATGACAGGTCTGCTGTACCTTTGTTTATTGATTTTGTTAAAAAAAGAAAAGAAAAAAAAGAGTATATTATTTCGTTCTCGGCTAAAATAGAGGTTTTTAGGATGCCAGAAACATTGCCTCTTCAGCCAATCAGAATGTCACGATTAAATTCCGCGCGAAAAACGAGAAGATTGGCAGCCATGTTTTTCTCACCAGCTAAAGCATAGCAGCGAAACGAAAGGCTGGTTGATTTTGAAAACGATCTTCAAAATCTAAATCTAAAACACGAAGGACTGCTAGCGTTCAAGATCCAAACATATAAAAGACTCAAAGGAACGCTTATTTATTATGACATAGATACACGTTCTGACAATTTTCAAGGTAATCCCCTTCGTCAAGCGACAAAACGATACTTAAAAAACAGTTAAACGGTTAAAAACGGTGAAAAATTATATGTCTTCTCTTCTGTTTGGTTGAGTTATTGTTTTCTTCACTTTGCAGAGTGTGTGTCTATGTCATAATAGATAAGCGCTCTGTTGAATCTTTTATGTGTTTGAATCGTCAACATAAATAATGGCTCATGTTCATGGATGACGAGACATATCAGCTACAACCAAACAAGGCAAATTGTAATTATTTGAATTCTGAATAAGACTCAAATAATCATGAATTTCACCCCCACTCAAAACAAACCCACGCAACGGTCAGCTCGAACGCTTGTAAAGGAACACATGGGGATTGGATCTCAGCACGGAACTCCTATCGAGTTGAAAGCTGTAAACTATCTCAGTCACAGCTATCAGTTAGCGGGCTGTATGCTTGGTTTCTGGAAACGTGTGGGAGCCGTTGTTGTTTGTCAAAGACAGAGACTCAACATGTCGTAGCTCTCCAGTGGTCGTAGCGGTGGTAGTAGCGGCCTGTTCTTCGTATGCCACGGTCTGCTCATTGTCTCGAACAGAACCTCTCTCCCAAACCCACTGATATTCTGTTTTTTTTTGCAGGCAAAAAATCTGGGCGTGACACTTACTAACAATCTGTCCATGGAGAAACATGTCACCAACATCTGCAGATCTGCCTGTGTGTGTGTGTTTGTATGTGTGTGTTTGTTTTTTTTTTGTTTGTGTGTGTGTGTGTGTGTGTGTGTGTGTGTGTGTGTGTGTGTGTGTGTGTGTGTGTGTGTGTGTGTGTTTGTTTGTGTGTGTGTTGTGTGTGTGTGTGTGTGTGTGTGTGTGTGTGTGTGTGTGTGTGTGTGTGTGTGTGTGTGTGTTATCCCGCTCTATATTTTTGTATTTGCAGTATATCTACTTGTATCATACATGTGTGCTCAGATCAGAGTTTGGTCATGTTTGGTTACTGACAACTTTGGTTTATTTACTAAAATTGCTGTATGCAAATTCTTGCGTGGTTGGCGGTCGTATGACCTGAAACCTTTTCATTTTGTCCATTGTGTGTGTTTATACAGTTTTCTGCAGCTTTTTGTACGATGCATTGTACCCTAGATCTTGCTAGGGAGCATGCGCCATAAAAATGTCCATTTTTATTATTATTATTATTATTATGGAACAAGGTTGGATGAATCGAGTCATTCCCTGCGGAAGTGTTTCTTGTATGGGCTCAGTGGCACCATCTTCACTCTTTTATTTAGTGCAGTGATCAATCCACAATAGCACAATGAAAAGAGACAGCCGTGGACGAGCGTTCCCTGAGGAGTTGCGTGTGAGACCGTTTCCCTAACGGGTTCTCACAGTTTGTCTGGTCAGCATATTCAGCCCACTCCGCGGTGCCGCTTGGTTATACTCTTGGTGCCCTGGAAGCTTCAATTAATTTGCTGCCTGTACGGCGTCTGCAGCCTGGGTGTTTGCCGCCTGGGTGTTTGCAGCCTGGGTGTCTGCAGCCTGGGTGTTTGCCGCCTGGGTGTTTGCCGCCTGGGTGTTTGCAGCCTGGGTGTCTGCAGCCTGGGTGTTTGCAGCCTCGCCGCTTAATAACAAACAGCTGCTGCGTTTGGGGTTTGCTGTTCCCGCGTCTACAT
>JABMCL010001464.1:1532500-1542500 GCA_018857735.1 Alviniconcha marisindica
CTGAATCATCTTAAGCCGGCTTCCGGAAGAGGAAACAGCGTATACACATTTGGAAAATGTCCCAGTCCAAATCGGATTTAGGTCAGCTTCGAAATTCCCCAGAGACGTTCATACCCACTTAATACGCCCTCTGCTAATGGCGACTAAAAGAATTGCAGCAGACAAAGCAGCGGAATCTTACGCTGATGTCTAAGCAATTTCAAGCAACTGGCGAAGGAAGTATAAACTGCCTCAATGTAGGGCGTAAGCGGAAATAACGACCATTTGCGTGTTCTACAAGTCATCATGCAGGGTTCCACTTCTGGACGCTACATGGTCAGGAAGGAACGTGCGTATGTGTGTGTGTGTGTGTGTGTGTGTGTGTGTGTGTGTGTGTGTGTGTGTGTGTGTGTGTGTGTGGTGTGTGTGTGTGTGTGTGTGTGTGTGTGTGTGTGTGTGTGTGTGTGTTGTGCGTGGTGTGCGTGTGTGTGCGTGTGTGTGGTGTGTGTGCTGTGTGTGGTGCGTGTGCGTGCGTGCGTGCGTGCGTGCGTGTCGTGCGTGCGTGGCTGGTGCGTGCGTGTGTGTGTGCTGTGCGTGGCGTGCTGTGGTGCTGGTGGTGTGTGTGTGTGTGTTTGTTGTGTGTGTGTGTTGACTGTGAAGACTCGTCAGTGCCTGTCTTGTTTAGGTCGCGTGATGACCATGCCTCCAGATCGTTGTGTATGCTAGAGATCCCACTGCCCACCTTTCGATAAGAAAAGGCAAAACGGCCGATGGCATGTCCGGACACATAGAAAAAAAACCTTAATGGCAGCAGAAAAATCAATATGATGATTGTAGCCACTCCTAGACAAAGACGAATCATGATAATCAGCGGCAGCAGAAGAAGAAGACTACTACTACTACTACTACTACTACTACTACTACTACTACTACTACTACTACTACTACTACTACTAAGAGCAACAACAACAACAACAACAAAAAGTAGAAGAACAAGAAGAAGAAGAGGGAGAGGAGGAGAGGGGGGGTGGGGTGGGGGGGGGGGGGGGGGTAACAATAATAAGAAGAATCAAACATAATCGTGAGGTCGAGTGGCTTTAAGTTCCAGAACTAAATGCGCAGCACGAAGTGTATCCACACAGGTTTGCAGCGTTGGCGAGGCGGGCAGTGCCATTCTTTCTTCTTTCTTGGTGCTTTACGTCCACGGAGGCGAGATGGCCTATTAGGGACGGGGGCAGTGCCAAGGCCAGCTAGGCATTAAGTATAGCGGTCGTCAGTAACGGTGGTTTGCTTTCTGACGGTTATCGGAACTGATGCGTGATCGTGTGCTAGAATGGTTAGTGCCGAGTTACTATCTGCCGGGTGAACGGCTCATCAAACCCTACATGCTCTCACGTGTGTGTGTGTGTGCGTGCGTGCGTGCGTGCGTGCGTGCGTGCGTGCGTGCGTGCGTGCGTGCGTGCGTGCGTGCGTGCGTGCGTGCGTGTGTCGTGTGTGTGTGTGTGTGTGTGTGTGTGTGTGTGTTGTGTGTGTGTGATGTGTGTGTGTGTGTGTGTGTGTGTGTGTGGTGTGTGTGTGTGTGTGTGTGTGTGTGTGTGTGTGGTGTGTGTGTGTGTGTGTGTGTGTGTGTGTGTGTGTGTGTGTGTGTGTGTGTGTGTGTGTGTGTGTGTGTGTGTGTGTGTGTGTGTGTGTGTGTGTGTGTGTTGTGTGTGTGTGTGTGTGTGTGTGTGTGTGTGTGTGTGTGTGTGTGTGTGTGTGTGTGTGTGTGTGTGTGTGTGTGTGTGTGTGTGTGTTACGTGCGTGCGTGTATACGTCCGTGTGTGTACGCCTACGGTACGTGCACGCGAGTGTTTGTATGTGTCTTTGTGTGTGCGTGCGTGCGCGTGTATGTGCTTGTGTCTCTCTCATTCTCTCTCATCCTGTCTCTCGCACGTTTTCTCTCATCCCCACTCTCGCTCTCACATTGTCTTTCTTCCTCTCTCTCTCACTTTTCTACTCTCGTACTCTCATTCTCTTTCTTCCTCTGTCTGATACTCTCTGTCTCTCATTCGCTCATTATATTTATCTAGTATCTCTCTAGTCTCGGTCTCTGGTTTTCTTTCTCCTGTGTCAGTGTTTGTCTGTCTCTCTGTCTGTTCCCCATCCCCACTCTTGCAAAGACTCTCTGGTAACCCCTCTGCCTGGTCTATGTGTAGTTTATTTCTCCCCTCTACTCTTTCTCTCATCTCTCTCTCTATCTCAACTCAAAAAAGTCCACAAAACAAAGCAAAGACATTCGCACGCGGAGCTTTGACTCGTAAATGACGTGCACAAAGACATAAACAGACCACTAAACCGTCAAGAGAGAGAGAGAGAGAGAGAGAGAGAGAGAGAGAGAGAGAGAGAGAGAGAGAGAGAGAGAGAGAGAGAGAGAGAGAGAGAGAGAGAGAGAGGCAGACAGACAGACAGACAGACAGACAGACAGAGAAGAAGAAAAAGAAAGAAAAGAAAGAAAAAAAGAAGAAAGAAAAAAATGGTGCATGGTGGAAGAAGGAGACTTCGTTTCAGTCCAAGGAGACTGAAGACGCCTCACTACCTTAATAGCATTGACATCAAGCCTTGCGGAATGATACATGCATTGAACGGTTGCTACAGAAGCTTAATAGCTTCGAGGCATGCTACTCGAGCAAACCTTGCCATTCAATCAGCTGCCGCAGCCACACTGACGGCTCAAGGTCAGAAGATGTAGCAAGCTTATGCGCCTCTCTCCTCTAATTTCCTCCCGCATGTATAGTACACTGATTAATTTGTTCTGCCAATAATTCTACAGCAGAAGTATCGTTTTTGCCGCGTTTTTCAGCTCCCCAAGAGGCATCTGTGCTCGTCCACTCTACCAGTAAAGAGCAGCAAAAGGTTTATGACATTTCAGTCACACAGGCTTGCCTTCGTTTCAAGACGTCCCAGACAAAGACACCCAGACGGAAAACGGAAACGCTCATGGTCCGGTTTTAGCGACGATCAAACGTCGATTTATTGCAACAAACTCGACCGGAAACCGATTGGCTGTTGTGAGTTAATTTTCTGGTTAATTCCGTTCCTTTAGAGAGCGCTAGTAATCCTTTGTCGCTTCCTGTCTCCTTGAATTATTCTCCCCAAGCTAACTATCCCCGGAAATATTCAACATCAATATTTTCCACTTGCTTGTGTCAAAATCACCGCCATCGTCGCTAATGAACAAAAAATGCAGAGGGAAAAGAAGCACAAAGGCTGAATGGGAAACGCCAAAAGCAAGGCGCTTTCGATCAGCGTGGACAGATCTATAGGATCCCCATCTACATATGTCCTTGATTGCAGTCTTGTCCCAGGATCCCGTCCCGGATTATCTACTCCCTCTGGCCATTGCGGTGTCTTGGGGCGTTGACGAGGCCATTTCTCATGAAAATTACTCGCCTGTAACGTATTTGTTATCTGTTTCGGTGGGATGTGCCCCCTTGGGACAGGATCAGTTTCTGTAGGAGAGGTCGCTAGAGGTTTGGAAGGGTCGGAAATCGCCCATAACTATTATTCGTGATGATTGTCCCCCTCCAGGGGCTAGCTACCTACTTGCACTGTTCCTAAACTTGCCAGCGGATGGTGTCAGGAGTATTATTACCACGGCGTTTCGTGTCCCACATATTTCGGTGTGGATGCACTTAGTGTGTGTGCGTGTGTGTGTGTGTGTGCGTGCGTGCGTGTGTGTGCGTGCGTGAGTCCGTGCGTGAGTCCGTGCGTGTGCGTGCGTGCGCGTGTCTGTTTGTCTGTCAGTGTAACACACACCACACACACACACACCACACACACACACACAACACAACACAACTATATATATATATATATATATATATATATATATATATATATATATAAAACCACAACGTTTCACATTTTCTCATATTTAGGAAGTTCTTTCAGAGAACCAGATCAGACGCACGCGCTCGCACACACACACAGCAACGCACACACACGCATGCACGCACGCACACACATTCACACATCATACATGCACGCACACACACACACACACACACACACACACACACACACACACACACACACTCACACGCACACACACCACACAACCACACACTCACACGCACACACACACACACACACACGCACACCACACACGCACACGCACACGCACACACGCACGCACGCAGTCACACACCACACCACACACAACACACACCACACACACACACACACACACACACACACACACACACACACACACACACACACACACACACACACGACACAACAACAACAACAAACAACAACAACAAAGAGAAGAAGAAGACAAAAGAAGAAGACAAAAACAACAACAAAAAACAACAACAACAACAAAACAACAACAGAAAGTGCGATCCTCGCCAGCAGAGTGTTGAGGCTGGAAAGGACAAAGCACCACCCACGAAGTGACTGACAAACAGGAACGGCAATTAACATATAGATTCAAAGCAATCACGCCATAAAAGGCTCACACAATTCAAGTGGTCGGAACATGACGTGGCCAGCCGCCATATAACCTGGCTTAATTTTGCCCTGTGATGAGAATGTAAGACGGGATGGCGGTGGGCAGGATAAAGAGGTAATTGTTCCTGTTTCAGGTTAGCTGACAACACCGCGCAGGACCGGTAGCAGATCGTAGCTAGGTCAGTTTTCACTTCTAACTTCAAGGGGTTGAAAATGATTTAATTTTGTCTAGGGTCGCGTTCCATTCGCGTTCTTAGCTTGGGCTTTCTTTTTTCCTTCTTCCTTTGTTCATTTAAAGACGTTTCCCTGTAATATTACATTGATCTTATATTCATCATGCTAACAACATGTATCAGCAAGTTGCACTAATAGAAATTTATGTTAAAACAACAACAACAACAAACTTGAACTCCATACAGTCACCGAGACCACTTAACCGTGATTTATTCCGTATAATCATCCGTCGAATGTTTCTAAAATAGATTCATAATCGTGTGAAATACAATCAAGGTTTAAATAGACTGTCGGTGTTATCCATTCATTTACTTGGCTGTTTTGTTCACCATACAGACTAACGTTGTTGCTTTGTTATTTTTTACTTTTTTAAATTATTTTTTATTAACATAGGTCAGTACTGTAAGCTAAAGGACGTTGTAAATGCTTAAGGCCAGGAAACGAACAAGGCCATGCCATCGTCAGTGAGACTGACGAGGGAATTTTCTCAAAAGCGATACTGACCAGGAACAGTTCTATGTGGTGTGTGTGATCCCACATGAGGGATTTCCAGCGCGTGTGTACACCTCCCTAAGTCTGGAGTGAACTCACCTGTATAAACTGTGAAACTCATACCTGTGTAACTCATACCTGTGTAACTCATACCTGTGTAACTCATACCTGTATAGAGTATATTATCGTAATAAAAACAAACAAATAAACAACAACAGCAGAAATAACAGGAACTGCAACAACAACAACAACAACAACAACAACAACAACAACAACAACAACAACAACACCAACAACAACAATATCAACAACAACAAAAACATCGTGAGCATTCTACAGCTGATTGTTTCAAACCGATTTTCGGGTTAGACCCTGTTTTAAAGTCTTCAAGAATGACAAATGCATTACAAGCGAAAGGCATAAACATGATTGCCTTTGTGCAGGAATATGACCAAGCTGATCTCCGCTCTCACAGACATTGCATTTTCCACGGCAGCAGTTTCAGTGCTTGTGACAAATCATTTTCGTCGATCGTGGTAAATTTTGCGTAAGTACTCCGACAGGGGTCAGTTCAGTTGCGTCTTTAGTAAGTCTGGCAGAGCACAAACGATGCGATTATATAATGCGCATTCTTGGTGGATATTGGGACAAGAACAGCCACGTACACCATGATCTTAAGCTCTAGTATGTTGTAATGAAAGGACACATGAGCATAGGTTACAATATATTAGAATTAAAAATAATTGACCTTGATCTGTAAGAAAATGACTCATCAAACATTTTCTGTAATGACGATATGTATGCATATTATTCATATGTTTGGATATCTCTGGATCTTTTAACAACATGAAATGTTTATCAAATGATACAGTAAGAACATGAATTATGAAGAATGCACACACACACACACACACACACACACACACACACACACACACACACACACACACACACACACACACACACCACACACCACACACACACACACACACACACACACACAACACATCTCACACTCTCCTCACACACCACACACACCACACACACACACTCACACATCAACACACACACACACACACACACACACACACACACACACACACACCAAACGAGTAACAACACACACGAAAAACTACAACAGCTAAACACATACACACCCATGCACACACAAAAACTGAAGAAAAGAAGAAGAAGAAAGAAAAAAACTACAACAAACGTGGCCCTAAAGATGATACAAAAGAAGAAGAAAAAGAAACAAAAACAAAAATAAAACAACATGAAAACAAAACAACAACAAAACAAAACAAAACAACAACAAAACAAACAACAACAGCAACAACAAAAAACAAAATAAAACTTGATCAACAAAAGTGATATGCTACTCAGGTAGCGAAACATATCTGACCTAGGTAACACACATAATAATGGTCCCCCCCCCCCAGGATAAGACTTTTGCTTGGCAGTGTGGGCCAAAAATCAGATTTGGCTCCTGGGGGGACTGATGCATCTAATAGGCCCCTTATGAAGGGAGTACGACTTGCTTCTTCTTTTTCTCTCCTCCTCTCCCTCCCCCCCCCCCCCCAACCCCCCCACTCTCCTTTTCCGGTTTTACTCAGTTTAAGGTCTTCTAGATCAAATTTATAATGCCCAGACAATCAATTTTCTACTTTTTTGGGTTTGGACACTTCAATTTGAAAATCAAACCAAAAAACAAAGAAATATTTTGCTCCTGGTTTAAAGTAACAGGGACGCCGTAAACCCATCACGTGGCGACATCTGCGGGAGTTTATGTTTGAACACTTCGTGATATGCCCCAGTCCAGATAAGGACCGAATGCCATAAAACCTGATATTGCAATTGCTGCTTTTTCCTCTTCTTCTTCCTTCTTCTTCTTCTTCTTCTTCTTCCTTCTTCTTTTTCTCTCGCCCACAAACGAATATGTATACGCGACCTCGTGCTCCACAGACTGCTGCCACTCTCCCTGTCAATTTCGGGGCAACGTCCATCGTAAACCAGGCTGACACATAGCCGAGGAGCTGACCGCGTGTTGAGAGGTGGCTGGGTCGAATCCCGAGGTGCATTAAGTTGCTACACTACGCGAACGCTTTGTCGTTTGTGTTGCACCGAACGAGCAACGGAACGTTAGCCAGCGATGCTCGGAGGTGACTCGCAGTGTTACAATCACGTGACCGAACATAGCGTCATATTCTAGAAACTTGAAGCACGTGAATCAAAACATGTTTCGTTTCGTATTTTCCTTGATTGATTTACAAACAACAAAAACAACAAAAACAAAAAACAGAAGTCCGGATCGCTCAAAAAACAGCAACACAATAAAAAACACAAAACATCCTTGTATATCATATTATGTGTGGAAGATATGACATGATTGATGAAGGCGATGGAAACTGAAGTGTTTTTGTCTTTGATTTTATATTTTAAAGGACGTTATGGCGGCGAGTGACGTGTGCTCGAGTCGAGATTATGTTGGAGGGTCTCAGTTAGGGGACGTTATATATTATTTTGTCTATTATGATATTAAAGTAGTAAATATTTTGCTCCAAATGTTATTTTTTAATATCACGAAAGCTAAATCTCTTTTGATTCCTCTTCCTGCGCCTTCGCGAATGCATTAGTTGTTATCACTGACGCCATTACTTCGAACACACGTCCATCGTCCGCTGATTCGTCAAGTGAAATGCAGTATGTTACCGCTTTCAGTACTAACAATAAATAATAATGGATATCTCCAAGGGACTTAAGCGATGCCGGGCAAAAGTCAAGGGAGTTAACAACCCCGCCTCAACAAACCGAATGGAGCACAAATCGTTTTGCAAAACAAAAACTCAATCCGTCAGCACACACAATTGACTCACAGTATACACGCAGATACACACAATTGACTCACAGTATACACGCAGATACACACACTATCTATTGCCACAGGAATGGTCTGCCTAGGTTTGTGAATTAACAAGCCAGACTAACCTGAAAGTGTTGAGCTGAGGTTTGAACTACGACGCGCTCTGTCATGGCCGTGGCCAAAAACCGTTACACGGCGGGAATAAAAACTTAGGTCACGATCGCTGGTGTTATGCAACGCCACTTGACCACCCCTCTCTTCTTTCCTCCTTATATTCTTAGGATGATGGGCAGAGAGCCCAAACTCCAAGCACTGGTTTACGACATCATTCCTTGGAGGAAGGTGTCGGAAAGCGATGCTCGGAGTGTATAGAGAGAGCCTAGTCGTTCGGATGTGTTGGGGTGGCTGGGGGTGGGGGTGGGGGTGGGGGGTGGGGGGGGGGGGGGGGGGGGGGGGGGGAAGAGGAAAAGGGGGACAGTAAGCGAGCGGTTCGAGATCAGTTTGCTTCACTTCCAGAGAGCAGGGACGGGTGAGGGAGCCCAGCGACCACCGACTTCCACAGCTCCTGAGCCTGAGATACTACAGTTCAGCGTTGCTTACGTCCACAGAGACCATAAGGGCTATTAGGGACGACCACCTCGACTGTCACACAACTCCTGAGCGTTGATTACGTGTTTGCTCCATCTGCTAGCGTAAGCTCCTGACGGCAGCGTAAAAAATATCCCGGTGTAAAACTTTAAAAAAGGGGGGGAAATTCCGCCGGACAATACATCCTGTGAACTGGAGGCCTCGGAAATGGGGGGTCGGAAGAGTGGGGGACGACTTTAAAAGCTGGCGGACTCATTAAGGATTCGGAGGGAAAGGACTGTATCCGAGAAGTATGGTTCAGCTCAGTTCAAGATGATATCAGTGACCTCGGAAAAGCCCAGACTTTATGAGGTCCATGCACACGTCTCTTGGACGTTTCCTCAGAGTTGCCTCTCAAACGCTTCAATTATTTGTCTAACTGACGATGGACCTTCGTCCTTTCAAAGAAAGCTGTCGAGCACTTCTTCAGTTTTAGGATACTCGTCTCTCTTCTACGTGACTGGTAGTGGCCTTCCCTTATCTGTGTAAGCACAAGTAGTGTCTGAAGCTCCTCAACACTTCAGATCTTCCGAGAAACAATTCACCTGTGAAAATAATTTTGCCGCCACCTTTGTCTGCTCGGTGATTTTCCTTGATACCGGCATTTCCGGTTAGAGACAGCTGTCAAACATTATTGACATGAGTCAGTCTCAGCCTTCCTCTATTTTTTTGCACTTAATGTAGCAAGCTCCTTCCGTCTGAGACGGAATCTGTGTTACCTCTCGAAGTAATATTCAGCAAAAAACACGCGTGGCTGCTTCCACCTCCATTGTCAAGCTGAAAACTTGTAGACAGCTGCATTGTCTTTGTGGCTGGTCGCACCTAGCTTAACAGTTAAGCCACACAGTGACTATAGTCTTTGGTGACCGAGCCATCAGACTCAGCCATGGGATCTCGCGGTCTGCTCTTTTCATGAATGAGAAGCTGGATCTCCTGATCCGCTTTGCCTGCTGTCCATTCACGATAGTGCTTTCCTAACAGTTCGGCTACCTTGCCCGCTCCTTGGTTTGCCGTGAGGTAGCTGTCAGCAGGAATATACTTGCAATATTGATTCCCCTGCTTGACCCATCAAAGACTAACACACACACACACACACACACACACACACATCATACACACAACACACACACACACACACACACACACACACACACACACACACACACACACACACACACACAACACACACACACACACACACACACACAACACACACACACACACACACTACACACACACACACACACACACACACACACACACACACACACACACACACACACACACACACACACACACACACACACACAC